>JANRMT010062861.1:52566993-52593965 GCA_026402145.1 Polypterus bichir lapradei | reverse complement strand
TTAGGTTATTATTCACCGATATCACACATCTGGCAGTTTTATAATACCGGATATCCCCATGAATACATTTTAGACTAGTTTTTACCTTAGTCCACTGTTGCGGTAAAATGAAACGGGCAGCAACAATGGAAATATTACTCCCGGAATCAAACATTGCTCTTACCTTCCTGCCAATTATGATAACTGCACCTGTATAGGGAAGAGATAAAGGATTAGTCACTGTGGCACAATACCTTTCTCCCCTTACTAATGAGCAATCCATAGGCTCGATGGGACAGTTGGGGGACAGATGTTCAATCTCCCCACACTTGAAACAGCAGGGAAGACTAGCACATCTGTCCCGTTTACGGACGGCAGGCTCGGGAGCTTGTCGGGTGGGCTCAGGAGCTGCCCCACGTGCCTGTTGGGTTCGGCGTGAGAACCGTTCTGATCGCCCTGATTTACAAGCCGCCCAGTGACGCTCCATGATTTGTATTAAGGTGTCCATATCTTGGAAATTATGTTTCTGGACTTGCTGGGCGATGTTCTCAGGGAGGGCATGCATAAAAGTCTCACACGCTAAAAGCTCGGCCACCTTGTGCGTATTATTAATGTCGGGCCGTAGCCAGCGACATACTTTTCCCCAGGCTTCAAAGCCCTGGGTTCTTATTGGTCTTTCCGGATCGAATTGCCACTCCCTCCATTCCCTCGCCTGCTGTTCCGGGGATACGCCGTAGCGCTTGAACACCTCCGTTTTTAGAGCGTCATAATCAGCGGCCTGCTCCTCAGTTAGATCATAATAGGCCCTCTGCACCGTTCCCTTCAGGTAGGGAGCCAGTTGGTACGCCCATTCCGACCTCGGCCACGCTTTCCGCTTAGCGGTACACTCAAAAATCAAAAAATACGTTTCGATGTCATCTGTCTCTGTCAATGTAGTCAATGCAATAGGTGGTGACCGAGCGACCTCCGTCCGTACTCCTGCAGCAGCACGAGCGTTGGCTTCTGCTACTTGGGTCCTCGTCTCGCCTATCTGTAGTTTTAAAGTTTGAAGATCGCTCATGATGGTGTTTAGGACGGTGTTCAGGTCCTGTTCCTCTGACATCTTGAAAAAACAGACGAAAAACAATCCTGCTGGCTACGCCAATTGTGGTGAATGTTCTGGTCCAAATAATTATTCACAACACACAAAACAAAGGTTTGGGGACCGTCCCCATATATTGTCGTCCAGACAATAAAGAATAAATGATTCAGAGTCTTAATCAAAACAGTGAACAGTTTAGTTTCAACAAAATGGCGGATTTATAGGGAAAAGGATTATGAGACAGAAAATGGTTGGCATGAAAACAGGAACCAGAATCAACATCATAATGATGAGACGGAAGTGAGGTGGTTTGATGGAGCCGGAAGTGATGTCATCGCGGCCATTTTGGAAGCCGGAAGTGGAGGAATTTATTTTTCTTCAGGTTTTCTGTTGAGCAAAAGAGATTTAGGTAAGTACCACGTGACAAGCCTCTATCTCGCGATGTTTCACTCACCTTTAGGCTCTTTGACTGCCTCCTAATCGCACATGTGTGACAATATGTGGATGTATGTGTGTGTGTATATATATATATATGTATGTGTATATATATATATGTGTGTATATGTATATATGTAGATATGTATATGTTGTCACAAAAACGGGACATGAACAGATAAAGGTTTGGGGCAGCCACCCGTATAAAATGGTATCCCGGCTGCAAAAGTCGTTTTTATCAAATAACCAGCACTGAAGTGCATACAACTGAGTCCAGAACAAGACTGAGGGAAAAGGGAAAAAGGGCAGGCTTTAAAAGGGGAAGACAGGAAGTGAGGTCATAAGGATCGGGCACATGTTCATCAATCATTGGATCAAGCCCAGACGTGACATCAGAGGGGCCGGAGCTGGTAAGGTCTATTTCCATTGGCCCAGTCCCGGAAGTGACGTCAAGAGAGCCAGGTGGAATTTCCCGGGAATGGTCTACAGGAAAGGGATAAACAGAGTCAGTGCACTCTGCCACATCCTGGCATGCCTCAGAACTGCCTTCACTCAAGCCCTTTAGCTGCCTCCCATGCGCACGTGTGTGACAATGTGTATATGTATATATATGTTTATATGTGTGTGTGTGTGTATGTATATATATATATATGACAGGCCATGTGGTCAAATTTGTTTTAAAGACCCTCACATTTTTCATTTCTACCAGCAACCAAGATTTCTTTGTTTTTTTGCTTTATTTAACTTTACAGATTACTACTCATCCATTACTATTAAGACATGCTAGTAAGACATTGGATAATGCAGCACAGAGTTTCAGGGCCATCAGGTGCTATAAATATGCAAAGCTGTGTGTTATCTTCATAGCTATGGTAATTTAAATTATACTTCAAAATAATCTGATGTAATGAGAGTATATATATTGAAAATAACAGTGAGCACAAAAACTTCCAAAAATGTCTACTAGAGGGGGATATCATTTTCAAACCTAGGCTAGTAACATGGGCAAACACAGGATATTTATAAAATAAAAAGGTTTATTTTTCACAGGAATGCCCTGAACAAAAAAATGACCTCTGTGGAATACAGAAAGCAAAAAGGAGTTGCCAGCAAAGGCAATCCATGGCAAACAAACAGTCTGAATAGAAATTTCAAAGTGTGATCAATATCAGAGCAACTACTTCAAAAATCCAATAAGTTACAAAAGCACAGGAAAATTCACAAAGAAACACTCAATATTATAGTTTATCAGAAGGATAACTATAAAAAATAATTGAGGTGACCAGAAGAGAAATATCTGGAGACATGCAAAGATCAAGACTGAAAATCTGTCCTAACTTTCAGTAGTACCAAAACACTAATCGAAGTCTAAGAATCAGAAAAAGGGGGTTAAAACAATGTAGGAACAAAGCAGCAAAAATTGAACTCTTTGGAATATACTTACAACTCGGATAGTGAAGGACTATTTTATACGTTTAACTAAGGAAGTGTAAATGCCTGACCTCTGTATAAATTTAAAGTAACTACATAATTAAAAATGTAAACATAAACAATAAACAAAATAGACATAAAAGCAACATTTTAACCCCAGTTAGGAGAGGAACCCTTACTGGACATAACATAAGGGACCCTGGGCATAAAACGACATAAAATTACAGAGAATTTTTACCTGTTACATAAGATTATATAAGACTAAAACAATTTTAATAAACTACCAGAGAGATCCATTCAGTGGCTAAGGAGATTAATGAGATTACTATATCCTATGGTGTTAAATGCTGCATTCAAGTCTTACAGCCAAAGAACAGATATATTGCCTGTGTCAGCGTTAACCCAGAAATCATTAACTATTTTAACCTGTGCACTTCCTGTACTATGATTTGGTCTAAAACCAAATCTTTGACTGTTGAAAAACTACTTTTTCCAGATTTTTACTTAAAAAAGGCAGATTAGTAATAGGAGGAAAACAGAGGATTCAATATGATTTTTCTTAAGTAGTAGTTTGCTTTTCTGGAATGTATTTTATTACATGTAATATTGATTATTTTATATTTAAAAAAGATGAAAACGCCTCACTTCTTCCACTAGAACTTTTCAGGATCCATTCCATCAATGGATCTAGGTTTAAAAGAAAACAATTCTCTCACATTTCCCACATTATCATTTATGATTTTAGAAAAGTAGGAGTTACTGTAGATGGGCTGCTGTGTTTTATTTAGTTATATAGAAGGCTCACATAGGCAGGCCCAGAACTAAATGTTGCTAGCTGTAAAGAGAGACAAATGCAGGATGGAATGAGGGCTGGAGTAAAATGTGTTTTTATTTCTGACTCATCTTCTAAAGCCCTGTAAGGGATAAGGTTTTCATGGGGAGGTGGGATAATGCCAGAACATCTGTATGATTTTAGTCATCTGAATTTGTCATGTGAGTGACTTACAGAGATTTTATTAACTGCATATTTGTCACCTCTGTAAAGATTAACGTGATTTTTTTTTCCAATCTACTTTACTTACCTTGGCAGTGACATTCATGTCTCTGGTGACTCTTCCTATGAAGTCAATAGGCGGACTGGGAGAGCATGTGGGATCATGAGGTCGCTGAAAAGGGGTGTGTGGTGCTCCTGATATCTTTGCAAAAGGACAAAGGTCCGAGTCTTTAGAGTCCTGGTGCTTTCTGTCTTGCTATATGGTTGCGAGACATGGACACTATCCAGTGACTTGAGATGAAGACTGGACTCTTTTGGTACTGTGTCTCTTCGGAGAATCTTTGGAAACCGCTGGTTTGACTTTGTCAAAGAGGGGTTGCTCATGGAGTCCCGAATGAGGCATATTACCTGCATTGTAAGAGAGCATCTGTTACAGCACTATGGCCATGTGGCTTGATTCCCCGAGGGTGAACCAGCTCACAGGATCCTCATTATTGAGGATCCAACCGGATGGACCAGGCCGAAGGGGTCACCCATGTAACACCTGGCAGCAGCAGACAACTAGGATCCTGCAGTGTTTTGTCATTCGTTGAGTGTGGCAACATGCTATACTAGTGCATGACCTGACTGTGTAAAAATAACAAGGCATTAAAGGTATCCAGTGTGGAAAATGCTGATAAACACTCTTTCATTTGTTGTGAGAAAGAAACCTTCCCAGTCTTTACTTGTGTTTTTCTGAACCTTTTTTACTCACACACTATATGAAGTAGACACCCCCACACCTTTGTAATTTATCTATCCATATGAATTGCTTGTGAACATTTTGGACATCCTGTGATGACTGTTTTAGATATTTACTCTGAATATTTATACCATCCAAACAGCTTAAAATGGAATAGTCATTAACAATGGAGCTCAGTAATGTATAACCTGGTATGTAATTTTAATACAGAATGTAGTACAACAGTGGGACTGCACAAAACTGGGGAAGTGCTAGTGTGATGCATTGGTTACACATTGGACACGCAAGTTTGAAAATTGTATTAGCCATATTGTAAAAAATTAACAAGGCCAATGTAGGGCAACATAACAAAAAATAGACTTCTAAAAACAGTATAATATATAGAGCTCATATTTATATTCATTTTAATATGTGATCGGTACCAGAATTTCAATTCATTCAATATATATCTTCGCTAAAGCCTTGGTGTTTTACGATGCTTTATAGGTGATATACTTTATATAATCAAGATATTGATAGGGGAACCACTAGAGAATTGGACCAATGATTGGGAATGACTAAGGAATCAATATTGATAAAATCTTACCAACTCCCAATGTGCTTCTTTTGCTGCATCTGTGCTATTATACTATGCTCGTGCTGAAGGGGTAATAATGGATCATAGGTTGAAATCAGTGGAGTAGAATTATTACCTTCTGTAAAATAATTGTATTAACTATAACATGGAATTATGCTGACAAGTGATCGTTAGATGATCCACTGTGCCTTTGATTTTAACAAACAGATCTTCGATCCGAAAAAGTTTAAGTACCACATGTTTTCTTTTGATTCAATCAATATATTGTTGGAATATGCTGTAGCCTCCTTAGCGTGACATTTTTTCTTGAAAACACATGTAAAAAGCATTGCATTCTTTTGCTTGAAAAATTACATATTTATTAAAACTGATCTTACTTCTGTAAAATGTGCAAAACATTAAAAGTACAAAGTCAGAAGTGTAGAAAATATAATGATTAAAATAATAATAATGATGATGAATAATAATGATAAAAAAATGCTAATTCCGTATATACTGTCAAAATGTGTCTTTTGTGTGGTATATCTTGAAACACGGTGAAATACACAATCCAACATCAGTCAGGACAATAGAGGAATGATTTCTTGAGGATTTTTTTTCTAGACTGATCAGCTTTTGAACAGCACACTGCACATGTGCAATTGACATAAGTGTTACGTTCTGATTCATTAGAATCACTTTTGACAGACAGACTCACTTCATCATCACTACTCATATCACTGTGAGGAGCATGCAACACCTGCCTACTGAAAAATGTTTCTTATGAGCCGCCATTATGAGGCTAGGAGAAGATATGTCTGTACCATTGCCCGAGTAACACTTACGCCTATTGCTTACACAAGACATGCCCATATCATTTCTCGAGCAATGCTTAGTGCTAACACTGTTGGCACTTTTGCAGCCCGAGAAATTCTTGGGTTTAACGATTCTATACAGTCGCCAGTGATGCTGGGGACTATTGCTTTCAGCACTGTTTTTACAGCTCAATTGATGTTCAGGTCTAATGCTAAGGCAGTTAAAAATGAAAACTGAATCCATACAAAATGTTAAAAGGTCATTTTGTGTATTTTTGCATATTTTGGAGAGTACTTGAAAAGTCTTTTTCAAAAATCAGGGAAACTGCAAAAATGGATGACGGAATCAGTTTTGCATTCATATACTAGACAGTGCTTGTGATGTATAATCTAAGTCTTTGTACAGGTGCACAATTTTTCTGTAATGTACATCTTTCGTAGTTATTTAAGGCTATACCACAGGATACAGATGACATTAAGCAAAAGCAACTGCTACCTCAGATCACCTGGAGCCAGTTGAGTTGGTTCATATGTTTAATGAGAGATGCCTTGCAAGAGATGTACAGTACACTGGTTACCTGTGTCATTCAGGATTGACTTTAAAATTCTGCTTATTGTTTATAAAGCCTTAAATAATCTCGCCCCATTTTATATATCGGAATGTCTGACACCTTATATTCCAAATCGTAACCTTAGATCCTCAAATGAGTGTCTCCTTAGAATTCCAAGAACAAAGCTTAAAAGAAGTGGTGAGGCGGCCTTCTGCTGCTATGCACCTAAAATCTGGAATAGCCTGCCAATAGGACTTCGCCAGGCTAGTACAGTAGAGCACTTTAAAACACTGCTGAAAACATATTACTTTAACATGGCCGTTTTATAATTTCAATTTAACTTAATTTAACTTTATCCTGATACTCTGTATGTTCAATTCTTCATAATAACTATTCATGGTGGCTCTAAAATCCGTACTGACCCCTACTCTCTCTTCAGTTTCTTTTTCCGGTTTCTTTGTGGTGGTGGCCTGCGCCACCACCACCTACTCAAAGCATCATGATGCTCCAACAATGATGGATGGATTAAAAGGCAGAAGTCTACGTGACCATCATCATCAAGTCCTTTCGTGAGAACCCTAAATCCAAAGAGGACTGTTTCATTTATGTTAGGTAGAATGCCCAGAGGGGACTGGGCAGTCTAATGGTCTGGAATCCCTACAGATTTTATTTTTTTCTCCAGCCGTCTGGAGTTTTTTTGTTGTTTTTTCTGTCCCCCCTGGCCATTGGACCTTACTCTTATTCTATGTTAATTAATGTTGACTTATTTTGTTTTCTTATTGTGTCTTTTATTTTTCTATTCTTTATTATGTAAAGCACTTTGAGCTACTGTTTGTATGAAAATGTGCTATATAAATAAATGTTGTTGTTGTTACCTTGTAGATCCAGGAGATGCTGGGTGAATTACACTTGCTAGATGACCTCGGCACACCTGGGATTCCCAAAGACAGAACCAGGCAATGTGGGCAAGTAATATTGCTATTTTATTATTGCTATTAATATTCCAGTCTTAGAAATGAGTTAGGAGACTTCATCAATGAAATGTAGTGATTCGATGTTGGGGATTGAATGGGCATCCTTTTGGTTTAAAGTGCAATGACTTAGCCACTTCACTCCATTGCCTGCACTACACAATGTAAAACAGACATTGAGTGACTGATAACACAGACATGCAAAACATCACCAACACTAAAGAATATAAAACAATGGCACAAAGCACAGAAAGCAAGGCCCTTGAGTATTTTACATTAGATTTGAATTCCAGAATTTTAATTTGGTATACATTCAAACTGAACTATAAAGTTTTATCATTACAGTAGATGGTGGCTAGGTTAGAGTTCTGTTTTAACTTGGCTTTCAAGTTTTGAATAATTATTACTACATCAAGTGCCTGTTATACAAAAGTTTACATTAACCTACAGTATATGTTCGTTGTTCCAGTTGTTACTCGCTTAGCATGACACTTCACAGAATAAACAGTACAAACAGCAAATCCATTTTTTATATATCTAATGCTGTTTATCCATCTGTTCATTTGCCGAACCTGCTTAATAAAATGTTTCATAAAGTTGCCTTTTTGATAATTTTAATTAATTTATTTTTTTTTAATAAATGATAATTTATTGTTTTATTAACCAATTTTGTTCTACCCCCGAGAAGGTTTCCCATGCTCCTGAATCCTTGCCTAAGTTTTGTACACTTATGAAAGCATATTTACTAGATCTTTGTATTCAGCCAGCACATTATAGACAAAAAGTATGAATTTCTGTGTTGTAAATCTGCTTTTACAGATCCAAATTCAATCCCACTGGAGTTGACTGTCATCATTCACCATGTGCCACAGAGGTCCAAGTGCTCGAGGCTCAGTCTTGTGAACTGCATAAGAACTACTCATTATAGTGGATACTGGCATTGTCATCCCACATAAAAGACCCCCTGAGCCCTAGCAAAATGCTGTCAGTCTTCGATGAAATTGAACACTCATTCAGAATGTTTCAATGTTAGATAAAATGTATAACTTAGAATCATGATCTATTTATTAGTATTTAACAAGTGTATGAATTCGATAAGAATGAGCACACATAAATCAGAACAATGCCTGAACTCTTCAAATTTATAACAAAGCCCACATTTCTGTGGTTTCCTTTCTATAATAATAATATATTTTGTTTATAAAGCACCTTTCCCATGCTCCTTGTGTGCACAACACACACTCTTCTGTTTGTAGTAAATACAGGTAAAAAAAAATCAGTCCTCCATCTCTCTATCGTTTTGTCAGTATTTTTTGGATCATGTTGTTCTTATACAGCAGATCTTCACTATTGAGTGTGATGTGCGGTTTGAGCCTGGCACCATCAGATTTTAATAAAGCAACTTGTTTTAAAACACCTTGAATTTCCTGAAAGGTCTAAGTGAATGTTTTCTTTTTTTATTAATTGTTATTTATTTGGGTAAACTAAGTTATGTCGCAGAGGTGCTCCATCCAGTGTTAGGTATTGCTTTATGCTTAGTTCTGTCAGGTTTTGTCTCTGTGACCCTCAGACCTGGATAAAACATAAATTCATGAATAATTTGCATTAAAAACAAAAGAAAAAAACAGGCCTGTCATCATAAGAACTTCTTCTGCACTTACACTAGGAAAGCAGACCTGCCAGCCACCTCTTTTCTCTACCCTGACAATTTTATGTTATTAGGCTTTTCACTTTAGAAAAAAAGTATCTTGAAATCATCTGTCATCATAAATTGCTTATTACTTGTCAGGGTCACAGTGTACTAGAGTTTATCTTTTCAGATGCTGAGCTGCATCCTGGATAGCATGCCCCTCCATCAGTTTGAATTTATCACCTAAGGTGCAGTGGCCAACAGCATGCTGCTGGAATGGCAGACATCTTACTCAGAGTCTTCTCTTTGAAGTATTACATGTGTTTTTTTGATTATGTTATGCTTTTCTTTATACCTTTGCTTTAACGTAATGTGTAATGTGCTCAATGGATCCTTGCTTTCAAATACTGGTGCTTAATAGTTTATAAAAACTCTATGGTGAAGGACAGATAGTGTGGTTTACTGAGTGCTTTTATGAGAATTATAATAATATAATATGAGGAATAGTTGTAGAACTGACTAGGCCTTGTGATGGACTGTTTTCTGCAATGATTTCCATTAAAGGATATGGCCTACTGGAACACAGAGAATAATTAAGCAACTTTGGGAATGGTATGGTATGCAATGTTATGTTATGTTATGTAAGACTGAGTATTTAGTCTTCACATATCCAAAAAATGCTTTATATTAATGATTAATATTTGGAAACTATTAATACATTTTAAAAATTGCCCTCACAGTGTCAGAGACTGTTGTGGCAGAAACATGCTGCTCAAAGAAGGCACTCGGAGACCTCGGGATGTTCAGGCAGAATCAAGCTTTATTGCGTGATTTGCACACAATCTCAATTCAAATGAAATGAGCAATTAGCAAATTCAGAAAGCTTACATTTAAATAAAATTCTTATCATTTACACAAAATACTCTCCTTCTAGTTCTTCCCATCATTACCTAATGTTCAAACCCAACATTACCTAATGTCCATCATTTGCCAAAACTGCCATCATTATTTCATACCCTGTGCAGGTGTCTGAGACTAGTTTGTTGATCATTTCCCACCAGCAAGTCGGTATCAGGAGGACCCACACTTAAGATACTGGGCCGTTCAAATGAATAGTTTCTTGTTGCACAAACATCCCTCAAGGCTAAAGGTCTAGGCAGCTGCATCTCTAAGACAATGGCTCTGTTTCTGATAGAAGACACTTTTCTTGGCTTATCATCACTTCATGTTAGTGTCCAAGCTGGCAGACAGGCAAGCAGTGGCTATTTGCTGCAAGTTAAACTAAGTGGCCTATTTGGCTTTCTCTCATGGTTAAAGTCTCAGTAGCTGCATTTCTTAAAACAATGGCCTGTTTAGATCTCTCAAAGTACACAGTGTCCTTGACTGAACCTTTAAACATAGCAGCAAGATATTGGTAGTTTGGAGCTACAAAGAGAAAAATAATAAAATATGCAGGCACAGGCTTTTTGTGATTTAACCCTTACTATACTAGCATGTATTAGGATATACTGCTTATTTTAATACATGCTTATGATTCTTTTTGAATATATGTAAATCATAAACTTTAAGAATATATTCTTCTATAGGACAAAGCGGGTCTGCCCACTGCTTATGTGGAGAATGCATGACCTTGTACTTGTGTGTTTTTTTGGTTGGGGATTGCATTATTGTGTCACATTCCATAATTCCACACACATAAATATGTGTGTCTTAGTTTGGTTGAAGACTATTAAATGACAAAGTTTGAATGCGTCTTGCAATTGACTTTTGTTCATTTCACAGTGGATACCTGCCTTGTGCTTTAGAAATAAGCCACTTGAATGACTGAAAAATTCTATTTGCCTCCATAGAAAACATTACATTGGATTCACTTATCAGTACAGGTTAAGTTTAATTTTATTAGGAGGTGTTATTTAAGTAGTAAAGTCAAAAGTGTACTGTACATCCATCCATTTTCTAAACCCTCTTAATTAAAAATTTTGATTAAAGGTGGCTGGAAACTATCCTGGCCCCATGTGGCAAGACAGAAACCAACTCTAAACTGTCTTCCAATCCATTGCAAAAAACACTCATACCGGGCCAATTCATTTTACATGCATGTCTTTGGAAAACTACAGGCACTTGGGGTTGGGTGGACTTGGGAGAATGTGCAGAGTTCACATAGACAGTGACCATGTTGGAATGCAAATACAATCTTCTGGTATGGTTAAACTGTAGCTTTACAACAGGGCCACACAAAAGATATACTGTACGCTCGTATTATTTATTATTTGTTTAAAAACAACATTTATTTATATAGCACATTTTCATATAAGCAATGCAGTGCAAAGTGCTCTACAAGATGAAATAAAAAGGAAGTTAATATAAAACATTAACAAACAAGATTAGGCAATAATATTATACAGTATGTAACAAAGGTACGGCTGGATTGCCAGGAGGACAGGAAAAAACAAAAACAAAAATTCCATTTAGCTTGGAGAAAAAAAAAACAAAATCTGCAGGGGTCCCAAAGCCAAAAGACTGCCCAGCCCCAACTTGACCTTCTACCTAACACAGATGTTCTAAATCAGTTCTCATGGTTTTCAGGTTTCACATGGAAGCATTTGAAAATTATATTACTACTAATAATAAAAATAATAATAATAAATCAGTTATAAACATGATCACAGGTTAGGAATACAAATGGAATGCTCATTAGTGGCCACATGCACAAACATAAGGACAGAATGACATGCTAAACTCGAGCACCCATATTTTTACAGACCCTCCAGCAGTATACAATAAAGTATATGGTCATAAGCCATTCAAACATATACAGATAGGATTGGCAAATTCCTTCTTTGTCCTTTAAATATCTATGCAAGAATAAAGAGCTGCTTAGGTGTTCCATAGCCGGGGAGAAATTCACATTCATTTTTTGGTTGTGAGAGGAAGTTAAAGTCTCCAGTTCAACATCATAGCACTTATTTTCCTAAGAAACCTAATGAAGCTGATCTCTCAAAACCCAAAATATACTTTCTTATTTCAAAAATTGGGACCATTCTTCATGTACCGTCACTGTATTCATAAGAAATAAACTAAACAACATCCATTATCTTTAACATCTCCTGCTGGATTTCATCCACTTTTGTAAATTTGTCTTTTCCATAACTAAGAACGGATTAAGCTGTTCTAACTTTGACTGGGAGGTTAAGTGTGCAATTATTAACGTAGATAACACATCTGGCCCACTGAACTAATGAATTTTAATATTGATCTCAATAGGCAATTAGTGGATCGTAGGGAGAAGTCATGGATGGGAGCTTTGGTCTGTCTGTTGCCAGGGCAGTATTATAAGCAACATCTCCTATTTTACCAAAAAAGCCACTGTCAGTGTTTTGCTTCTAATTCACATTGCCGCTAGTAGCTTAGTAAAAGAGATCAGAAGGTGAAAGATGTGAATATGCAGGAAAGTTGAAGTGCTTTGACATAGGATGTTTTCAACTGCGCATGGATTTTTTAAATATTAAAGAGGTGTATCCTACTGAAGCATGTCATTTAAGAATTGTACTGGGTAAACACTACATTATTAATGGAGGTAAAACTTACTGTAGTTGTACCCAAAATGATTGAGGGATGAAAATCTGGCAGAAGTATGGCAAGAATGAGTATCAGTCATGTAGATGTTGGGGAAAAATGAGCTGAGAGAGCATAGAGAAGATTTACATGACCATTTACATCTCCATAAAGGCAACAGAGACAAGATTCAAGCTGGGATAGATTAAAGTTTCTCCATCTTTTTGGGTTTGGCAATTTATTGCTTCAATACTTAGATTTAGGTGAAGAAGGAACAGGGTGGAAGATAACGAGAAAGACAGCTTGTCAACTGTAGGGATACAATGAGGAACAGAAGAGCAGTCTAGGAGGTCTTTCTGGATCTAAATTTATATATGTTGGGATAAAACGTATGTTATACTCTGCCTTTCATAGAAAGCACTTTCCTAGAGCACTTTACATGTGCAGTGCAATTTGTGTTTTAACAAGCATACAAGCTGATCATAGGCAGATATTAGGGGAAGGTCATAATTCACCTATATAGAGAAGTTGCTGAAATTCAAATTCATCAATTACAACTAAGTTACATTGTCTTTCTGAACTCTAAAGTGAGAAACCCCAATTTGAAAAATGAAAACAAAAGGTGTGCATATATTGTTTGTACTTTTTGCGTGTTCCCATGTTTTGAAGCTAAGGTGAATATTTATTGAAGATAGGCATTTTTCAATCTGTTCTGTTAAATGTTAAAATTTGCATCAGCATTGTGTCTCGTTTGAGTGAAGGGAAGTATTATTGAGATTAAAACAATTTAGACAAGGTGAAGGTGACTGGTGTTTATTGAAATGACTTTTTTGACTCTCAGTATGAGGTCAATTTTGAGGATGGAAATTGTATATCAAGAGGAAGGTTTATGTCCACAACATCAGAAATGAAAAGTAAAGGTTATCCCAAAGTGCCTATGGAACACAATGAAAGACTAATCAGAAAAAGAAATTTTAGTTGTTTCATGAAGTTGAGGACAGTATTTGCGTAAGAGGCGAGATAAAAATCAAAATATAGATTTAAATGGCTCTATTTTAATCTTCTCCAAAAAGACGCCAAAGTAAACTGAATTACTAGAGAATGCAAATGAACAGGAAAATATGCAACACAAATATAAAAAGAAAATAGGTGAAGCAAGATAAATGAAAACAACCTGTCAAGAGTGATGAAGCTAGGCAGACAAAGCGGTCGTTTGTAATCAGGGGCCAACAGCGAGGTAATTTTGTTTTACCTTTTTAGATGCAAAGGATAATTTCATTAGACCCAGAGCCAAGCAGATGCTTTATTGTAATGGAAATGTTTTTGAAAAAAAATAAATAAATAAATAAGGAACTACAATACATCAGTCAGACCATAACACAGAAATGCAAATTATGTTAATGTCCATTAAAAAGTATGCTAAAATTCAAGTGACATTGTACTTTTATATCTTTTTCTTTAGAACGTGGATTTAACTATTTATATATGATTTTCTATTCTTAAAATCATTTTCTTGTTCATAGTTGCAACCCAGCATGATAGCAAAAGGTGGGTGGCAGGAAGCCAACCTAAAGAAGGGCAGCAATGAGCCACTGGAGTATGAATCAAACCTCTCATCAATCAAACCTATATTGTTTAGATTAATTCAAATAAAGATAAAATACACCTCAAAATCAAAATACTTTACACTGCTACTGAGTTAAGCTGCTACTCACTGTGCAAAATACAATGATTAGTGTGACATATGGTGGTTGTCATTTGGCTTTAACAAAACATGTTTTCCCTTTTTATACCCAAATAGCTTTTGTGCCTTTAAAGTAGAACATCATAAACTTCCTCTTAAAATCGTTTAATTTACTAGTTTCTCAAATACCATCGTAACTAAAGTAGCCCATTAAATGCTTTGTTTTGTATTTGTTCTTCAATGTGCTTTATGTGTGTGAATCACTACGTGCTTCTTAAACATGCTTTCTCTTCCTCCGACAGGACACAGAATCCATTACATTCGTGATATTACATACAGCTCTCTGAATAATTTAAATACTGAAATGTATACTTGATATAATTTTCATGATGATAGGAATTAAAGCATGTATTAAACATGGAAACATGGTGGCACAGTGATAGTAATGAGTTGGCACCCCGTCCAGGTATTGTTCCTGCCTCCCGCAAGATGATTGCTGCGCCGTGTGCAGCCTTCGATGAAATAATTTATTGCAGCTGTACTGTCTCTTTCAAACGTACTAACCCCCAAATCCCGTCCTTCCTTTTCTTTCTCCAAGTACCCAATCACCACACAATCAGTTCTGTAATGTTAAGCCATCTGTAAGCTTAGAACGCTGATTCTTCAAAACTTTTAAAGAACATTGAAATATCTTCGTAGTACATGTATTCATCTATCCATCCAGTGTCGCGCCAGCCCCAGCAGGAATACAGCGCGAGGCAGGAACAATCCCTGACCAGGCCGCCAGCTTCTTGCTAGCCCTTCGACACTGTGTCCTCACATATTTAATTATTAAAAATATAGATTATTTAAATTATGTTAACATTTTATCTGTATAATGTAATAAATATATTTTGCTGCATTTCATCTTAAAATGATATCGTCATCATATGTAAATATGTACTAAAGTGGCTCAGGTTGTGCAATATTATAACTATCACAAGTTGACACTGAGGTAATTGTACTTATAAGTACAAACAGTTCTACAAGGAGCACTTGATGGACTGATTGATTGCGTTTATAGTTCTTGGGATGAAACTGTTTCTGAACCTTGAGGTCCATACTGGAAAGGCTCTGAAGCGTTTGTCATATGAGAGCAGTTCAATTGACTGTGCGCATGGCTGAATCAGCGTGTGCTAGATGCTGTATCCCAATAATTCTTTTTCTGATCAGCTGCTGTAGAGCTGTGATTCCACACTCAGATACAGTAATACAAATACACCAAGTGGTGCAGTGAGAGTAATATGGAAAAAGATGATCCGCTGTGGCAACCCCTACCGGGAACAGCTGAAAGAAGGTGCAGTGAGAGTAACAACGCTAAAGCAGCTATGGTATTTGGAATAGTTTGGCCATTCTGTGGACCATTATATTGTTACAGGTTAATTACAATCAGATGCCTTAAACTAATAAACAATATGCTGTTAAATTCAGAGTACCTGTATATGATAAAGCCGCGTCAGGGATATGGATCTAAAAAAGAAAGGGAAACCACACTGAAACAAAAGCACTGCTTTGACGCTGGGTGCCACCAGTTTGCAAAAACCGAGCGGAGAGCCAAGGATTGAGCTAGCGTGAAAATTTGGGTAGTTTTATGCCAAATTTAGTTTTATACATTGCAATGTGAGCGTGGAAATGGGCACCGTTTATACATGAGGCCCCAGAAGTGAAAAAAAATGAATACTTACAAACACCTGCAAGTCAATGAATGTTAATGAACCCCTAACAGATATGCTCTCAGCGTCGGAAAATAAAGGTTGAAGGTGATCTCGGCCAGTGTGAAAAGTAACACATGTGCACGTGCCTGCTGCCACTCCCAAAACTCCTCCCAGAATTATGCCTCTTTGAATGTGCAAATCAATATCAATAGCCCTTAAGCTCAGCGTTCTGTGAAAAGGCAATGGGAAAAGCACGGGGGAAATAGAAGAATTTCAGTGAATACCAAGTGGAGGCAAGGAAAAACTTACTATTTGTTGGTTTAAACAGTGATATAAACAACAAAAGGAAGTTGTTACATAGAGTGTTGGAGAAACTCGAAAGCTCAAGTTAACAAAGTCACATTGTGTCCGAAATAAAAAAGAAGTTGTCAGATATCAAAGTCACTGTGAAAAGGCGAGTCATAGCCCACCGTCTGAGTGTCATATGAAAGTTTATTAGGGTATAGAAAAAATAAAAACAAATAGAGACACAGTGGGAAAAAAGCTTGAAATGTCAACTTTAATCTTGAAATTTCCACTTTAATCACATAGTTTATTTTGTCGTTAAAGTAGAACATCATAAACTTCATCTTAAAATCGTTTACTTTACTAGTTTCTGAAATCACTTCATAACTAAAGTAGCAAGTTGTTTTTTATGTGTTCTTCTATGTGCTCTATATGTGTGAATCACTACGTGCTTCTTAAACGGGGTTTCTTTTCCTCCAACAGGACACAAAATCCATTACATTCATGATATAATAGTTTTCTGAATAATTTAAATACTAAGATATATACGTGATATCATTTTCATGATGATAGGAATTAAAGAATGTTATTAAACATGGGAACACAGTGGTGCAGTGATTGTTCATGTCTCATGCAAGATGCTTGTTGCGCCGTGCACAACCTTCAATGAAATGCTTTATAGCAGCAGTACTGTTTCTTTCAAACGTACTAATCCCCCAATTCCTATCCTTCCTTTTCTTTCTCCAAATACCCAATCACCACACAATCAGCTCTGTAATAGATGTTAAGCCATCTGTAAGCTGAGAACGCCGATTCTTCAAAACTTTTAAGAAACATTGAAATATCTTCGTAGTACATGTTTAATTATTCTATCCATCTATCCTTCCAGTGTCGTGCCAGCCCCAGCAAGAATACAGTGCATGGCAGGAACAATCTGTGAACAGAGTGCAAGCTCCTTGCAAGTGCTGCGACACCGTGTCCTCACATGTTTAATTATTAACAATACAGATTATTTAAATGAAGTTAAAGTTCACCGTGTCCTCACATGTTTAATTATTAACAATACAGATTATTTAAATGAAGTTAAAGTTTTATCTGTATTATATAATAAACATATTTTGCTGCATTTCATCTTAAAAATGATATCGTCATCATATGTAAATACGTGCTTTATGAAGTGGCTCAGGTTGTGCAATATTATAACTGTATCACAAGTTTACAGTGAGGTAATTGTACTTATAAGTACAAACAGTTCTATAAGGAGCACTTGATGGACTGATTGATTGCATTTATAGTTCTTGGGATGAACCTGTTTCTGAACCACGAGGTCAGAACAGGAAAGGCACTGAAGCGTTTGTTACATGAGAGCAGTTCAAATAGGCAGTATTGCTGAGGCAGCATGTACTAGATGCTTTATCCTGATAATTCTCTTTCTGATCAGCTGATTTAGAGCTGTGATTCCACACTCAGATACAGTGATATAAATACTCTGAGTGGTGCAATGAGAGTAATGTGGAAAAAAATGATCAGCTGTGGCAACCCTTAACAGGAGCAGCTGAAAAAAGAAGAAAAAGGTACAGTGAGAGTAACAACGCTAAAGCAGCTATGCTATTTGGAATAGTTTGGCTATTCCGTGGACCATTATATTGTTACAGGTTAATTACAATCAGATGCCTTAAACTAATAAACAATATGTGGTTAATTTCAGTGTATATGATAAAGCCGTATAAGGGATGTGTATCTAAAAAAGAAAGGGAAACCACACTGGAATAAAAGCACTGCTTTGATGCTGGGTGCTGCCAGTTTACAAAACCGAGTGGACAACTTGCGTACACCAGGGTATGAGCTACCATGAAAATGTGTGTGTCTTTATGCCAAGTGTAGGTTTTATACATCGCAATTTGAGCATGAAAACGGAAGTATGCAACATTCTTGTGCATACGCACCATTTATACATGAGGCCCCAGGATAGGATCCAAAAAGCCAAGCCAAGATCGTTAACCAAAACTGAAGCCAATCTTTCATTTAGCCAAGGTGAAAATTAAAAAATCATAGTCAAAATTCAGAAAGGAAAAGTTTCTTAACCTGAAACACACCAAAGAAATGATTGCCAATTATTTGTGGGTCTTCATTCAGTATTAGGTAGTGTGGAAACACTTGCTTCCGCATACAGTCGATGATGTTGCACGTCGCTGAGCCTCAGTCATGGCAATTAACCATTCAATAATCAGAATAATTACCTGGTGGTGCTCACAATAAAAAAAGGAAAATATAAACCCCCTGCTTGTTTCGTTCACCATCCCCCGGGCTGGTATTTAAGCCGCATGTGTATGGGGATGCGGATGTACAATTTAAACAGATTGTTATTTTCATGAGAAAAGTTACATATGCATAATAGATCTATTTTACATTACAGTGAGTAATTAACCATATTAAAAAACAGTAAAACGTAATAATCTGAAAGTAAATTGTTTCATGTTGCATTACAATTATTTGTTGCATTATACGATTTCATTCTGTTTGGATTTGAAATTAACACACAAATACTTTTTAAACTTGCACTTTTACTGTAAAACGTCAGTAAAAACAATTTTTTAATTAAATTTTCATCAATATTACATTGAATTTTGATTTTATGTTTGGACTTACATTGTGACAACACAGCGTATAACTGCCAGTGAGTGAATTCCGTTTCTTTATCACTAATAAATAAACTGACTTTTTTCGATTGTTTGTGTCTGTGATTTGTTAATTGTCTTTGCAAAAGCTATTCTGAAGGGAAACTGTTAACGTTTTAATATGAATGGCATATTAAGATCTCCTTTGGTGTGTAATGTTATCCACGGGAGATACACTACATTGCATTTCTTGGATACATCCTTCTTTCAACAGTAATTCGGGCGGTGGAAGACTGTTTCGGTGTTAACAGTTGTAGATATTCTTCGGGATATTGTAAGTTGATGTTTTTATCTTCCGCACAATCATCACCAACTGTTTCAGCATAGACTATTGATATGCATTTAACCATGCGTGTTGTCGTTTGTCGTGTAACCCATCAACAATTTTTGCATTAATTCATTTGACCTTATCATTTCTCGGTGCTAGGATTGCCTGTGTACTCATTTCTTCTGTTTATATCCCTTCCGGATGAAATTCTTCAATAAGATTTGGACATAGGGCAGCATGGTGGAGCAGTGGGTAGCGCTGCTGCCTCGCAGTTAGCAGACCCAGGTTCGCTTCCCGAGTCCTCCCTGCGTGGAGTTTGTATGCTCTCCCCATGTCTGTGTGGGTTTCCTCCCACAGTCCACAGACATGCAGGTTATATACATTGGCGATCCTGAATTGTCACTAGTGAGTGCTTGGTGTGTGGGTGTGGGTGTGTGTGCCCTGTGGTGGGCTGGCGCCCTGCCCGGGGTTTGTTTCCTGCCTTGCGCCCTGGGATTGGCTCCAGCAGACCCCTGTGACCCTGTAGATAGGATATAGCGGGTTGGTAATGGATGGATGGATAGATTTGGACATAATAAGTCATCTTTTATTGTGAACTTAAAGTGAGGAAAATGTAAAAATTTATAAGAGCTAAGAGAACAGGAACTGTGTCTGTCAAAAGCATTCATACTAATGAGAGGTGAGAGGGCCGTGTGCGTGGTTCAATATGGTTGAGAGGAGGGCGTGACTTGAAAAAATCTCATGGCCAAACTCTTGTCTCGCGGGACGTGAAATTATCTTTTTGAAAAGTCTCATCTCAGGATTTCCTTTTATAATAGAGAGATATTTAAATGAAGCAAAATGAAACAAAATGAAAGTAGAAACATTGACACAATTAGCCATAGAAAAAGAACAAAAAATTAACAAAATCTGCCAATCATGCCAAAAATCAACAAAACATTCATTAATTACAATAAACAATTCCACTGATGTCTGCTTAATACTATGGTTTAATATCTAAGTGATCTTTTGTTTGAATTCATTCAGCTATCTGGCGTTTGCACCTTTTCTTCAAATTGAGACACTTATACAGCACCAAATGTTGAGTGTTATGCTCTCTCCAGGGTCTCATCCCTGGCTCAAATATGCTTTTTTTGTTTTTGCAATATATTTACCATCTTTTGAGAATTATTTATTATATTTTGTTATTAATTGCGTTTTGGCTTTGTCATTTCTTTGTTGTATTTATGTAATAAAAGGTGTGTTAATATCTTGTTTAATAATTATTGCTATAGATATAGGATTTCCCCAGCAGTATAAAAGGAGAAGATCTGGGACCTCATGCATAAACGGTGCGTACGCACAGAAATGTTGCGTAAGAGCGTTTCCACATTCAAATTGCGATGTATAAAACTTACACTTGGCATAAAGCCATGCACTTTTCCACGGTACCTCATACCATGTCATACGCAAGTTCTCTGCTTGGTTTTGCAGACTGGTGGCACCCAGCGTCAAAGCGGTGCTACTGCTCCTGTGTGGTTATCCTTTATTTTCCTGATGTGGCTTTATAAATACACTGAAATTAGTCGCATATTGTTTATTAGTATAATACATCTGATTGTAATTAACCTGTAACAATATAATGGTCCAGGGAGTAGCCATAGTATTGCAAATACCATAACTGCTTTAGCGTTGTTACTCTCACTGCACCTTTTTTTTCTTCTTTCAGCTGCTTTCGTTAAGGGTTGCCACAGCGGATCATCTTTTTCCATATTACTCTCACTGCACCACTCAGAGTATTTATATCACTATATCTGAGTGGGGAATCACAGCAGCAGCTGATCGCAAAGAGAAATATCGGTATACAGCATCAAGCCCACCCTGCCTCAGCCACTGCAAAACATTTCAAAGCCTTTCCTGTACGGACCTTGAGGTTCAGAAACAGTTTCATCCCAAGAACTTTAAACAGTCAATCAGTCCATCAAGTGCTCTTTGTAGAACTGTTTGTACTTAAAAGTACAATTACCCCACTGTAAACTTGCACTACAGTTATAATATTGCACAACCTGCGCCACTTTATAAAGCGTGTATTTACATATGATGACGATATAATTTTTAAGATGAAATGCAGGAAAATATGTTGATTATATTATATAGATAAAATTTTAACTTCATTTAAATAATCTGTATTGTTAATAATTAAACATGTGAGGACACAGTTCTGCAGCGCTAGCTAGTTCACGGATTGATCCTACCTCGTGCTGTATTCTTTCTGGGGCTGAAGCGACACTGGAAGGATAGATGGATAGAATAATTAAACTTGTACTACAAAGATATTTCAATGTTCCTTAAAAGTTTTCAAGAATCGTCGTTGTAAGCTTACAGATGGCTTAACGTTTATTACAGAGCTGATTGTGTGGCGATTGGGTATGTGGAGAAAGAAAAGTAAGTACAGGAATTGGAGATTAGTACGTTTGAAAGAGACAGTACTGCTACTATAATTTCATCGAAGGTCGCGCACAATCACACACCATATTCCCCAGTTTAATAACATGCTTTAACTCCTATCATCATGAAAAAGATATAATGTATACATCTCTGTATTTTAATTATTCAGAGAGCTGTAATATCATGAATGTAATGAATTCTGTGTCCTGTTGGAGAAAGAGAAAGTGGAAGCGCGTAGTGATTCATACACATAGAGCACATGAAAGATCAAATACAAAATAAAGCATTTAACATGCTACTTTAGTTATGATATGATTTGAGAAACTGGCTAATTAAATGATTTTAAGGTGATGTTTATGATGTTCTACTTTAATGACAAAATAAACTACATAATTTAAGTGGAAATTTCGAGATTGAAGTTGACATTTCGTGCTTTTTTCCTACTGTGTGCCTTTTTTTTCCTCTGTACCCTAATAAGCTTTCATACGACACTCGGACGGTGGGCTACAACTCGCCTTTTCACGGCGACTTTGATATGTGACAACTTCTTTTTTATTTTGGGCACTGTGCGACTATTTCAGACGATCAGCTTCCTTTTGTTGCTTATACCACTGTTTAAACCAACAAATAGTACGATTTCCTTGCCTCCACTTGGTATTCGCTGAAATTCTTCCATTTTCCCTCTTGCTTTTTCCATTGTCTTTTCACAGAAGGTTGAGCTTAAGGGCGATTTATATTGATTTGCATATTCATAGAGGCGTAATTCTGGGAGGAGTTGGGGGCTGGACAGAAGGCGCGTGCAGGAACGTTACTTTTCATGCTGACAGGGGTTTATGGAGCGGAAGAACGTGGAAGTTGGAGTACGCATAGATTCCTGCATCTAGATTTTTCTGTGCGTAAGCATATTTCGGCTTTTGTGCTTACGTCAAGTTATAGTGCAAATTCTACGCACGGCGTTATGCATGACGCCCCAAGTCTGTATTGTAGCTTCAACATTGCTAATTTTTGACTTCTGATTTTTGAAAGATGTTTTTGTGTGAATTTCGTGGTTTAGACTCCTGCTTTGATTATTGGTTACTGCTTGTTGGATTTGTTTGCTTTATGTTCTTGCCTTTATTGCAAAACCAATTTTACTGCTTTGTTTCTGGGTTTCCTTTTTTGTGTTCCTTTTAACAGATTGTTAATTCATAGAGCATTGTTTTTGCTTGGTCAGAGTTTTTTTTCTTTTCTTTTACTGTTTTCCCTATTCTCTATAGGACTTTTTTGAAACTCTGGATGTCTGAGCCCCACTTTGAGCCTGTACAAGCCTTGAAACCTGAGATACAAGAAGCTATTTATGAAGAAGAATGCAAATGTGTGCTCCCACCTGAAACACCCAGGACAAAGAAACATATATTTAATACAAGGTATTTATTCGCACACGCACTTCTTTTACCAATACCCCTGCAAATATCAGCCACAATTATACAAAACAAAACAAATTCTTCCTCCTTACTACCTCCCACTGAGTGCTGCCCATTGTCTCCCGACTCAGAATCATCAATGTAAGGCAGTGGAGTCCCTTTTATGCTGGACCCAGAAATGCTTCCGATGCCATGCCATGTCTTTTGAGCCATAGAAAAAGTAGGGAGGTCCTCCCCTAACAGGACCATATATCAGAACATAGGGACTCTAACAGGGCTGCATTATCGGACTTCATATTACAATCACTGGGTTCCCATATGAGGTCCGAAGACACCTTGCATATGGGGGATGGAACAGCTCCCGAATCCTGGATTCTGTTAGTTTGTTTTTTAAATGATACCAGCCAGGCACAAGTTACTTACTTCTACTTTCTGAGGGCCAATTCGTTAGTCGTTCTGCTCTGGCCTCCCGTCCGGGTAATGAATCCTCCGTCTTCCTTGCGGGGATGCCTGTTGTTCTATTACTCAGATTAATTGGAGAATGTTACGTCTTTGTTACATCCCTACAGCTATCCACCTCTGTCAGTAAAAGAAATGGAGTATTTTTTACTCTAACTCAAATTGATTGATAGTTAAAATGAATCCTGTAGCTTGCAGAAACAGTGTAGCATACTTAACATAGCAGTTGTATGCAGTGCCTTATATATTATAGTGGATTAAAAGGAAGAAGCATTACACTTAAAGAAAGTTGAAGGTCCCAAGTGAAAGCCCCTTTTAATGGTTGTCCCATCAAAACTATTTTTCCGCTATCGCCAAATTAGAAACTTTGCTAAACAAATACTGCCCAGTTTTCTTCACCTCCCACCTATTTCTGTTCCAGAAGAGATATCGATCAGTGTTGAAGACACAGACAGCATTTCTGTAATATATAAAATATAATATATAATATATACAGTAAAGTCCCTTTTAAAGATCCGAAAGTACAGTGGGAAAAGGATCTCTTACTCAACATTTTAGAAAAGGAGTGGAAGGCAGCCATGCAAAGTATTCAATTTTTCAACTTAAAATTTTGTATTGAGCATATCTGTCTAGTTTAAAATTGTCCAAAATGTTTCCAGGACAAGATACAACCTGCAGGCGTTGCAATCAAGCTCCAACTTCACTAGGCCACGTGTTTTGGACGTGCATCAAATTAACATCATTCTTGACAACATTTTTTAAATGCCTATCAGACAGCCTTGGTGTCACAATCACTCTTAATCCATTAATAGCGGTGTTTGGTGTACTCACAGATGGGCTTAAAGTGGAGAAGAACAAACAAACTGTAATTACCTTTACTTCACTATTGGCACATAGATTTATCTTGCTCAACTGGAAGAATCCTAACCCACCTCTGTTAAGTCAGTGGCTAACTGACATTATATACTATTTGAAATTGGAAAAAATCAAAAAAATCAAATTTTCTCCTAGAGTATCTGCTCAAAACTTTTTTAAAACCTGGCAGGATCAAATCAATAACATTTTAGAATAAGCATTTATATTGGGGAAAATAATTCTTCCCTCTTTTTCTACTCTTAAAGTTTTACTCTGGCTGTTGGCCTTTCTCTCTTTCTCATGAGTGGGGGTTGAATTGAATTTAGTTTTGTTAACTTTGACTTGATTGTATGGAATGTCACATGCTTTAAATAAATTCAATAAAAGTTTAAATAAATAAATAAATAATGGTGCTCAAAAAGAAAAGACCAGGTTGAGAATTGAATACTTGCCAGGGAGGGAAGCCACAATGATTAACACTAGAATTACCAGAGCCTACGAAAAAATTTATAGATCCGTCCCACCTTAAATCGCTTCTAACCTCTCCGTCAGCGTCTTTTGTCCTTTAAATGTGTCGATAAGCAGCAAGCAACAAGAAATCTGCAATCACATCCCCCACTGGTGCACAGTTTTCTCAGCTCAATTCTGTTTACCTGCGTGTCAGTTGCTTGGAGTTGTATAGAGTGAGAAGTCAAGCAAAATCACACCTTTTATAAATACTATATCATTATTTGGAACACATGCATTTCATGTGTGTTCCCTGTCTACAACGATATATGTAAACACATCGTTAAAAAAGAAACGTTTTTCATGCTTTAGTAATAATTGACAAAATGTAGACATGAAGTTTATAATACTATATATAGTATATATATAGTACTGCACCCTCCACCCATCCTTCTGCTGATACCAGCATAGGAGAAAGTTTCACCCAACCCACAATTACAGCAGCCCAAGTAAACAGAGAGCTGAGGAGACTTTGTGCCAGCAAAGTAGAGGGTCCAGATGGAGTATCGCCACGACTGCTGAATGCCTGTGTGTGGGAGCTGGGGAGTCCTCTACAGCGCATCTTTAACCTGACCCTGGAACAGGAGAGAGTCCCGAGGCTTTGGAAAACATCTTGCATCACCCCAGTCCCAAAGGTATCACGTCCTAGTGAGCTAAACGACTTCCGGCCTGCCGCTCTGACGTCACATGTGATGAAGACCATGGAGCCCTCGACCCTCTGCAGTTCGCATACCAGGAGTAGGTGGGAGTGGAGGATGCCATCATCTATATGCTACATGATCTCTCTCCCACTTGGACAGAGGCAGTGTTGCTGTAAGAATTATGTTTCTGGACTTCTCTAGTGCCTTCAGCACCATCCAACCTCTGCTCCTTAGGAACAAGGTGACAGAGATGGGAGAAGATTCATACCTGGTAGCATGGATCGTAGACTATCTTAAAGACAGACCTCAGTATGTGCGTCTCTGGAACTGTAGGTCTGATATTGTGGTCAGCAACACAAGAGCGCTTCAGGGGACTGTACTTTCTCCGGTCCGGTTCAGCCTATATACATTGGACTTCCAATACAACTCGGAGTCCTGCCACGTGCAAACATTTGCAGACGACACTGCTATCGTGGGCTGCATCAGGAGTGGGCAGGAGGAGGAGTATAGGAACCTAATCCAGGAATTTGTTAAATGGTGCGACTCAAACCACCTACAACTGAACACCAGCAAAACCAAGGAGCTGGTGGTGGATTTTAGGAGGCCCAGGCCCATCATGGACCCTGTGATCATCAGAGGTGACTGTGTGCAGAGGGTACAGACCTATAAATACCTTGGAGTGCAGCTGGATGATAAACTGGACTGCACTGCCAATACTGATGCTCTGTGCAAGAGAGGACAGAGCTGACTATACTTACTTAGAAGGCTGGCGTCCTTCAACATCTGCAATAAGATGCTGCAGATGTTCTATCAGACTGTTGTGGCGAGCGCCCTCTTCTACGCAGTGGTGTGCTGGGGAGGCAGCATAAAGAAGAGGGATGCCTCATTCCTGGACAAACTGGTGAGGAAGGCAGGCTCTACTGTAAACACGGAGCTAGACAGTTTGACATCCGTGGCAGAGCAACGGGCACTGAGCATGCTCCTGTCAATAACTGAAAATCCACTGCATCCACTGAACAGGATCATCTCCAGACAGAGGAGCAGCTTCAGCGACAGACTGCTGTCACTGTCCTGCTCCACTTACAAACTGAGGAGATCGTTCCTCCCCCACACTATGTGATTCTTCAATTCCACCCATGGGGGGGGGGTAAACGTTAATATTATACAAAATTATTGTCTCTGTGTTATACCTTCATTGTTATCACTCTTTAATTTAATATTGTTCTTTATCAGTATGCTGCTACTGGAGTATGTGAATTTCCCCTTGAGATTAATAAAATATCTATCTATCTATCTATCTATCTATCTATCTATCTATCTATCTATCTATC
>JANRMT010062861.1:52519246-52566983 GCA_026402145.1 Polypterus bichir lapradei | reverse complement strand
ATCTATCTATCTATCTATCTATCTATCTATCTATCTATCTATCTATCAAGCCTGTAGGAAGTAAGTAACTAAATCCAGATAATCAACCGCCTACTGTAACTTGCTCACTTTTTTGTTCGGTTATAGTCTTGAATAAAAGTGCACTTGTTTTGTTATACTTGTACATCAACATTTATATGTTACCTACATAAAAGCCAGATCGAATGTTATTTATTTGGATTTAGTTACTTACTTCCTACAGCCTAAAGTCACAAGTACACTGCAGAGCTTCCTGTGTTTGAGCGACACGGGCATACTCAAAAAATACACGTGTAATGCCACGAAAAGTGAACGCAGACACTTCAGTTCGCAAGTATTGGTACGAGAATGCAGTCAGACTTCTTTTTAGGGCACATCCATCATCCAGATGTAAACACTAGCGTGGATAGTCGCTTGCGAACTGAAGAGTCTTCAGCTACAGGTGGAATCTGTCTTTGCTATACTTTGTATATAAGAGCCAGATTGAATGTTATTTACTAATTTACCTTAGTGTATTTACTCACTTCCTACAGCATAAAGTCACAAGTTAAGTGCAGAGCTATAGCATGTCTTTATGTGAAAACAGCAGTGTCAGATGGGAGGGGGAGTGGTTGGGGGGTAGGGTAAGATCGTGAATACGACTGAGAGAATGAAACTGAATAAAAAAACAAAAAACAAAGATAACCTTTACAAGTATCATACATTTACACCGGCTGTTACAGACTGAAATCAAATGTATGTTTTTATTCTAAAATATTAAGAATAAAAGCAGCTCACTTCTCAAAACAGACTTGTCGGAGATCAAACCCGTGAAGTTTTGATTACCAGTCAACAGGTGATACCGTTGCGCCACAGAAGCGGTCGTAGTAAATGTGTGTTAATGTCGCACCGTAACGCGCGTTCTTTTTCTGCAGTTATATTTTTGAATAAAAGCACACTTGTTCTGTTATATTTGTACCTTTTGTGAAAGTGTTTCTTTGATATTTGGACTTCAGGCTTCATACATTTTAAACTTCATGTCTACATTTTGTCAATTATTACTAAAACATGAAAAACATTTCTTTTTTAACGATGTGTTTACATAGATCGTTGTAGATAGGGAACACACATGAAATGCATGTGTTCCAATTAACGATATAGTATTTACAAAAGGTGTGATTTTGCTTGACTTATCACTCTATACAACTCCAAGCAACTGACACGCAGGTAAACAGACTTGAGCTTTGAAAACTGTGCGCCAGTGGGGGATGTTATAGCAGATTGCTTGCTGCTTATCAACACGTTTAAAGGACAAAAGACGCTGACGGAGAGGTGAGAAGCGATTTAAGGTGGGACGGATCTATGAGTTTTTTTGTAGGCTTTGGTAAGACTGGGCAATTAGCTACTGGATTTTTAAAGGCATGTGCCTTTTTGGACAGAGGTTTGGTCAGTGTACATTTTCCGATCTCAGTCACTCACCAGGCCGTGGTTTTATTTACCTCCATTCAGAGTGAGTACCATTACAGAATTTGGTTTGGGCTGTAACAAGCATTATTTGTACCGTGAATGGTGTCACCGGTGGTTAACTGTCCATAATGGTGGTGACCGTAGTTCTCGCTTTTGACTGCGAGCTGTCTCTCTTTTAAACAGTAAACCTATGGCAAAGAAACACAGCTGTTCAGAAACTTCCTCTTAAACAGTATTTTAATGAGAAGCAAACATACTCTTACTCATCCCCTTTCCAGGATCAGCTGCAGGCTTGTAGGCTTATTGCACAACATGCTTCTCACACGAGGTTTAGAACATTTAAAAGACTGAGCCACGGCCAACCTAATGGCTCACTCTCCTGTCCTCTCTCCATCAGACTTTCTGTGGTCCAGTTGCTGCTTCCAAGCCATTGAACCCACTTGATGAGGAGGACGTTGTTATCATCTGACCTGGAGAAGAGAGCTGGACCATCACATTTGACTGCTACAACTTGTGTGCCTTTCTGCTGTTGACAAACCCCTTCTGAATAAAGTCTTGTGTTTGTACCTGCCAGTTCGGCAATAAAGATTTTGCACCTTTGAAACCTGATTCCTTTTTCAGTCTTCTGTGCAACTGTGTGGCCCAAACTTGACAGTATATACTGTAAGCCTTCATTGTTTATAATGTATTCTGTTTTATTAGACTAAATGTGTCAATTTTTGTAACTATTACTCAGAGCAGTTGCTTACAATATCAACACATGCAGGTACAAAATTGTTTTAAGGGATAAAGAAGGAATTACATTTTTTCTTGGTTTTCTGAGTATCACATGAATCAGACTGAGTGTGTGAGATTTAAAGACAGAAAGGCAAAGATTATAGGCAGACATGACTTTTCCTTTGTGTGTCTCAAGATGAATTATTCTATATAAGTAGAACTGAAGTTTCATACAATTTGGTCCAGCGAGAATGACCAAGCTGGGAATAATTGACTTTGGAATGGTCACCTAAGCTGCTGAAATGACAGCTATATCTCTGATAAGCTTGGTCAGTGATATATCAGAGGAAACATACACAGATACAGGCTAGACTGTCAGCAAAATAACTGAGCGAGTGTCCTTCACATGAAACGGAGGCATGAATTCAGGCCAAGTTTGCAATCATGTTGGCAACAATTAAGCATTTATATATACTGTCTATAAAAGTCGTGCTGTGTGAAAGAACTAAAACTGAAAACAGTTTTAAATATATACAGTAGTATGAGACCACTTGGTTTGAAGCACAAACATTTGTTTTTATAGGGGAATGATTTCAATTAATCTTGAATGTTCTCAATTTGTGTTTAAGACTTTCTGTGATGTCAAATTGTGTTTGTGATAACTTTCAGTTTGAAAAGGTCTATGCAGCAAATATATGGTCTAAATGTAGTTTGTGAATGTCATATTGTAAAGGACTTTGTGTAAGCACTCAGTATGAAGCACACTATATTAAACAAAGACTGGGAGCAGAAGTGGTTAATACAGTTGCCCTATAGGTTTGGAGTACCTGGTTCAATTCCCAGATTTGGCATCACCTGTGTTACAGTTTATATTTTCTCTCTGGGTGATATGAGTTTCCTCTCATAACTCTAAAGTGGCCTAGCATTGGCAGATGTGCCCTCTTATGAACTGTTGCTGATCCTGGGTTGGTTGCTGTTTTGTGCACAGCATTTCTGGGCTACGGCACCAGCTCTACATCCCTGAACTGAATAAGCTGTATTAGTGCTTTATCCCTGTTAAGGGGTAAGCTCAAAGATATACAGGTGGATGAGCCTATGGTGTCCTGGATAATGGACTATGTGTCGGGCAGACTGCTGTTTGTGAGACACAAGATCTGTGTTTCTTATGTGCATATGAACAACACTGAACCACCAGAAGGAACAGTCCTGTCTTTTTTTCTGTTCACTCTGTACACCTCAGACTATAAATATAATGCCAGGTTATGTCACTTGCAGAAATTCTCAGACAGTTCAGTACTTATGGGGTGTATTGATAATGGGGATGAGACAGAGTATAGGAGTCAGGTGTAGAAAATTGTTTCTTGGTGCAGAAAGAATTTTCTGCAACTTAACATCAGCAAAACAAAGAAACTGGTTACTGACTTTCGTCACAGCAAAGAACCTCTATGTCTGGTCACTATTCAGGGACTGAATGCAGAGGTGGTGTAGTCCTACAAGTACTTGGAGATCCACATCAGTAATAAGTTGAACTGGTCCTGTAAAACAGAGGAACTGTGTAAGAAAGGGCAGAGCAAACTCTTTTCTCTTAGGGGACAGCATTCCTTTAATATGGGTAGTGACATCCTTCACATCTTCGATAACACTGTTTGATGGCTAGAGCAGTTTTCTGTGCTATGGTGTTCTGGGCTGTTAACATCACTTCAGGAGAGGTTTACCAAATCAATAAGCTGATTAAAAGGGCAAGCTCAGTTATGGGATGAACCCTAGGCCCTCTGCAGGTAGTAGCAAAGGAGAGAATGAAACAAAACTGAGTGCCATTGTGAACAATGCCGAACACCCTCTTTCTGACATGTTAATACTAAGTACTTTCAGCCAACGAGTTATTAAGCAGAAGTGTGTCAAGAAACACTACTGGCACCTCTTTATGCCAATAGCAATACACCTGCATAACGCCTCACTGTGACTGTGACTGCCAATTCAGAAGTTTTTCTTTCTGTTTAAAGTTTATTTTTAGTTGTTCTGCCATAAGGTCATAAGAAAACAATAGGGTATTGATGTTTTAGAAATTGCCTAAACCAGCTACAGTAATAAATCTTCAGTTATTATTATTATTTCAAATTTTCGTAAATGTTTTCTGACTTCTTGGAGGGCCCTTTAAGGTTTGATTTGATCAGTGCTACTCTGTGTGACTAATTCTTATGCATCTGGCCCTGCGCCACCTTCTTTACACTAGTGTTTTTTTAGCCTTTATGGTCTCGCACTCCAGTTTTGCCTGTTTACACTCAATGAAGACCCACTAGAAGAAATTACTAACCACACCCTTGATGAAACAAGCATTATTGGGGGTCCCTGTTAATGAAATGAGTTCACTTAGAGATAGGGAAACATATCATGCTGTGCTGCCAATTGCTTTGGTGACCTCTCTTGACCCACCGTTACCTACTCCCAAACCAACAACTGCAACTCAGGTCACGACAGAGTGGTTGAGAAACACTGGTTTACGTGACCCACTTGCGAACCAATGACTGCAACCCTCAGTCCAAAAGTGTTGCAGTCCAGTGGCTGACAGACACTGTATTACATTCATCTATTGTTTGGCCACCAAAACATGAAGATCAGTTTATGCTACTCCCTTCGGGTAGTTAAAGTATTCATACCGGTGACCTACACCAGACCCACAGAGTCTCAACTGCAATAACCTGTACACTTTGTGAGCTTTAACTTTAAGTGAGTTCCTGTATGGACTGGTGCGGAGGAGGATGAATTGAGAAAGAAGAAATAGATAAAATACTGCTGTGCTTATTATGTCATACTACACCTGTTTATTTTTGTTTTAAATATTATTCTTGTGATTGTTAATACTTTGAAAATATTTTCTGCTCTGCTTACATCTTTTTTATCATATTTTTGAAGGTTGTGTTCATCAGAGATCACGTAGATATGATAACAGTGTTCCTATTAAGCTTCTAGAATTATGTAAGTATTTATATTATCCTATTTCTGTTTTTCTGCAACACCATTTTGCAGTCCCACCATTCTCTGGAACTGTTACTATGAAGCAATTCACGGTTGTTGGGGACATGGTCCTGAAATTTGTGCATTATGACATCATCGGTGGAACACTTTAATGAGTCAATGCCGTGTGTCTCATGCATAACATGACAAGTTAGTGTGCACTCTGTTTGGAATTTTGGTTTATTTTAAGGACTTAAATTGGACTTATAGACAGTATCTTAGTAATTAGTAGTCCATATCCACTGTTTGTACTGAATTTATTCAAAAAACACATGCAAAGTTCAGTTTCCTAACTCCTTTTGAAAGCAAATAGCACCACAATATTCTTTTGAAAGGCAATCCAAGCTGTTGGACTCCAGGAGCAGCATGTTGCCATTTTAAATATCCTAAGAGGGATGATGTCACGACATACCTCTTCCATGTGTGGAAGTGTGTTGCCAACAACAATATAACTGTTTGATCTGTGAATACCACAAAATGGTGTCTCCTGCAGGGCACACCCAGTCACTCATACTAGGACAATTCAGAATTATCAATTAACGCAACCTGCTCATATTTGGGATGAGAACAGAAAGCAGACCCAGACCATGACTGTGCAATTGTTCAAGATGAGTCTTCTGGAGGTACACAGCAGCACGGGTAACCACTGCACATGAAATAGGAAAACTGACATTGACAAAGATCAATGGATTTTTTTTTTTATAATTTATTCAAATATGACCTTATTCCATTTAATTTTACCAATGTTTGATATAATCTTCTTGATTTAAAAAACGAGGTCTTAAAATGTGTAAAAATGATACACTTTCTCTGAGGAATCCAGATATCAAAGTGGATAAATCATAACAAAATTGAAGCCGACTAGAAGAGCAAAGTGAAGTCTTTGAAAAGATTTCTCAAGCATTCTTCAACAAATCTCTAAGGAATTAGGTTCAATCTTTAGAGAATGGAGGCTATGCAAGAAATAAAAAAGCAGACTACTGTGTGCATAGTTAACTTTCTTAATCGAGCTATGAACATTAAAATGCAGACAGTCTATTCATTAATGCCCCAAATCACAAAGCTGAATAATTAAAGTGGTGATAAAGGAAACACACAGTCTGCGAAATAAGGAATGTGTTCTTATCGACTAAGACAGGATGTACCTGTGACGTTAAGAAATGAATATACTGCAATACTTAAGGAAAGGATTATAATAATAGACAAAGTAAAAATATGAATTATAAAAACGCATTTAAATTGCACTAATTTATGGCCTGTTTCCTCAAAGTATAACAGTATTATACATGAGTGTCTGTAGAGCACAATGCATAACAGTAACACAGAAAACAACAGTAAGATGCTCATTTGTTTTCATTTATATTTGTCATAAGTTGACACAGTTCTACTGTAACTCCTTTTCTAGATGGTGATGCCACATTTATAGTGCAATCATGCAAACTAGAGACCTCAAAACCCCCAGGAAATGTATAAATCCTAAATTTACCAGTAAGTGAAGTGAGCCCAAACAAACTCTAAGCAACATTTTATGCATTTGTTTAATGTATTTATTTATTTGCTGTTTATAAGCCAGTAAACACAGGGCTGATTTTTTTCTTTTGACTGACTAGGTGTCTATTGGAGGCATTTTCTTTAGCAGCCTCCTTGTATATATTGTTCAAGCTGACATGCCTCTCACTGATATATAGCACTGAAGCCCCATAAGATAACAATAGCAAAAAAATTGAATAAACCTGTAAAGAAACCTCCTAACTTTTCTAACTGTAAAGAATACATGTAGAAATAATCCCCATCTTGTTATACACATGTAACTTCAGCTCCATGGAAAATAAAACTAAGCAATTTAAAAATGTGCTGTTTCCCCCAAACAACCGATTATAACATTTTTCAAATACATGGTAAAACCAAACTGCAGCCATGTTTTCAACACAGCTTAACTGTTTGTATGGCTATTGTTTTAAAATTCTAGCTTCTCAGGCCCCAGGTTTATATGCCTTCCTCGTTTAGTAGCTAGTAATAATTACCACACCTTTTTAACCTTTACCAAATGAGCTTGATAGACCTTTATAATCTCCACAATTATGTCAAACATATTGTGTTCTTATGTTATTCCCAACAAGGATATTGCCAACTATTTTTTAAAATACTTGAGCCTTTCTTGAGGAGGGCTTTTCTTTTTCAATTTCTAAAGCAATTACAGACCTGAGAGCTTAGACAATGTCATGATTGTGCATCAGAGTGTTACCTTTTAGGCTGGTCAAAGGTAAGCACTTCCATCCCAGGACTCCAGGATATGTAATGATTAACCAGGTTCTCTCCCTTTCCACCCATAGTTCTGAGAAGACACCCAGTGAAAACAACTGAACCTGCCCCTTTCAGTCCATGGGCTATAAAAGCAGCATGATCGCAGAAGGAGGCGTGTCATTTGGGAGATGAGCAACCTGCAAGACTGAGCTCTTACCCTAAGACTTGACTGATTAGTACAATCAACTTTGCCTTAGTTAATGACAATTGTAGCTTTTTTGCTAGTCTTAGTGACATCAAGTGCCTGTTATTTTTGTTTCAACCTTTTGCAAGTAAATGGGGTGGCCTGGTTGACACCCCAACATTTCATCATAGCGTCTATGTTGCTAATGGTTGACGACAACATATATTCTAATAAATAATATAGTATTGCAACACCAAAAACAAAAAAAACAAACAAAAAAAAAAAAAAACACAGTGATGCAGTTGAGTACAATAAATAAAAAAATCTGTCCTCAAAGTTTGGTTTAAGGGTTCAAACTGTGAAAAATTCCATATTAGATTCAGGCAAATAGTGTTCCTTTCACTTACAAATTTATTACAGTGATAATCTAATATTCATGTAGCAATTAAAACATATACTTGTTGTATACCAGTACTGAAATGCTAGATAAAAGGCAATGGTCCCACTGGAAAAACCTATTTTTTCACTTTGATTTTTTTTTTTTTTTTTTTTTTTTTTTTTTTTAAGAGTAAAGAGATAAGCACACTGACACTCTGCAGACATGTTTCATTTATTCTTCTTTTCAGATCCTGTCCTTTCAACATCCCTGGTCAACATGATATATTTGATAGTAACGTAAAAGAATGAATGAAGTCAGATTGGAGGTTACAGCTCTCCTTCAAGGTTAGAGAGTTACAGACTGTTGTCAGGATTGCACAAGGGTCTCCTGGTGCTTAAAGTGTTAATTTTCCAAGATAGCATTCACATTACCTGTTGTCTTTCCAGAGCAGTAGAGCACCACCTCTCCAAGATGTAAGCTGTTCACTGCCATCCTTAAGGTTCTTCATTCTTCCAAATGCCCATGACCTCACTCCTACCTTAAGGTGACAATTGGGTACCCAAACACATATTTTGACACATTGCCTTAAACTTCCTGGAGAAAGATGTATTCATCATGACAGTAACAACCACACTCTTGTACTCAATGCACTACTAATTGCACTTTTTATTCACTGTACTTTCCCCAGTATATACAAGTCTCTTGTAGAGCTTTATATTCCCATACCATCCTAACACAAGGTACAAAGAAAAATAAAACTTTCTTTACTTCTGTTCAGGATGCCATCTTGTTAGCATTATTATTTCTTTAATTAACCATTGTCACACATGTGCGCTTCGGAAGCAGTCAACAAGTCCTAAGGTGAGCGATATAACAATGGATGAGAGTTTGTTTCAGAGTACTAATGCCTCTCTCTCTGACCTTACAGAACCAAAGAAGACAAATAAATCAAATACTCCCATCCTAAACAATAATTCAGAGACTGGGACATCCACCACTTCATCATCCACATCACGTTCCGGCTCCTGGAGATGACATCACTTCCGGTCCCTCCGTGATGACGTCAGTTCCGGCTCCTGGAGATGACATCACTTCCAGTCCCTCATTGATGATGTCACTTCTGACTCCTGATGATGACGTCACTTCTGGTCCCTGGTCAATGACGTCACTTCCGGTCCCCCTCTGATGACGTCACTTCCCCTTTCATCACTTTCTGCAGCCATTTTGTCTCTCCTATAAAAGCCACCATTTCACCCCAGTTGTTTGTCGAATATTTGGATATTTTTTCATTTACTTTGACCACTTTTTGCAATCGAGCAATATACGGGGCAATTCCCCAACACTTTTTGAGTTGTGTTCTCAACTTATTTACTACAGTCGGCAGGATGATTTTTATTGTCCAAGGATGAGCGAGGGACAAGACCTGAACGCCGTGTTGAACACTTTGGTTGCTGAACTACAGCAAGTGAAAATTCAACTAGGGGACACCAGGACCCGCCTAGCAGAATCGGAGGCATGTGCAGCGGCAGCAGTATGGGTAGAGACGTCACAGTCAGTACCTTCCTCATTAACTTACCTCACCGAAGACGATGACGTCAAAACCTATTTCCTGGTGTTCGAACGGAACGTTAAGCGCAATGCCTGGCCTCAATCGGAGTGGGCCTACATTCTGGCGCCTTACTTGAAGGGGGAAGCGTAGAGGGCCTATTACAATCTAACGGAGGAGCAGCCTGCCGATTATGACACCCTTAAAAAAGAAATATTTAAACGCTATGGCATATCCACGGACCAGCAGGCGACGGAATGGAGGGAGTGGAAGTTTGATCAGACACGATCCATCCGTACTCAAGTGTATGAAGTCTGGGGTAAAGTGGGATGCTGGCTAAGGCCAGATATTTATAGTTCCCAACGGATGGCAGAGATCCTCACCATTGAAACCTTCATTAACGGACTCCCAGAAAAAGTCGCCCAGCAAGTCTGCAAACAAGAGATAGACACTATGGACGACCTTGTTAAAATAGTGGATCGTCACTGGGCAGTCTGTAAATCCGAAGGGTCGGAACAGTACTCTCGCCCACCCTGACAGGTTCATGTACCTCCTAATGAGCCTGCCCGATCGATTCCTGACATCTGTACCCGGAAAAAAAAAAAAACAGTCTCCGACTCCGGAGCTGATGGACTGTTCTCTGGGAAGAGTAGAGAGGTACTGTGCTGTGATCAATCTCTTGTCTTTGCCATATACGGGAGCAGTAATTCTTAATGGAATAAAAGTTACCACTATGTATGATTCCGGGAGTAACATTTCTATTGTTGCTCGCCGTTATGTCTTACCGCGACAGTGGCTAATGCATAAGATTAGTCTCAGATGTATACATGGAGACATTAGATATTATCAGGCCACCTCTTGTGTCATCTCAGTGGATAATGTCATGCGATCCATGATAGTGGCTGTAATGACGAATCCACCCTATGCAGTGATGCTCAGGCGCGGCTGGTCAGAAATGAAACACAGTGCAGACAGTATTCTCCCATTAATAAATGAGGGCTTGGTAATGGATCATAAAGAAAATATTCCGACTGCTTCCACGCCGTGCAATAACCCTCATAATACAGATAGTATTGATAACGGAGATGAAGGTACATCAGGCACTACGGGAGGCAACCCACCTTCCGAAGGACCTGAGGTAATTGAAACTCCGCCCCTTAAGGTAGCATAGGATCCCATAACCGAATTGGCTTCACAATTTAAAATTACCCCTTCTTCCTTTAAAAGAGAGCAATGGAATGATGATTCCTTAAAATTTGCAAGAAATGCAGTCATTTCAGTAAACGGACAAATGTCTATTAATCCCATACCACAGAGGCCTTATTTTGTAATCAAAAATGATTTATTATATCGCATGGCTGAACATGAAGGTGAAATAAGAACCTTACTATTAATACCACGCACTTATTGTCGTCAAGTGTGTGAACTAGCACATTCTCATTTACTCAGAGCCCATTTGGGAACCGATAAAACATTAGAATGGATTAAGTTCAGATTCTATTGGCCAGGAGTAAACGAGGAGGTCCGACGTTTCTGTACTTCTTGTCCTGAGTGTCAGATTCGTCAGATTCCCAGAAGGGACCATGCCCCTCTTATTCCTTTTCCCCTCATTGATATTGCCTTTGAAAGAGTTGGTATTGATCTCGTAGGACCCATTGAACCTTCGCTACGAGGTCATAAATATATTTTAGTTTTGGTGGATTATGCCACGCGATTTCCTGAAGCTGTCCCATTGCGTTCAGCAACTTCTAAAAATATCGCACGGGAATTAGTGGGGATATTTGCACGTGTGGGGATTCCCAAAGAGGTTTTAACGGACCAAGGAACTCCCTTTACTTCGGAGACGTTCAGGGAGGTTGCGAAGTTACTGAACATTAAACGTCAGAAAACGTCAGTTTATCACCCACAAACTGATGGACTGGTTGAACGTTTTAACCAGACACTGAAACAGATGTTACGCAAAGTAGTTAGCAAGGATGGGAGAAACTGGGATAAGTTACTTCCACTTGTACTCTTCGCTTATCGGGAAGTTCCCCAAACCTCCACCGGCTTTTCTCCTTTTGAACTCCTTTATGGAGGACAACCACGCGAGTTATTGGATATGCTAAAAGAAGGTTGGGAGGAGGAGGTTCTCCCATCCTCTAATATCTTGGAATATATCGCGCAATTATGTGATCTTTTAAATAAAATTAGACCTATTTTAAAAGAACATATGGAAAAGGCTCAAGCAGCACAGTTGCGATATTATAATCGTAACACCACCATCCGGGAATTCCGCCCTGGTGATCGTGTGATGGTACTCATTCCGACTTCACATTCTAAATTGCCAGCACATTGGCAAGGTCCTTATAAAATCATAGAACGAAAAGGGCTTGTTGACTATTTGGTCAGACAACCCAATCGTTGACCGAGCAAGCGTGTTTATCACATAAATCTGCTGAAACCGTGGAAGGAAAGGGAGGAGGAACTTAACTCCGGTCAGCACGCTCTCTTTTCGTTACCTATCAACCACTTAATTTTGGATCTAATTTGTCTTGGAAACAACAGCAGGAATTAGAGGATACTATCCTGTCCATTCCTGAAGTCGTGAGTGAACAACCTGGTTGCACTGCGCTGATTGAACATGACATAGTTCCAGACCCAAGTGTTATTGTCCGAGAACAGCCATACAGACTTCCCGAGGCGAAGAAAACTGAAGTAGAGCTGGAAATTAGGCGAATGCTGGACATGGACATTATTGAAGAGAGCTATAGTCCTTGGTCTAGTCCAATCGTCTTAGTTCCTAAACCCGATGGGTCGTGGAGATTTTGTAATAATTTCCGACGATTCAATCAGGTCTCTAAATTTGACACTTACCCTATGCCTAGGGTTGATGATCTCCTTGAGCGTTTGGGTAATGCACAGTTTTTAACTACTTTAGACATGACGAAAGGGTACTGGCAAATTCTCTTAACGTCCTCTGCTAAGGAAAAAAACGCTTTTAGTACACCTAGTGGACACTGGCAGTATAAAGTCATTCCATTTGGGTTGCGCGGGGCTCCGGCAACTTTTCAGCGTCTGGTGGATACACTGCTATGGCCCCACAATTCATATAGTGCTGCCTATCTGGATGACGTGGTCATCTATTCCAGCACATGGAAGGACCATATACAGCATGTGTTGGCTGTTCTTTCAACACTAGCACAAGCAGGCTTGCGGATTAATCCAAAGAAATGTTTCTTTGGCTTGAACGAAGCTAAATATTTAGGCTACCTAGTCGGTGGGGGGACAGTTCAACCACAGTGTTCTAAGATTGATGCCATTGTCAAATGGCCCCGTCCGATTACAAAGAGGCAAGTGCAAGCCTTCTTAGGATTAGCGAGTTACTATCGTCGTTTTGTTCCTCGTTTTTCTGAGAGGGCTACACCTCTTACTAATCTTACAAAGAAAAGTGCTCCTTTAAAAGTGGTATGGGATGACAAGACTGAAGCTGCATTTTGTGACTTAAAATCGGCCCTTACATCAGCACCTGTGTTGAAATCTCCTAATTTTTCTTATCCTTTTATTCGCCAGACCGATGCATCGGACACAGGATTGGGTGCCGTGTTGAGCCAATGCATCGATGGTGCTGAACACCCCGTATTGTTCCTGAGCCGGAAACTGTTGGACAGGGAGACCAGATATGCAGCGGTGGAACGGGAGGCTTTGGCGATTAAGTGGGCTGTGACTCAACTTCGTTATTATCTGTTGGGACGGGAATTTACTCTCGTGAGAGACCATGCCGCTTTACAGTGGATGGCTATAAATCGGGAGTCTAATCCTCGAGTCACCAGATGGTTTCTGGAATTACAACCTTTCAGATTTCAGGTCACTTATCGTCAGGGTGCTCTTCAGGCCAACGCTGATGCTCTCTCCCGAACCTTCGACCTCTCGGTGCAGGCCTCCCGACCCGATGGGTCTGGGCTGGGGGGGGGGTCATGTCACACACGTGCACACGTGAAGCAGTCAACAAGTCCTAAGGTGAGCGATATAACAATGGATGAGGGTTTGTTTCAGGGTACTAATGCCTCTCTCTCTGACCTTACAGAACCAAAGAAGACAAATAAATCAAATACTCCCATCCTAAACAATAATTCAGAGACTGGGACATCCACCACTTCATCATCCACATCACGTTCCGGCTCCTGGAGATGACATCACTTCCGGCTCCTGGAGATGATATCACTTTCCGGCCCCTCACTGATGATGTCACTTCTGACTCCTGATGATGACGTCACTTCCGGTCCCTGGTCAATGACGTCACTTCCGGTCCCTCTCTGATGACGTCACTTCCCCTTTCATCACTTTCTGCAGCCATTTTGTCTCTCCTATAAAAGCCACCATTTCACCCCAGTTGTTTGTTGAATATTTGGATATTTTTTCATTTACTTTGACCACTTTTTGCAATCGAGCAATATACGGGGCAATTCCCCAACACTTTTTGAGTTGTGTTCTCAACTTATTTACCAGACCATGTTGTTATATGAAGAATATAACATAATGTTCTTAAACCTGCTTCATCCAATTCAGGGAGCTAGATGACCCCAGCACCAGGATTCAGCACCAAGATCCATTCCAAGGGTAACCCACGCACACACCACACACATTCATTCAAAGAGGGCACATTTAATAGATAGAAATTAATGTACACAGGACATTTTTAAAGATGTGGGAGGAAAATCCAGGGAGAAAATGCACATTCCACAAAGACAATGAATGAGTGCAGAATTTAAACCCAGGACACTGAGTCTGTGAAGCAGTAGTGCTAACTACTGCACTACCATGAAACCTGTTATGTCAAAAGTCAATTTAAAAAGTACTCAAAAAGTTTGCTAGTGAAAATGTTAAAAAAAAATTAGAAGGTATACAAAATAGATTTTTCTAGGCTTAATAAAGGAAATTATCAAAATAGCTTATGGGAGAAAAACAACTTGCTGTGTCAGATGTTTCCATCTGCTTGATGTAGCTAAAGATAATACAAGATAAGCATAGATTAATTATGCTAGAGGTAGCTAAATTTCTGTTACAGTTAGCTTTTTACGCTTAAATATGGATGATTAAATGTATACTGTAAAATAAAAGAATTTTAGAAAACAGGAAGTTTGATCACTTCTGCAGAGTTATAGCTATATCAGATTTTGTTTATCTTTTACAGTAATTTCACATTATACTGAAGTCTGAAGATATAAAATAGGTTTTTACACAATACATATAAATATGACATAATTAAATGTTACAATGTTAGTATTATGGGTAGTTTCCATCCAGACCAGCATTACTGGGCATAAGGCAGGAGATAACATTGGATCAATATACTGTATTACAGAGCATTTGTACATTTACTCTCACTCACAAAAGTCACTTAAGAGACCATAACTGAGCTTACACTCATATCTTTGAGATGGGAGATGTAAAGTAGTAGGTGTGTGGCACTCCCACTATCTATGCAGAAGTACAAAGGTCCAAGTCTTTAGAATCCTGGTGCTTCTTGTCCTGCTATATGGTTGTGAGACATGGACGTTATCTACAGTAGTGATCTGAGATGAAGGCTGGACTCCTTTGGTACTATGTCTCTTTGGAGAATTCTTGGTACCACTGACTTTGTATCGAAGGAGTGTTTGCTCACAGATTCCCGAATTAGGCACGTTACCTGCTTTGTGAGGGAGTGTCAGTTACGGCACTACGGCTATGTGGCGCAATTCCCCGAGGGTGATCCAGCTAACAGGATCCTCATTGTTGAGGACTCAAGTGGCTGGACCAGGCCAAGGGGATGCCCATTTAACACCTGGCTGTGGCAGATAGAAGGTAATTTCCGGAGGGTGGGAATGGACCACATGTGTGCCCTGGAGGTTGCCATGCTAGGATCCTGAGCAGTTTCGTCGTGTGTTGAGTGCGGCAACATGCTTTGCCGGTCCATACTCTCCAACCTTAACTGACCTGATGTGAACTCCACACATATTTTTTATCTTGTTCATAAACAAACCGTGGTCCCTGTTACTATGGGAGAGCAGCACTAACCAATGGATTTTCTTGCAGCTTTATTCTAAGTATGAATATTATAAACAATGACCTCTTATATTGAATTGCAGATTATTTTTGTTGACAAAAGTTTTCATTTAATTAGGTAAACATTTTTTTAATTATATTGTAAGTATGTGCAATCTGCACTGTATATAGCTATCCACTTCACTTTACCTCTACTTATTATGATAATGACAATACACTGTTTTGAAGACAACAGGCCACCCTATCCTCAGTAAATATTTACTAACAACATTCCCAAACCACCTCTGTTAGCTCTTTTTGATCCAGAGAAGCAGAGGCTCTATCTAAGATCTTCCTGTATTGCTGTGCTTCTCTCTCTATTACAAACAGTGAGACCACCAATCCTTCACAGAAAACTCCTGACTGTTAGAACTTGAAATCTCATTCTTTCAGTTACCAAATGGTGTTTGTAACTACACATGAGGATGGGAATTTGAACCTGTCGGCAAAATGAAAGCTTTATCAGTCTGGTGTAATGTCTGAAAATCCTCATTAATCTCACATTCTACCCTCACTTGTAAACAAGACCCTGAGTTACGTGAACTTCTCCACTTGGCATGACTGCTCCTCCCTCACCAGAATCAAGCTACATTTTCTGGGAGAAAAGATCTACAAAAACAGGATGGCCAGATTACAGTTTGTTAAAAGAACTGCAGAATTCAGAAAAAAGTCTTGTGGACAGATGAAACAAAGATGAACCTGTATCATAGTGAGGGCAAGATCAAATAGTGGAGTCAAAAGGGAATTGCCCAAGATCCAAAGCACCACCTCCTCTGTCAAACATGGTGGAGGGGGTTTTATGGTTTGGGCTTGTATGGCTACCACAGGTACTTGCACACTTTATATTCATTGATGATGTAACGGCTGACGGCAGTTACACAATTAATTTTGAGCTATATAGAAACATCTTATCTGCTCAAGTTCCATTAAATGCCTCCAGACTCATTGCATGGTAGTTCATCCTACAACAAGATAATGATCCCAAACATACTGGTAAGGCAACACAAGAATTTTTCAAAGCTAAAAAAAATTCTTGAATGGCCATGGTAGGTATGCTCCAACGTTAAACGTTGATACTGTATCTGATTGTGTTCAGCACTGACAGGAGAGTGTCTGCTGCATGGGAAGAAAAGCACGTGCTGTGATATCTCTGGCAATCAGCAGCTACCCTCTAAAACACACGTAGTTCTGATATCTCTTTCAAAAACGTCAAACGTTATTCCTTAAGAATCTGTAGATGATAATGTCTGTTGAACAAACAGGCATCGCTAGCTAAGCAGAGGAAAGGTATGCTCCAACACGTGGCGAGGGGTAGAGCGACTCGAACGGAGGCTGGCGCGTGACTGAGGAGGGCTCTGCGTCCCTCCCCTCGGCTCATTGTATCTCTCTTGGATTCGCGCAAATAAATTGATACCGCAAGCAAAGTATGATACTTAGCGCGATGAGAGATATCACAAAATCAACCAGAATGTTCAAGCAAATTGTAGAAAAAAACCTGATCTAAGTCCGTTAAGTAGTTCTCTCGTGCAAAGCCCACAGACAAACAGACAGATGGTGGATTATATATAAACATAATATATGCTGTATATACACACAAACATTCCAAACTCAGACATTTAAATGATTTTGACAGAAATTATTACTTGTAATGATTGATTTGTAATGTATTATTCATATGATTGCAAAAACATATTTCAGTAGCAACTATTCCAGTGTTCTAATGGTAAGCTCTCTTAGCTCAGCCATAATTAATCATGTTTAAATGCTAATAGAGAAACCTTTGTAATTGTATGAGACCAGCTATTTTGTTGAATAAAACAAATAATTTGTCTTTTCTTAGACTGCTTAGACTCTGGGGTCAAAAACGGCCTAAACAAAACAAAATTCTCAAAAAAGATGTCAGTCTATAACAGCGAAAAGATGACTCTGGGTTGGTGACCATAGAGGTAAAATAAAATAAAGCAATATCTAAAATTAGTAAAAAAAAAAAAAAAAAAAAAAAAACCATAAAAATTATATAAATAAAAAGGGTTCAAATGCAAAATATTTGGAATCACCTAGATCTCCACTGTCCAATGTCTGCGTTTATCTGGCCATTTTCACCCTTTCTTTTTACTGTTGCAGATGACACAGGTATTTGGTGTGTATTTGAGGAAGAAGCCAACTGAGGACCTGTAAGGTATTTGTTTCTCACATTTCAGATATATGCAGTTGTCCATATGACCCTTCCCCTTTTTCTGTCCTGGTTAGGTACAGATTGTCCCCTTCTTTCAAGACAGCAGTGAACACCTTGGTATGAAATGTTCAGTGTCTTGGCAGTCTGTCGTATGGAATAACCTTCATTTCATAAAAAAGCAATAGACTGAGATGTTTTTTGAGAAAAACTTATGGAACCTAATCCTAATCCCAAATCTTATACTCATTGTTCAGTTAGTATAGCTCAAACCCTGCCTAGCTTTTGGCAACTCTTTCATCTAGTTTATGAAAAGAAGCTTTTAAAGTTGAAAATTTCATTCTTACTGTACTATATGAGCCTCAGCATCCCCCTCCTTCAACCTTCCCATGCAAATTATAAAGATTGATATTAAATTCAGTCATGGTAGTAGGGAATGATATAATGTAGTTAGTAGTGGCATTTTTGACTTAAATATGCTTTTGGTGCAATGCCAGAATTTTTCTATCTGTGTGCAGATTTTTCTAACATAAACATTAACTTACCTGACTGATTTTTTACTAGTGAGTAGTGAAACATTCAAGTTTGTGCAATTTTACCATCACAAAAAATCAGTCAAACAATGGGATGGTCGTGCTTGGTCTGCCTCAATTGGCAGGTTATACTCATACCCTCTGACATCATCATCATCTGAGAAAATAAAACATATAGATTTAAACACCAAGTAAAATGAAAGCCTTGCAACTACCTGCTGCTCAGAAAAATATAATGGCTATAAGCTGCCTAAATTGAAAATGCAACACCTCATGTTTATAATTGAACAGCTTTAAGGATAAAAAAGATAATCTATAATAACAAACAGCATGTAGGCTACCAACACTGCATGACTCAAACTAACACCTGGCTGCACAGTAGTTATCAGTGCTACTGAGTGTGTAGGATAAGCGACAATAACTAGCTTAACTAAATGTTCATTAGCACTGCTAACTACTTTGTGGCCAGCAAACAACTGGCCACACAGTAGTTAGCAGTGTTACTGAGTGTGCGGTTTGAGGCAGGGTGTGTAGTCTACATGTTATGTGGCACTGCTAACTACTGTGCAGCCAGGTATTGCCTGGTGAGGGCAAACAATGGAAAAATGGGCTTTTGTTCTTTCCACACCAGGGTTGTTTGCTTCTTTGAAACAGAAGCATCACACTACTGGATTCTTTTCCACAGGCTGGAAGTAGCACACCAAGGTTCCTTTGGGATTTTTTTTCAAATTGAATGCAGTCTTCCTTAGTGGTGAGTAAAAATCCAGATACTGTGCAATGTCTTGTGAACAATATGTTTCTGAAATTGAAAACACATATTAAATCATTCTCAGATACTTGGCATAGACACACAGTATTCATCAATGCCATCTTACAGTGTCTATAAAAAGTATTCACCTCCTTGGAAATCTTCATATTTTATTATTATACAACATTGAATCACAGTTGATTAATTTGAAATTTTTAACACTAATCAGCATTTTTTGTTTTTCATGTCTTTCCCAGTTTTTTTCTTTGTTCCCCAGATATTCAGAATTTATGTGTTTTAGTTTGATTGCTGTCGCTTTGTATGAGGTAGTTCAGTGAACAACTAGTAATCACATTAGGGGTTGGTTCAAGTCATAAAAGCCAGTGCTGCTTTAGATATAGTATAGGTTACAGTCTCCCACAAACATATACTGGAAAATGCATTTAGGGAAAAGGGATGGACAGAAATTATGCAATAAGTGAATCCACATTATTACATCTAATAAAAGAAATAAACATACAGGTAGCAAAATAGTTATGGGAAATGATATCGAAAACATTGAAAAAGAGATGCAAGTCTATTGACTAAATGAATGCAAGCATGAGAAAAGAGTTGAAATGGAAAAATGGATGCTGAATGAAATGGAGAAAGTTCTATAAGAGCTGAATAGAATGTAATGCTTTCAATACCTTCAAATGCCAGATACAATAATTTGTAATTACCACTAATTCATCCTTGTGCCCTTTAGAGTCCTAGCACCCAATCCAGAGTTGAAATGCTGTTGAGATATTAGGCTGTGGGTTGCCAGATCTCTGCAGCAATGAATGAGAATTAACGATGAATTAATGATAAATGGACGGGATATCAATTCATCTTAGGCTGGACTTACAAACATTCACTCAGGGTGAACTTATAGTTTCCAGTTAACCCTAATATGCATGTCTTTGGTATGTGGTAGGAAATTGGTGCAAGACCTGATAAAAGGGGAAAACATGCTACAGCCACACACACTGTCAAATGAAACAACATTTGGCCCAAAGCTGTGAACTGCTGACATTAACCCCTCATTCAGACTGCCACATATTATCAATCAGGCCTTACACTATATAGCAAGTTTTATAGTAACATCACAACACTTTGCTTAGAAAAGAAAGCTATAATCCATCCATCCATCCATTTTCCAACCTGCTGAATCCGAACACAGGGTCACGGGGGTCTGCTGGAGCCAATTCCAGCCAACACAGGGCACAAGGCAGGAACCAATCCCGGGCAGGGTGCCAACCCACAAACACACACAAACACACCCACACACCAAGCACACACTAGTGCCAATTTAGAATCGCCACTGAAAGCTATAATATTTAATCATTTTCTTATCTCTATATATAATCTTCATTTGGATCTTGATCTTTGTTTGTCCGCGAATGAATTAGAAGAAGAAGCACTAGATGGCAGTAGAGACACAGCTAAAACATAGGCATTGCATTAAGAATCTCCTCCAGGCTTATACTACTGAAGACTGTAGTACGCCAGTCACACCTCAAAACACAGACATTCAAACTAAAGAAATTGTTGTGCTTTAAATTAATTAAAGAGATCTTCATTTAGATCTTGATCTTTGTTTGTCTGCGAATTCCAAGCATGCGTAGACCACCTTCCAGTTTAGTACGTTGTTGTTACTCACGGATGTCAACAATGTGCCGGAATAACGAAAGGGGTGGTGGACAGTGTTACGCTGATTAGCTCCTGTGGCCTGGTTAGAGAATGAGATTGCCGAAGATAAAAGGTGCGTGCCTATGTAACATATGAATGAAAGAAAGACAGTGGGTAAAATGAATGACAACGTAACAGCACGTTCCGGAAATTATTATTGTTACGTTGTAGCGAGCGAGTGCTGCGCGTCTCACAGTTGTACCGTGGCTTGCTCACATGTCAGTGAAGTGATCCCTATTTATGCTTTAAAAAGCCTATGTGTCCCCCTTTTATAACCATTGCTCCGTGTATATTGCCTTACTCTTTGGATTGCCACAAAGCAACCTGCGAGATTGGAGAAAGGTTGAGAAGAGATTGTGAGAGGAAACGACAGCATTGTGAAAACGAGACGGACTGTGAACGGACAGAAGCAGAAATGCTCCTACACCACCACATAATTACGATTCGGACAGTGATTCCGAGTAGGCCATTCCTATCGAATCAATATCCAAGGGTTTTCTTTTGTAATTTTGTTTCCCTTAAAAAAAAATCATAATGCTGTGCCACGAAGGGCCCAGTTCACGACTGGAAGCCGCGTTTAAACAGGGATCCCTTCACAGACAACTTTAACACGCGCAACGTAGTTGGGCGCAGATGGCTAGTATGTTATAATCTCTAAAACTACAATTCCTAGAACACAGTCTCTTCCAGCCCTGTTTTGTTTTATGTTTTTAGAACATTAATTTTTCTCCAATCATTACCAATGCTGCTTTAAAAACATATCAGTTTTGCCCCAGCACACACACAAAGACCATATACTAGCCCTGCATGCTTCCCTAAGCATGGTGAAACGAATATCTCATGGCCATCAAGTGATGTGAGAAAATTGATTTGGACTGGCTACAGAATTACCCTGGATGCAATCATAAGAATAAAGAACCATTAGATATATTGGTCAAGCATGTTTGCACCCGTAATGAAGCGCAGTGATGCAGAATATTACCCAGGGTTAAATGAAATTGCAGCTAGTATAAACACAGCAGATACATATTTCTTAAAGGCAATACAAATGGCTGACTGGAATCCTGTACTGTAATTTGCATTTGTAATTTTCTAAAAGTCAGAAGTGAAGGCTAATAAACTCACTTAACAGTATGGAGCTAAAGTGCAATGAATATTAAGAAGACTTACTGAATAACAGTGATGATTCACTTTCAGACAACATATGCATATGACCTGTATTTGGTGGCTTTTCGCCGGAGGTCAATACATTGTGTGCAGACAGCAAGCCATAAATTGATGGGGGCATCCTGAAGACATGCTCTTTAGAGCAGGCTTTCTTTGGATGACAGTTAAAATTATCAAACACAAGCTTTCTCACACAGATTACCTCTCTGACTCTTCATGCTATCCATTTCACTGTTATATTGTTGCTACTTTTACATTAAAGGCATATCCGGATAAAGACAGTCACAAAGAAAATTCAGTTCACTTTATTCTCATTCTTCACACTCTTCTCCAAAACCTGGCTTGGGCTGCTATTCATATTCTCATCAAACCATTTGAAATTACTCTTGATCGTCAACCTGTCTCTACAAGCATCATGACACATACACACTTACTTATCAGTGCCAATTAAGAATTAATGTTTAGTAGAAATAGTAGTTGTAGTAGTAGGTCTAGTAATAGCATACACAGTTTTGGCATATGACAGGAAAACCAAAATAGCCAGAAAAAATCTATTTAGATACAAGAAAAAACACAGACAGATAATGGGTTGTATAAATACATTTATACTCGCTGTATAATAAAGATGAAGTATTATCAGTATAATATCTGGTCACAAACCAGATTTGCAAATGACATGTCCCAGAGGCTGAATAAATACATTATAAAGAATATGGCTGTTGGTTTTATAATTTGTTTACATTATTTATCATTGAATATTTTTTTGTTTATTTGTAGTCCTAAATTACTGTGGTCATTAGTGTTTTTTGTTGTGTCCTGTCCAATGTGTCCTGTCCTCTTTATCTGGCGCCTTAGGGAGGCAGGCCCCCTGACATAGCAGCTGATTAATCACCTTCAGCATTAATATTGGGCTGAGTGACTCAGGTTCCTTAAACTGGCAATGCCATTTCTCTGTACAGTGTTTATTGTAAGTGCTCTGTGAATTTCCTACATTTTTTAGAAATGTACTCTTTTTTCTATTGATTTTGATTTCTGGATTGCAAGCTGAATTTGATTGCTTTTTGGTTGTCTTTCTGAAATATTTTTGATTCTGTCCTGTTTAATGAATATATATTTATGTTTATATATTCTTCAAATATAACAAATCTTTTGTTTACAGTAATCCCTCGCTATATCACACTTCGAATTTCGCGGCTTCACTCTATCACGGATTTTATATGTAAGCATATCTAAATATATAACGCGGATTTTTCGCTGTTTCGCGGGTTCTGCGGACAATGGGTCTTTTTACTTCCGGTACGTGCTTCCTCAGTTGTTTTGCCCAGTTGATTTCATACAAGGGATGCTATTAGCAGATGGCTGAGAAGCTAACCAATCAGAGCATGCAGTTAAGTTCCTGTGTGCTGAACGGCTCAGCAAAGGAGCGCCAAATTCGATTCCGCGGCGTTAACCAGGAAGTCTCGCGTCGCTCATTCAGCATCAACGTGTTTCGCTGTGTAAAGAGTTAACTTTTGTGCTCTTTTGTGTTTATCTTTGTGCATAGTCAAGCACTTCGTTATGGCTCCGAAATGATCTGCTCCTGCTGCTGCTTCAGGGGCCGTGCCCAAGCACCAACAGAAGATGCTAATGATTGCCGAAAAGGTAAAAGTTTTGGATATGTTGAAGGAAGGGAAAAGCTACACCGCTGTAGGATGCCATTACGGCATTAATGAGTTCACGATTCTTTTTATTTAAAAAGGAGGAAAAGAATATAAGATCTACGACCGCAGTGTCCTTTTAACCAGGGTGCAAAACGGGTTGTAAGTTGACGTAATAAGGCAGTAGTCCGGATGGAATCTGCTTTAGGGATTTGGATTAAAGACTGTCTGAAGAAGAACAACGGCGGTGCTACACAGTCGCCTGAAGAGGCTCCTTTACAAGAGCTGTAATGCTATCCTTTGTTGTGCAGTAAAATTAAACTCATCGTTATCAGACAAGTCATCCTGTCATTGTTGGTGAGTAACCATAATTAATTTTCTACTTACAGTACTTAGTACATGTACGTACATTTAGTGTCACTGTATACACATTTACTGTATACAATTTTTCTTGCATTGTACGTATTTATTGCTGGTGGCCTGTCTATCATAATGTCTGTAACATATGTGATATCGGAGATGCTCGATATCTTTAAAATAATATTTAGGTTTTACTGTATATAAACAGTGTGTTTACATACATAATTTCAATGAATCTTACCTAATATCTAAGAGAATACAAAGGGTTTATGCTGTATAACTGTGCAGGGAATATTTATAAACAGTGTGGGAGAGTTTATAAGGGCTTAAAATATATAAAAATAACCATACAAATATATGTTTTCTACTTCATGGATTTTCACCTATCGCGGGGGGTTCTGGAACGCAACCCCCGCGATCGAGGAGGGATTACTGTATTATCAATTTGGGCAGAGGTTTTGGTGACCCCTCTTCCCTTCTGTGGAAGAAAATCCCCTGAGGAAGACAGGACAAGATTAATCAATTAGATTTTCATTTGGTCACAGATGAGTACCTGGATTCTACGTTGCAAGGAAGAAGAGCAAAGTTACATTTTTTGATTGGCTTTTTATAATTTCTTTTTCCTCCCCCTTCCCCTTTCTTAATCAAAAAACATAATATAATTTACTTAAACATTTTATTTTATTACGCTAAAGGGCCATCTGTTCTTATTTTTTCACTTATCAGATAGACCCTAAAGAAGGAAAGGTCATCTTTCATGTGCCAAATAGATACATTCCTAAAGAAACTGGAAATTTTCCTGGGTCAGCTTACTGCACCATCTTATGACAGACAACTGAATGAATAACCTACCGTTATAGCAAAAACCTTTGTCAGCTATTAACCCTAAGTACCTTGCAAGAAGTTAATTTTTCTTTCACACCTCCTTGAATCTCTGCAAATGTTGTGGATTATTTCAGATTGTTTTGAATATAATTGTTTTCTCATTCATAGTTTGTCTGGAGGATGAAACATACTTTGAAGTTTTGGTTAAAAGGCTGGTTTTAGTTTTCAGGCCTCAGTGAGCCTGAATATAGATTTTGGAGCCAATACCTCATTTTGTGTTTAAGAGCCAGATATACCATATCAGCAGGTGACCCTGTGCCAACTAGTGCACAATGCAGAGTACCACATAAATTGATGTAAGCAGAGGATGTCTTGTAGTCCCTCACACCCACCAGATTTGTGAAAAAGGCTCTGCAGCTCCTTCAGGTTTATGTTTTCTTTTTAAAAAAATTGTGAGTGGTCTCCATTAGACTTTGTCATATACTCAAATATAGGGATGGATATTTGACGAGTAAACTGCAAGACAATGATTATATTTTTATATTATGTACATTAAAGAACCATCAACAACAAATCAAATTAATAATATATTGTATACTTATTATAAAAGTAAAGTTGAATAAATCGGACTCTGCAGCTGCATGAATAAAAGGTAAATTGCCACTTCCGGTTAGCGGAAATAGTCCAAAATTTGACAGAAATCTACATTTTGTACCTAATACTTATATGCAAAATTTGTTTGACCTAAGTGAAAGCGTATTCAAGTTATCGTGTTTAAATACACACACACACACACACACAGACAGACAGACACACAGACATAATTCCAAAAATGGTATTTTCGGACTCAGGGAGGTCTAAAACGTCGAGATTCATCAAAATCTCAAAATGTAATTTTTGGAGGATTCCAATACTTTCCCTGTACTTCGTATATGAGAAAGTCAGGGAGGTCTAAAACGTCAAGATTCATCAAAATCTTGACATCAAATATTTGGACAATTACAATACTTTCCTTATACATTGTATATGAGAAAGTAAAAAAAGTCACTTATTTTAATAGATTTTTGTTTATTTGTGGAGGTAGACAGTGATGACATGCTGTACAATGGTGAGTAGAAATAAAAGTTGATGGCTACTGTAGAAGTCTGTCTGCATCTAATGAACAGAACTTAGAGGACTCTTTCTTAAGGGACAGAAGGGAATCTAGTGAAGCTGCTTGTTTAGTATCTGGCAGAGTCAAGTGCACTGTGTTCTATACATGTGACATCACTACTATTACTATTACTACTAATAATACAATATTTCGTGAAGTTGACAAAAGACAGTTTGTAACATCAGATTGACACAGAGGATATTAATAAGCTCCATCTCTATCTTATATAGCAACTACACTCTGTGAAATCACAAGAATCGAATCTGCAACAGGTGCCTAAAGCAAGCCAATACCTCACTGGAGTCACGCTCCCATCTCTACAGCACATTTACAGTAAGAAATGCTTGAACGAAACACTTTTCATTCACTCCTGCTTGGTTATTTGCCGTTTAGCAAGTATTACTGTAACATTGAATGTCATAGACTTGTTTCAGTTTCAACTTTTATCTCTCATCCAGTTATCTGCTTTACTTAAATCTTACTTGCATGTCCCAATAATATGTAATGTACTGTTACTATATTTTTGACAGTTATGCAACACATTTACTAGCAACATGTACATTTAATTGTGATAAACATTACCAAGTAGTATAGCAGGCATCTTCAAATCTCAATTATATTTAGCATAGTTTAGAGACTAATGAACTACACTGAGCCAAATGGCCTGTTCTCATCAAAATTGTTCATATGTTTTTGATTTAAAGTATAATGACAGCACATTTAAATAATGTAGGTCACTTTAAATACAAGCATAAAATTATCAGCTAAAAGTTAAAAGGCTGGCTAAGTTGAGGCTCAGTCCTTGCCTGGATAAATTCCGAATAACCAAATCTAACCCGTGTAGAAAGAAAAGAAATGTTTCCATAACAATTAATGGAGAATTTCTTTTTCAGTTTTCTCATGACCTGTGCCAACTGTCTTATGGCTAGGCAGGCCCAAGTATACTTGGCTGCTGATAATCCATAATGACCTGAATCAATTTATTAACTCACAGCTTGTAAGTTTCATGCATCCTTTGCAACCTTTGCTACACTGTAAAATGACCCATGATGTTGTTTTCTCCTTAAAATGAGATACACAGTAATCCCTCCTCGATGGCGGGGGTTGCGTTCCAGAACCCCCCGCGATAGGTGAAAATCCGCAAAGTAGAAACCATATGTTTGTATGGTTATTTTTATATATTTTAAGCCCTTATAAACTCTCCCACACTGTTTATAAATATTCCCCGCACAGTTAAACAGTATAAACCCTTTGTATTCTCATAGATATTAGGTAAGATTCATTGAAATTATGTATGTAAACACACTGTTTATATACAGTAAAACCTAAATATTATTTTAAAGATATCGGGTGTCTCCGATATCACAGATGTTATAGACATTATGATAGACAGGCCACCAGCAATAAATATGTACAATGCAAGAAAAATTGTATACAGTAAATGTGTGTACAGTAACACTAAACGCACATACATGTTCTAAGTACTGTAAGTAGAAAATTAATTATGGTTACTCACCAACAATGACACGATGACTTGTCCGATAACGATGAGTTAAGTTTTACTGCACAACAAATTAGAGCGTTACAGCCCTTCTAAAGGAGCCTCTTCAGGTGACTGTGTAGCACCGCCGTTGTTCTTCTTCCGACAGTCTTCAATCCAAATCCCTAAAGCAGATTCCATCCAGGCTACTGCCTTATTACATCCACTTACAACTTGTTTTGCACCCTGGTTAAAAGGACACTGCGGCCATAGATCTTATATTCCTTTCCTACTTTTTAAATAAAAAGAATCATGGACTCATTGATGCCGTAATGGCATCCTACAGCGGTGTAGCTTTTCCCTTCCTTCAACATATCCAAAACTTTTACCTTTTCGGCAATCGTTAACATCTTCCGTTGGCGCTTGGGCATGGCCCCTGAAGCAGTAGCAGGAGCAGATCATTTTAGAGCCATAATGAAGGACTTGACTATGCACAAAGATAAACACAAAAGAGCACAAAAGTTAACTCTTTACACAGCGAAGCACGTTGATGCTAAATGAGCGAGACGAGACTTCCTGGTTAACGCCGCGGAATCGAATTCGGCGCTCCATCGCTGAGCCATTCAGCACACAGGAACTTAACTACGTGCTCTGATTGGTTAGCTTCTCAGCCATCCACCAATAGCATCCCTTGTATGAAATCAACTGGGCAAACCAACTGAGGAAGCATGTACAGGAACTAAAAAGACCCATTGTCCGCAGAACCCGCGAAGCAGCAAAAAATCCGCGTTATATATTTAGATATGCTTACATATAAAATCCGCGATAGAATGAAGCCGCGAAAGTCGCAGTGTGATATAGCGAGGGATTACTGTACACAATTAATCTTGGTATATAAACACTTGGAATAAGAAGTTTTTACTTTACCCATAATACCACAAAGTTACAAACAAGTACTTCAACACATTAAAAAAGTACAATATAATTAGTAGGAAACAAAAGGAAAATAAAATTATGAGGAAAATAATCAGGCTACTAATCTGGCAGCCAAGCATGTGTATGCCAGCGGTCCAATTTGTTCCAGCTCCACAGAACAGAAGGAAAAGTCCTTAGTGTTTCAGAAATCAGAATGCTCTTTCTATAATTGATATATTTTTTTCTTGCACTTTAATCATTATTGTTTTGATGCTGTGATGAACTGACGCCCACAGTCTTGGACACCATGCTTTCATGGACACCTAATGTTTTGTAATCAAGGATGGACAAGTGCAATTGAGGAGACAACAACCAAGTTTAAAGGTGCCAAAAGTGCATATATATTTTAAAACAAGTGTCACTGTGAAAATTGGGCAAGACATTAATTAATTTATGAACATGGATTCATCAGGAAATAAATAAATAAATAACATCAATCTTCCCAACCAAAAACCTCAGGACTATGAATGGAGCCCCTTCACCTTCATATGATAATACTAGCAATTTTACTGTATATCACTTGAATCATTCAATCCTCAGGCCATATTGCCTACAGAAATTTGAGACTACAGTTCCCTTCTAATGATCTCACATTTCCTCGGCTCACAGCTAGCAAACTTGTCTGAGACACTGAACTAGGAGTCCTGGGTTCTCTTGTTGTCTGCCATCTTCTGTTAGGATCCATATAGAGCTCTCCTCAGGCTTCCCATTTCCTTTGCTCCTAGTTGCAGTGGAGCAGGTTTGACCCTCCTCTCTTGGAAGGTACAGCAATCTCAAAGTGATAAGGCATGTTCATCCCATCCTTTCTCTCTCTATCCCTTTAGTTTCGAGTCTCCATCCACTTCTGATCTCCCAATTTATGTCTCTTCTCTTTTTCTTTTATTTTCATTCTGTTTTAATTTTTCCTCCCATTTTTAGTCCCCTCCCTACCACTTACTCTTTATATGCAACATTAACCTCTGACCACCACAGCAGCTGAAGCCTGTCAATTATTGTGCCTCAACTCAGCAATTGATCATTTAAAGGGACTGCATGTGTACTCTAATGTGTCAGTCCCAAGGCATACTGGTGCTGGGGAATATGCAAAATAAGCACTAAAACAAATTAAAACAGTTTGAATCTGTGATTAGTAACATAACATGTCACAGGCACTGTCCTTTTTCTGGAAATATAAATTAATTGCCATTGTAAAAATTCTGTTTTTAAATTTAAATTTGAAGAACTGTTAACAAAACTCTAATGCTATAGATGTGTTCTGTGATATAGTGGTGCCCTGCTCAGAGTTGGTTCCTGCTTTGTTGCCAAGATAGACTGCAGCTCCCCACTATCTCTAAAAACTTTTAAGAATAGATGATGAGTACTGTATGCTTGTAGTTCTTAGGACATGATGCCTAGTTTCCACCTAGTCACTCTCTTGGTAAATGTTCTCCCCATGGCTGTCTTCCATTTTGTCTAATGTTGTTTCAGGTCCCAAAGATGTTCACACCAAGTTAGTTACAACTGCAGAAGGTCTGATGTTGTACACATTTAACTTTGCCCTGCAATGAAATGGCAGTCCATCCAGGTTTGGTTACTGCCACCCCTCCCACTGTTACCAGGGCCCAGCTACCCATAGTATAATAGATGAATGGATGTGGTTTATGTTTGATTTATCACATTTATATGCAGTTGGTGCAAAAGAAAGAAATACTGAAAATGAAAAGCTGGGTGGTGTGCACTGTATACTGCACATTTATCATGAAATAAAAGCTTATTGTTATTTGGCAATGCCTTGTCCTATGTGATGAAATGGTATATTCAGCTTTTCTTAACTTTAAAAAAGTTTTCTTTTTTTGGCTCCTTTATGCCAGCTTCTACTCAACAGTATCTGTCAAATCTAGCCTGCAGGGAAAAAAGTTTACAACATTAAGGACTCAGCAGATTCTATAAGAATATTTCACTCCTGCGGATTTAAAATATCAAGAGCTGCACCTGCTGTTCAAAACACCAATTAAATGTGGCATCAGTTTACATCGCTGTTGTTATCTTGTTTGTTGAATGGAACAGGCGTACTGCGGATAAATGAAAGCAACATAGAGGGCTTCGTCTAAGGCAATGCTCTGCTCGGCTGGTCACCACTGTATCTGAATGTATTTAAACTGCCTGCTACAGATCCCCATACTGCACAGAAAGAGACTTTTTTTAGAAATATTTTCAAACCCATTTAGTCTAATTCAGGGTCACAAGGGGCCATGAGATGCAAAATAAGGACTTTCCCTGTCTATCACAGGGCCCACTAATGTACACATTTAAATTTCCATTGTGCCAATTCAGAAATGTTATTTAAACTTGGTATTTCTAAATATGGAAAATACACTACCCAAAATACCACACCATTACTGAAACTTTACTGTGGAGGGTATCAATTTGAACCATTGTCAAATGCAGTGTCACTGTTAATACAATGACAAAAGCAGCACAGATAACACAAAAACTTTACTTTAATGTGCTAAATACATAAAAATATGCTATTTAAATTCTATTAAGGCTTGCAAGCATAGATGGATGGATGGATTGTTTGATGGTTGGATGATACTTTATTTTTTCCAAGGAGAAATGAAAAACTTTATAGAAGTTTAAGAAATATAAAAATTAAAATAAAACAAACAACACCACCCTCCAACACACGTAAGAATTTCTGGCTTGGAAAATAGAGAAAGTTGCTGCTGTTAATAACAGAGTTGTAGGTGAGAGTAAGATAAAGTCAGACTTGCTCAGATTGGACCACAGGTTTCAATTTAGAGGCATTCATATTTAAATAGAGCAGTTGCTGGTTGTTGTGTTTACAAATGAAATATACCGATAGAACCTTCCTTATTTGAAGTCACCAGAATTCTGAATGATTCGCCATTAAGATATTGGTGCAAAGTGAATAATTTCTGTTGCTGATTTAGTCAGGATGATGTACAGTATCCCCATTTCAATGTCTGGATCATTTAAGCCAGTGCACTGCAGTACCCACCATGTCACAGTATTTGCTCTCTCCACGTCTCTCTCGATGGTGGCACCCCGTTTCAGGCTGCAGCCTGTGATGATCTTTATCCCATCCCACACTTCCTTCATGCTGTTATTCTGCAACTTCTGCTCCAGCTTTCTCCTGTACTGCTCCTTCGCCGCCCTGAGCTGGACTCGGAGTTCCTTCTGCACGCGCTTGAGCTCATGCTGATCATTGCCTTTAAAAGCCCTTTTTTCTGGTTCAAAAGGCCCTTGATGTCACTTGTAATCCATGGCTTGTTGTTAGCATAGCAGCATAATATTCTTACTGGAACTACAATGTCCATACAGAAGTTGATATAGTCAGTAGTGCAGTCAACAACCTCCTCAATGTTCTCACTATATGATCCCTGCAGGATATCCCAGTCCATAGTTCCAAAGAAGTCTCTCAGAGCCTGCTCTGCCTCAGGGGACCACTTCCTGAATGAGCGTGTGGTTGTAGGTAGCTCCCTCACTCTTGGTTTGTAGTGAGGCTGAAGCAGAACCAGGTTATGATCTGCTTTCCCAAGCGCAGGCAGCAGGGTGGCGCTATATGCATCTTAAGCATTTGCATACAGTAGGTCAATAGTCCTATATATATTATTAAAACAAATATGCAAAAAATAATCGAAAAATATATATTCACATGGACTGATACTACCTTGGATAACTGAAATATGCATAAAACAGATGGCTGCAGCCATTTCAGATTAAAAATTATGGATATAAAACATTTTGCCAATTTATTTGATACAGTATGACTTTAATCCTCTTTTCATACCTTAATGAATTTAATATTCCTCACTTTGCCACAATGTACTATAGTTGCCTTAGCATCAAAATGTTGGCAGGTGTAGTGTCTTCCTGCTGTTCAATATATTAAAGTGCTGCTTCAATGGTATGTAGATTTTAAAATCTTGTGTGGATTTTCTGTGCAGTCTTCATTATCATAAAACACAAAAATCCTAAGTAACCACAATAGTAGAGCATGTGCACACAGTCAAATTTGCAGACCCACTGACAGTAGCCGAAGGGTACAGTTTAGGAGAGATGAATGAGTCATACCCACATTCCCACAGTCACCAGTTCCTCAACTGTTTGCTTGGTACAGTTGAAGTATAGTATTGGCACTAAAACGCTACTTAAGAAAATAAGCTCCTTTTCAGTCACTCTTGACGGTGATCTCATCAGACCTTCTTCTAATGGAAGGAATCTTGGTGTCATTTTTGATTTCTCCCTTTCTTATTCCGCCCACATAAACCACATTAAGAAACTTTCTTACTTTCACCTCCGTAACATATCCCATGTTCGCTCATTCCTCTACTTTTCTAATGCTGAGAAACTTGTCCATGCTTTTATCACATCCCGCATTGATTATTGTAACTCGCTGCTGGCATGTGCCCCTTCTAATCTTCTATCACAGCTCCAGTTGTTTCAAAACTCTGCTGCCAGATTCCTTACTTGAAAAAGCAACAGTGAGCACATCACACCCATCCTGCTTCACCTTCATTGGCTCCCTGTGTCTTACAGGATTGAATATAAAAGTCTATTAATAACCTACAATGCTTTAAATGGCCTTGCACTGGACTACATCAGTGACCTTCTAAATCACTATGCTCCTGTTTGCCTATTAAGGTCCTCTGATTCTGGTAATCTTGTTGTGCCTCACACTAACCTGCTCTCTATTGGTGACAGGGCCTTCAGCTCCAGCACCCAGACTTTGGAATGACATACCGAAATTAATTAGATCAGCTGACTCCGTTCATTCTTTTAAAAAAACAACTTACAACTCATCTATTTAGGAAGGCTTTTAACTTAACTTAACATTTTGCTCTTTCTTTCAGTTTACCTCTCTGTCCAGGTGCTCAGGATAATTTGCATGTCTGTTAAATCACAAATTACGTTAATAGTTAAGTTTTTCTTTTAGTATTGAATTTAGTATTTTACTCTGGTTTATTGTTCTTTATTCTATTTAATGCTTTGTTATCTGTTTCATTGTTCTATTCAGGAAAACATTTATATCCAATGTTACATATACCCTGCTGTTTTTTCTATGACTCTGTGAAGCGCCTTGAGCATGGGAAAGGTGCTATATAAATAAAATGTATTATTATTATTATTATTATTCATGTACTTGATACAGTATTACACAAAGCTTCAGAAGTGGCTAGTGACTGCATTATAAAGTACAGGACGGCTTCCTTTTATGTCAGAACCATAAATACTTCCAGTGCCAGAGCATAGCCCGATGGAAGCACTTCTGGGTCAAGTGGAAGCCCCAAAAAACAGGGACAACGAATCCCCACAGCACACCCTGGCAGCATCCCTAGGAACCAGCAGGGCTGATGGCATCATCTGTAGGCCTCTTTGTATGGTATGCAATCTGGAGTGGATCAAAATACCTTTGAAGAAAGGACCTGATGGAGTCTTTAATAATCCCCTCAAACATTTTATGAAAAGACATGTGAGTAATACAATAATCATTCAGACACATGGGTTTTTTGTTCTTTGGTATGGTAACAATAACAGATTTTTTAAAATGGGTAGGAACCACAGACTGGGCCAAAGTGTCATCGAGGATGGGAGGATGGATGTAAACACTCTAGCTAGTTCGCCAGCAGATGATTTAAGAATGTGCCCAGATATTCCATTGTGACCTTTCCTGCAGTTCACATGCCTGAGAACATGAAGGACATCATGCTCTATAACAGAGATTGCAATTCTTCTGTTCTGAGCAGTGCTAACGCTAGCTCTATTATCCTCGGTAGCTGGTGAGCTAATGCCGTTAGTGTTAGAATGTGTTCGGGTTGTTAGCCAGAAAAGAGTCAACACACACCTCTAAAGTCCATAATGGTCTGTAGTCCATACTACATTCATCTGCTGTCCCCCAGATGAAAGTTAGACTCCACTTTCTCCTTGTACCACCTCTTTGCCTTGTCACAAACCACCTTAGAGAGTAGCAGGCTGCCTTGTACTAACTATAGCCTCCCATCCACAATCACGTGTTGTAAGCTACAGTATGTGCATTTACTGCATCCCAAATAGTTTCGTCCACCCACAACTTCTGATGGAGAAAACTGGAATTTTTTCTTGCAACAATGGATTCTGCTAGTATAGCAACAAAGCTAACAGCTACATCGGCAAACTCATTAACGTTATTAATGCACGAACGTAACGCATCCCAGTTCACATCATCAAGTGCATCCTGTAGCATCGCTTCTAACTGGGCAGACCAGCGTTTGATTTCTGTTGCCACCAGAGCCTCTCTCTTGATGCTTTGTTTATACGGGGAAAAGGAAAATGGCAGAATGGGATGACCTGCCAAAAACAGGTTGAGAAAGCACTTTGTAGTCTGACTTAAACTGAGTGTAGCGATGTTCAAGTGTGTTTCCCAGTCTGTTGTTGGATGGGCATGTGACATGCTGGTGAAAGTTTAGCAGGACCCACAGGACCCAGTTAGCTTTGTTAAAGTCCCCTGCCACAATAAATGCCGCGTCTGGGTGCTTTATTAGATGTTCATTAAGCATATTGTGTAATTTAGACAAATTCTTATCTACGTTAGCCTGAGGGCAAATATAGACAGAAGCAATGATAACAACAGAAAACTCACATGGCAAGTTATGAGGACGGCAAATGAGTGCCAGATGTTCCAGATCAGCCGAGCAGGAATGCGAGAGAGTGGAGATGTTCTTGGGACCACACCATTTATTGTTTATTATAAAACAGACATCTCCATCTTTTACTTTACCGGACTCATCCATTCTGTTCATCGAAAAGATGGAGAAATACTCAGATGGGGTAACTACTAAGTTGGGTATTACAGGTGAAAGCCATGTTTCAGTCTAACAAAGAGAACTATAGTCCCTAGAGTCCCATTGGAATTTAATCCTGGTTCAGAGATCATCTATCTTGTTTTCGAGTTGCTGGACAATTGTGAGGAGGTTACTGGGGAGATGAGGATGATGTGGTTTATTCTTCTGCATGCCGGCTCTTTTGCCACAGTGTTTTTCTCCATTGCCAAGGTTTGGCTCCTGTAGTGCCTTTGTTATTGTTTTCATCATCACTTCAGACTTCATGAAGAATCTCACCTGGACAAGAAAGGCCAATAGATAGGTCGCTTTGAAATAGGTGAGTAAACTGATTCCCAATGTTTACAAGTGCTCACCTGTCACAAATAATCAAAGCGATGGTAGTTTGCAAACAAATTGATGAAAAATAACAAAAAACTTAAGTAAGCGCACAGTCTTAACGGAGCGACCAAGATGTTAGCTGAACTCAGCAGCGCCATCACTCTTATCTCTGCTTTAAATAAAAATATTAATATACTTCAAGGAAAATATTTAAAATTTTGATGAATATGAAGGTAAATTCAATTATAGATTTTAATTGTGTAACTTAATTGTGCAATTAATTTTTAACGAAATAGCAGCACTAATTATGTATACAGTATGAAGACACAGACAGATAGATAGATAGATAGATAGATAGATAGATAGATAGATAGATAGATAGATAGATAGATAGATAGATAGATTACCATTCACAGTTATAGATACATTGAAGTAAATACAATAAAAGATAAAAACATTGGTTTATTGTATAAACAGTAAGTGCAAGGCAGGAACCAATTTAGAAGATGTGTGCCAATACATCATGAAGCACCTGAACCATTGACAAGAACAAGGTTTGGAAAGTTTAGAGATTTCCATTGAAGTGATTGACCTTCAACTATCCTTGGACAATGAAGAGCTATCTCAACTGTACATGGTGAAAACTTACAAAATCCACAACCCCACTGGAAACAAAGTGCCAGTTAGGTGGATGATTAGATCATTGTGTGAATATTTTATCATAAAACAATTAGTGTTTAAATTAATTTCACTCTAAAGTAGCATGGTGGCAAGGTGGTTAGTATCACAGCTGCATGGATATTAATTTGACTCCCAGGTGGGTCACTGACTATATGCACTTTGCAAGCCCTCAACAGACAAGGTTGTATAAGTGAATATACCCTGTGATAGACTGGTGTCAGGTCTGGGTCTGAACCACAAATTAGTGTCAGCTTACCTCCACCCGGTACTAAAATAATAGGGTTCTGAAATTTGATGGGTTGATTAAATGTGAAGATGTGTGCAGACTAAAAAAAATAGCAACCTGCAACTACGACTCTTAAAGCTCCTAAATTTCCACATTGCCAAAGCACAGAAAACAGAAGCTTAGCCATGTGGCACTGTGTGGATGAAAAGCATGAATGCAGTGAAGTTCCTTTTTTCTGAAATGTTGCATATTCCGACTTTCACATAAAGATGACCTTAAAATTTTAGTCATAAATTTATTCTTCATGGTAGGATAAAGGAGATTTAAGTCTAGATTTGTGAACAGAAAAAAATTGCAGTACTTAACTCTGAGAAATCACAAGAGCCTCATTTGCAACCTAAAGGCACAAATGTTACATTAATTATGAAGTGGAATGGCTGATTCCTTTATATGACATGACTTGAAAATGGCATAAAACGCCAATTAAATCATAATTAAAGAACCTTGCACTGGCATTACAAAAAGTCATGTATAATAAAAGGCAGTTTATCCTAAAGTCGTTTTGATGCAACATTTCCTAAATTCAAACTAATTTAAAGGTCATGGGCAGGTCAACTGGAAAATGATGCAGAATGTTTTTCTGGTGATCTGTGAAGTAGAGCGTAAAGTCATTGCACTTACCATTTTTTTCTAAATTTCTTTTTTGTTTCCTAGAATTTCATTTTTATTTTTTCATTCTATCCTCTATTTATGAATGTATTTATTCTACTCTATTTCCCTTAGTTTTCCCTTGTTACAGGCAGTCACCGGGTTACGTACGAGATAGGGACTTTAGGTTTGTACTTAAGTTGAGTTTGTATGTAAGTCGGAACAGGTACATTATTTTAATAAATGCTAGTGTTGACTGACTGTAACCAAGTGCTCTGCCAATGAATGATGGAGTTTCACCTCTCTTTGATCTTTTAATTATTTTTATTTTACTTTCAATGGTGATGGTTTTTCTCTTCTTTACTATATTACCAGCACTTGCATCAGATTTGTGTTTCAGAGACATTCTTGACTGGTGAAGACAAAAGATTAAGATGAGCTCTGCTGCACAGCACTGTACACGCTCTCACAGAAGGAAGGCACCCATCGTCAACACGTCTGATGTATTGACAAGAGACAACTTCCTGCTATATGCGTAACAGTACAAGCAGGCTTGCTATTGAGAATGAATGGGGGCAGCGAGGGGCAATTAACCATTCGCCCACCACACACTCACCTCCACTACAGTATGCTGCCTGCAGCGTCCACCCACCAAGAACGAACACGGTGCAGCCAAAGGCGGGTAGTGAATCACCCACCACCGCCCCCATTTAACAGGCAGCTAACCGAGGTACACTACAATGCTACCCCCCGCCGCCTCGTTCACCTTCAATGGCCTCCGTTCAGCCATAACCAGGTCACTGCTTGCAGCATTACCAACGGTGGGTGGGCAGTGAAACGCCCTCCTCTGCTCCATCCAACCTGCGTCCAGTCAGGAGCACTAGCTGCGGCGGAGTAGTGGGTGGGCAGCGAACTGCCCCACCAAGCCTCCGTCCTGCACACGAGCAATAGCTGTGGCCTCGGTGACTATGGACCACCGCTTGCCACCAGGAGCCACCCGAAGGACACTACACTGCGCAGGCAGCGAAATCGCCCCCCTTCAGCCTCCGTCCAAACACCGTTGGCAGCGTCCCCAGGCCAAAGATGATGGAGCGTGCATGCGTTGCAGCCGTTCTTAATTCGGATGTCCGAAAGCTGGGGACTACCTGTATTTGTTTTTAAGGTAATGTAAATGGAGTGTGCAGCAAACCAAAACTGAATACCACTACACTACAGCCAATTGAATCCTTAGTAACAGGGACAAATTAAAATATGGGCCAAAGAGAGAAGGTGAGCACATGGCTATGACAAAAAATCATGACTTCTTTTAAGCTTTGCAATGTATTTCCTAGTGATTATAGTAAAAAAAAAAATCTAAAAATCATCTGGAATTTATAGTGTAACTTTGTGGCTCACAAAGCAGGATGGCATAAGAATGCTTTATGTAGCTTGTCTCTTCTGTAAAAGTTTCTGTAGCAGTGGGGAGTAACAGCACACAGTACTTCAGTTGTACCTTGTCGAATTAACAGTTTTCTTTATGTTAAACAAACAAAAAAAAATCAATCAAGAGAAACATTATATGTCACCTTTAAGTGGCATATCTAATAGATCAATTAGATTGGTTTGCTCAAGAAGATGATAAAGAATTTAAGGCAAAGTGCAAGCACTTATTGGAAAAGAAAATTAAAAAAAAAGCATGACCATCAAGCTATTTTTCGAATGCATGTATTTGCACACACGTGCACTTGTGAGATAGGTTCAGGGCTCGTCAAATGGTAATTTCACCCAAAATTGGCGGTTGGTGCTGGCTCTTAATGCTGCTCTTTTTCCTCCCTCTGCAGCGTGGAAGACTGATGCATGAAGACCCAGGATGTCACTTCCAGTTTCTGGTCTCCTTAACCCACTTCTTCCACCTGCCTTACTTGACAATGGCTCTATCACCATGATCCAGTAGTCTAGCTGAAGACTTGCTCCTGGAAAAACATCTCTGCAGTTATTGCTTGTTTATTGTTTTTACCAACATGTTTAATTATAGGGGAAACACAAACCAAAGCATTATGCTTTCTTTGTTGTGTTTTATTACTGTATGATTATACAAGGTTAGCCCAGCCCACTGCCTGTTTTGTGCTTGGAATCCATTGCTCATGGAAGCTAAAAGTCTGTTAAACTTAAGAGATATCTAAGGCATTCCAAACAGCTCAAAAGAAAACAATTCTTTTGTTGTAAGGACAGTGAGTTACCCAATCAGCCTGAAATCCTAACTAATAAAAGTTAACAACTGCAGAGAAAAGACCTACTGCCTAGAAAACCGCCGATACGGGATTCCTTTTCTAAACCGTGGCAAACCAATACTAAGTTGCTTCGTACTTTCTCTCACTCTTCGCGCGTTATGAGGTCGCGGGAGGCACACGTACGAATGGAAGACAGACAATGCCTCCCCGGCCGGTTAATGGCAGAGCCACCTTTCCACCCTACATGAGACATGCGATGCTGCCCAAAAGGCACTCATATCGTCAGCAAAGATGTCCCTCTGCGCTTTGTAAATGGACAAAAAGGCAAGCTTTTATACTTTATACTTATTGTCCTTTTTTTCTCCAACAAATGCCTCTCTTTTAACACTGCAGAGGACACTAAACTGATTTTATTTAATGGCTGGTAATGCCAGTGAGGCACATTACCACAGGCATGTATAACAGTTAAGTGCAAAAAGTCTTAATTGACAAGAGCCTCATTTGTTCAGCTGACATTTCAGTAAAGTTATGCATGGTGATTCACTATGGGATGCACGGTAGGATGGAGTCAAATTCAGGTGGGACTGGATGTCGCAGTATCAACATATTACGAGACATATCTTTGTACTCTGGTACAGTTCATGATGGTATGTACAGTGATGAATAAATAAACAAAAACATTATCACTGAGTTGCCTTGAAAAGCTTGCATATTGTAATTTTTCTAGTTAGCCAATACTATGTGTCATTTTGCTTACCTTCTCACTACATCCATAATGGCTAACGTGTTACAACACCCTAGTATTACTGAATTTAACAAATAGATAATATTTCTGGGGAGTCTAGTAAAAGGATGGAGACCATATTCATCTAACATCATATATTTCATATATTGAAACACTATGACATCAAACCCCAACTCATCCTGTAGCAAGTGGTACTTACTGTAGTCTTACTGTAATATGGTTGCACGATGCATTGCTGACCTTATACATGACATTAAATTTCAGGTGATTGAAGGAGGCTAGTAGAATGAAAAATTAGCACTTTAGCTAGATGAAATGCGTCTGCTGAGCTATTTGTATTTGTGAAATACCGCTTTGATAAATTTCAGTTCAAACGGTTGTAAAAACAGGATGTAAAAACAGGAAGGTATAACAATCCTAGGGGTGGAGGATAGTCTAAAAAAAAGTTTGACAACAGTTGGTCTAATAAGTCAATTTAAGACAAGTTTGAAAAATTTACGGTAATGATATTTATCTGTCCTGTACTGTAAGCCTGCCACATTCTTCCTGTGTAGTTTACAAAGAGGAACATATTCTGTTCTTCTTTGTTTAGGTTTAGGCTTGGCAGTTGCTGTGATTTGGTTTCATTTGGGGTATCACTGATATTCGCTTGATTGCTTTACCATGCCATTAAAGATGGGAGTTGCAGGGTGGGAAGCACAGAGATGTCATAGCACAGGAGCACTCAAATGGTTTAATCCTACCCTGCTTAGCACACTAAATAAATACTGTAGACAACAAATTCAGTGCTTTCAGTTTCTTTAGGGTGAGTGATGACTTTCATAGGATTGTGACAAAGTGGTGAACTCAGGTTTCAAACAAGCAACAATCAAAGAAGGGAAAAAATGAACCATTTGCTCCTTACAATGATTGTGGTTCTTCTGGGAAGTGTCATGGAGCAAAACATGAAAAGAGTCCCCAAATAAAAAGTTAGGAGACCAACTAGGCCACCCTGTTTAATGCCTACATGCAAACAAAAGAACTGAAATAAGCACTCAGTGGCTTAAGAATGGAAAAAAGGCACATAAACTGCCTGGTTAGTCTGCTAGGCTTGTCTGTTTTTAAGGGTCTATCAAGATCATGGACGTCCGAGATTCAGGTGGTCTACTTCATATCTGACTCCATTCCTTCTGGGAATGTCAGTACCTATAGTGTAGTTTTTGACTGATTTGTAGTAGTGTATGGTGGGTGGGCTTTTGGGAATGGCCACTTGAGGAGCTCTGCTCTATTCAAGTTAAAATGTACATGAATAACGGTAAAGTACATTTACTGCTTGCAGCAGTATATTGGTAAAAATGAATTTGTATATTCATATTCCCACATAATGACTACAAAGGTTAGTGCTGGTGCTTGATAGCTTCAGAATTCTAAGGTCAAATCATGGCATAATCCTAGTAGAGTTTAACTGCTTTCTCCTAAATATATGTGTTTTAGGTTAACTGGTAATTTTTTTTCCCATTCTCATAATTGGCAATTTACATGTACTACTTGGTTTCAGAACTTGCATAGTCAACATGGAAGGTACCCTAAGCCAGGAATCAAGCCAGTGTTGAACCATTCAGAGGGTGCAGTGATGCCTACTGTGTACTAATGATTTGATGCTAACTGTCCATCGATAGTTTAGCTGATTGCTCTGTCAAATGTCTTGTGTGTTTTATGTTATTTTTTGCCATTGCTTCATTTAGTCATTTGAATCTGTTGCATTTTTTTTTCTGTCATGTATTGTATTGTTACTGCAACAATATAATTTTTATGGAATGTATTTTTTTCTTTTTGTTTATATCTGGACTCTGTACACTTTTAGCAGTCTTGTGCCAACCTAAGCCTACCATATTTTTATATACAACAACCACTGAAACACATTAACTTGATCTTGTGTTAACATGCTTCCAATACATTAAATAACTATTCCGTTCTTTGTTGATTGTTCAATATTTTAATATACAGTACATAGGAACAAATGCAAAAAGTATGTTTTGCAAAATTTAGGTGCTGAACACATTATTTTGAAAGTTTATTATAAAATTGTCCAGTGTATATTTTGTTAAGACAGAATGTCCAATAGTTTTTAGAACCAAACAATTAAATAAATCAAACACAAAACACATTATTAAAAGTTTTAATATGAGTAATAATTGATTATTATTGATCTGACTCATCACTCAATTAATGGAATCCTTGTCCTTGCTTTTCCTTAGTTAATTGTTCAATATTAGGTGTGTATTTGGTCCCTTTCAGCTTCACACAAGCTTCTGAATGCAGAGATGTAATGCAACTTCTCTGTGGACTTAAAGCAGCTTTCATGTTTGCGAAAATTTGTTAACATGTATAAACCGAAAACAGAGCAAATGCAACTTTCTTCAAACAGGTGAACTGTTCAGGAAGGGATATCCAAGCAGTTTCCTTCAAGTGTTTTGGGCAATTCTACAAATTTTATCATCCACGACTTTGATGACTTGAATTTGATGTGTTGCATTTTAAAATTGTCAACATCTATCCACTCGAAAAGAGTGACACCCGAAAGAACTGTAGAGTGGTGATGGTGGTGGTTGGGAAAGGGAGGAAGGACAGGATGGAAATAGAACTCTGTCAAGGTCAGTCATTGTCACTCTACACTCACTCAGTCAGTTTGCGTCTGATTGCACATTCTTACTTCCAACAACTTTCATTTTGAAGGGATATAAAAACAGGAATAGCTTTAAGAGAAATATATGCTTCTACTTAATTAAAAATTCATTTTTTTATGCAATCATAATTACTGTATTTCAATTCACTCAGTGTGCCATTGAAAATTGTTCCACGTGCCATGTTTGGCACACATGCTGTGGGTTGATGACGCCTGATTTAGATCTTGCACAAACACCATTTTAAACAAACAGATGCAGCTAATTTGTTTGATGTGATGCAGAAGTCACACGATGTGCTATGTCATTGTGTCCTCTTTATAGAAGATGCCAATGTTCTTCAATTTGCAATCAGTTTTTTACTTAATGCTTTAATTACTTTGCTTTTTTTTTGCCTCAAGGATTTTTGCCCTTTTGCCAACATCTTAGACTTGAAATTTTGACCTTGGTTTTGGCATTGATTTCTGGTCTTCTTTTTTTTTTGTTTAGTACTGGTAATAAACTTCTGCCTGTGTTTTGACTCCCCTTCCTCTAGAATTTTTTTTTGTCATAGCATGATGTTTTTGAACTGTCTTTTTTATAAAAATGAAGACTTTTTTGTCCTGGTATCTTTTATTTGAATAGAAACATGACTTGTAACTATCTATTTCAAAAGAATCAATACACAATAGCACACCATACTGGATTTTCAAAATGTAGTGTTTAAACTGTCAGTTTGTTAACCACCCTCAGCCTTTATATTGGGCTGAGTAGCTCAATTGTCTTTCTTGTGCATAGCATTTATTGTAAGCAGTATGTGAAATTTCTATATTTTTAAATTAGTGACTCTATTTTCTTTTGATTTCTGTGCTAAATTTATTGAAATACCTTTTGTTCTTGTTTTGTGCCCACTGTTTATAAATATATATTTATGCAAATACTTTATAAAAAAATCACTGCTTGTGGCTTTAGGAATGAGGTTTTTGATAGTCCCTTTTCCCCTTCTCTGACCTCTACAAATTATGTAGATTATTTCAGATTGATTTGAACATTATTGGGTCTTTTCTCCTTCACAGTTTGTGTGCAGGCCAACAGCTGCTTTGGAGTTTTGGGTAAAAGGATGATTTTGATTTCTAGAACGTGGTAAGCCCAAAATTAGATTTTGGAGGCCTTATTTTGTGTTTAGAAGCCAGATACCATAACAGCACATGACCCTGATCCAAGAGTACTAAATAAGTTGGTGTAGATATTGGCAGTATCTTCAGGTTTGTGTTTTTGGCTGCTCCCATTAGGGGTTGCCACAGCAGATCATCTTTTTCCATATCTTTTTGTCCTCTGCATCTTGTTCTGTTACACCCATCACCTGTATGTCCTCTCTCACCAAATCCATAAACCTTCTCTTAGGCCTTCCTCTTTTCCTCTTATCTGACAGCTCTATCCTTAGCATCCTTCTTCCAATATACTCAGCATCTCTCCTCTGAACATGACCAAACCAGCGTAATCTCGCCTCTCTGACTTTGTCTCCCAACTGTCCAACTTGAGCTGACCCTTTAATGTATTCATTTCTAATCCTATCCATCCTCGTCACACTCAATTCAAATCTTAGCATCTTTAACTCTGCTATCTCCAGCTCTCTCAATTATAATGAATTTAGCTATTTTAATATATTCTTATTCATCATCGAGCTGGACAGTTGTGACATGTTCTACATTCATCAGTAGAAATAGAAGTAGAAGACACAGAAGGCTGCATGCATCTGATCAACAGAGGTTTCTTTCTTAAGGGGCAGAAGAAAGTCTAGTGAACTACTTGTCTAGCATCTGGAAGAGTAAAGTAAGAACTTCTCTATAATCTGTACATGTGACAAAACTGCTACTACCACCACTACTACTACCACTATTGCTTAATGATTATTTCTAATTTGAAATTCCCAAATCCAAAATACTCCAAAATCTTTTTGATCGGCTACATGATTTCAAATATGTGCTCGCTATTTTTATTTTTAACTGCTAAGCGAATGTGAACAACAAATGTGCAGATTCCAAACAGATTATTTTGTTCTGTTGTCCCATGGAGCATTGAGATCCACAAAGGTAACAACACGTGACTAACAACCAGGTAGGAGTTCCCCTGTGAAGCAGCGAGTACCACAAAGCATCATAAATCGATTGACTATAGGAAGGGGAGGCCACAATGTGGGATAGATGCTACGCAGCAATTTCAATATGTTGCACACAAGGGAGGAATGAGGGAACAAAATGATAACAACTGCGCAGCAGTTCAAAAATTCTGCATGCTACTCATTAAAAAAAACAAATAGGACATCACAAGTGGAAAATTCCACACCTGGGGTCAGATTTATAAAAAATGAATGTTTCGTGGAAAATTGCGTACACGCATTTCGGTTCTTCTGTGGAAATAGGCAGTATTTCTTAAAAGGGAAGTAAAATAGAGTCTATACATCATATTCATCACCTTTGTTGTTTAATATGTTTGTCACAGCAAAGCATATTATAATAACAGCTGAGTGATAGGAATTATTACACGCGTGAGTCATCATTTAGCTGGGTTGGCTGCATTTCCCTACTTGATCAAGGGTGTCCCCAAGATGTTATTATCATTGTATATGCATAAATTCCAAAATCCAAAAATATCTTAAATCTAAAATACTTCTGGTCCCATGCATTTCGGATTAGTCATACTCGACCATAGACAAACAGCAAAAAAAAAAAAAAGACACAGAGATTCATTAAGCTGGAATAATTCTTTCATTCAAAAATCAAAGTCTTCTGTGCTATACAGTATATATCAAGTTTGATTAGAATAAAGTGCTTCATCATTTCAAATGGGTCTTGTTGGACCAGCCAGAGGTACCTTGTAGCCAGTGTAACAACTTAATCAGAGCCCTAATGTGAAGTTCTTGTTACTGGAATGCCTTTCATATACCTCTGTTTTGGAGAATAGCAGGAAGCCATTTTGTCCACACAGATCTTTTTAGCATGGTTGGTGTGTGTCTTAGTGGCTGTGTATTGGAATCTTTAATAAAGACAGAAAAGAAAAGCTGTGATTCATCCAAAAGAAAAGTCTTTCATTATTTCTTGATGGTATTATCTGTTTTCCTTAAGAGAATGGCTTGATATTGTTGGGAAAACTGTGACTATACAAATATATATCAACAATATATATTGACATCAAGGGCCTTTTGTACCAGAAGAAAGGGGCTTTTAAAGGTGGTGATCAGCATGAGCTCAAGCGCGTGCAGAAGGAACTCCGAGTCCAACTCAGGGCGGCGAAAGAGCAGTACAGGAGAAAGCTGGAGCAGAAGTTGCAGAACAACAGCATGAAGGAAGTGTGGGATGGGATGAAGATTATCACTGGCTGCAGCTCGAAGCGGGGTGCCGCCATCGAGACAGACGTGGAGAGAGCAAACCAAATGAACAACTTCTTTAATAGGTTTGATCACCCTAACCCACTATCACCTCGGAGTACTGCATCCTCCAACCATCCTTCTGCTGATACCAGCATAGGTGAGACATCCCCACCCACAATTACAGCAGCCCATGTGAGCAGAGAGTTGAAAAGACTTCGTGCCAGCAAAGCAGCGGGTCCAGATGGTGTATCGCCACGACTGATAAAGGCCTGTGCGTTGGAACTGGGGAGTCCTCTACAGCGCATCTTCAACCTGAGCCTGGAACAGGGGAGAGTCCCAAGGCTTTGGAAAACATCTTGTATCACCCCTGTCCCAAAGGTATCACGTCCTGGTGAGCTGAATGACTTCCGGCCTGTTGCTCTGACGTCACATCTGATGAAGACCATGGAGCGGCTGCTGCTTCACCACCTGAGGCCACAGGTCCGCCACGCCCTCGACCCTCTGCAGTTCGCATACCAGGAGAAGGTGGGAGCGGAGGATGCCATCATCTATATGCTACACCGATCCTGGTGCTGTAAGAATTATGTTTTTGGACTTCTCTAGCGCCTTCAACACCATCCAACCTCTGCTCCTTAGAGACAAGCTGACTGAGATGGGAGTAGACTCACACCTGGTGGCATGGATTGTGGACTATCTTACAGACAGACCTCAATATGTGCGTCTTGGGAACTGCAGGTCTGACATTGTGTTCAGCAATACAGGGGCGCCGCAGGGGACTGTACTTTCTCTGGTCCTGTTCAATCTATATACATCAGACTTCCAATATGACTCAGAGTCCTGTCACGTGCAAAAGTTCGCTGATGACACTGCTATTGTGGGCTGCATCAGGAGTGGGCAGGAGGAGGAGTACAGGAAGCTAATTAAAGACTTTGTTAAATGGTGCGATTCAAACCACTTACATCTTAACACCAGCAAAACCAAGGAACTGGTGGTGGATTTTAGGAGGCCCAGGCCCCTCATGGACCCTGTGATCATCAGAGGTGACTGTGTGCAGAGGGTGCAGACCTATAAATATCTGGGAATGCAGCTGGATGACAAATTGGACTGGACTGCCAATACTGATGCTCTATGTAAGAAAGGTCAGAGCAGACTATACTTTCTGAGAAGGTTGGCATCCTTCAACTTCTGCAGTAAGATGCTGCAGATGTTCTACCAGACGGTTGTGGCGAGTGCCCTCTTCTACGCGGTGGTGTGCTGGGGAGGCAGCATAAAGATGAAAGACGCCTCACGCCTGGACAAACTTGTTAAGAAGGCAGGCTCTATTGTAGGAGTAAAGTTGGACAGTTTAACATCTGTGGCAGAGCGACGGGCATTAAGCAAACTCCTGTCAATCATGAATAATCCACTGCATCCACTGAACAGTGTCATCTCCAGGCAGAGGAGTAGCTTCAGTGACAGACTTTTGTCACTGTCCTGCTCCACTGACAGACTGAGGAGATCATTCCTCCCCCACACTATGCGACTCTTCAATTCCACCCGGGGGAGTAAATGCTAACATTTTTTTTTTTTTTTTATTACTATTTAATATTGTTTCTTTGTATCAGTATACTGCTGCTGGATTATGTGAATTTTCCCTTGGGATTAATAAAGTATCTATCTATCTATCTATCTATCTATCTATCTATCTATCTATCTAT
>JANRMT010062861.1:52503907-52519236 GCA_026402145.1 Polypterus bichir lapradei | reverse complement strand
TATCTATCTATCTATCTATCTATCTATCTATCTATCTATCTATCTATCTATCTATCTATCTATATTTTTACAGTATATAGTGACTGGGTACTATGGCATGTCATTATGATACATAAAAATGGTTGTTAAAAATTTCATATTTGTTTTTATGCTATGCTAAAACATTCAACAAAGGAAAAAAACACACACACACAAATCCGCCTTTCCACTGAACTTGCTGTATATGGTTGACCTTTTGGCCAATGTCCAAACAACCTGTGCCTCAAGCACCAACACATTCTTCCACTCCTCTTCAGCTGTCTCTCAATTATCTCTGTATCTCTGACCAAACTACTTCACCTTTAGTGTTGCCCATTTCCCCGCTCCCTTCCTGACAGGACAGACAGGAGTGACCATTAAGGCAAATACAGTGTAGCTTTCCAGGTAGATGTTTATACTCCTGAGCTTCTCATTAAATGGTCGACTGTGATTTGGAGATCACCTAGCCAAGAAATAGGAATGTAACTGGAATTGTTTAACCTGATTATCTGAAGCAGTTACATTCTTGAAGAAGACTAGTGGCAAAATGAGAAGTGTGAATTCCAAGGTGAATAGGCATAAAGTTTACAGAGGTTCAAAGAAAAATATTTCCATTTTTAGTGCCCACATAACAGCATTGGTTCCAGATGCTTCAGGTCTCTCACAAATGTGATAGTTATACTTCCAGCAGTATTGCACTAAACTTAAGATATCCTTTACTTACTTTTTTGTTTTTGATTATTCAAACCATGAGTCAGCTGCAAATAGTTTTGACATTTATGATATTCCTCTCCCAAACTCAATCTCTCTCCTCCTACACTGACATTTAGTGGCACTAATAAACTAGCATTCATATATTTTGGATCACCCTGAAATGTTTTGATAGCATTTTTGTTTATTAAGGTACCATTAAATTGAAGTGAAAATATTGCCAAGACACTAACAAGGTTGCAAACAGCTATTAATGCTTGAAATTACTGATTCATAATTTACTACTCCAACATGAATACAAAGTCAAACTTTTAACAGCCATTATCTCAGTCTCCTAAAGTGTCTTAGCTCATCTTTAATTAATCATGTTTAAACACCAATTGTTTGTTAGAGAAAACGTTGAAATTAGCTCTGGTGAAACATATACGCGAAATTCAATAAGGAAAGGAAATTGTCTTTTCATGGGTTGCAAAGGACTGACATTACTAAAGTACAGTTCTGGATTTAATTTCCTTGATGTTAACCTGTAGCATGACTTGGGCTGGAATACTATGTAATTATGGTTAGTCAGACTTAGGCTGACATGTTACGATCTGCTTTAATAACTCTTGGGACAATGTTCTGCTCCCAGTGGGTAAACTATCATGCTGCAAAACATTCTATAGGTTTCCATGCATTTTGCAACTCTAAGGCAACTCATCAAACGTTCACCATGGTGCAAGTAGGTATATGGCAAAAAGGCAAAATGATTGTGATCGAATGTATGGACAAGAAAAATGATATCCCCATACACACTGTTCATTATGCTCATAGGAGTCATTTGAGTCAGGGGACATTTGAAAGCTAAGTCCTAGTGATAGTTAGATCTACACTCCCAGTTGATCTTGGGAGCCTCTTGAACCCAACACCATCGATAGTCATGACTGGGATGAGTTTGGCAGATGAGGACAAAATGCACACATAGCAAAAGTGCTCTAGTGTGTTTATTAAAAAACAAACAGTGTCCCAAAGTGCAGTTGCTCCAAAATGTTCAATAAATAAATAACCTTTTTTAAAGTGAACCGTGGAGGTTAAAAGTAATCCAATAAATAAATCCATTAAAATTAAGATTAAAACAAAGGCAGGAAATTATCCTTTAAAATTGAACTCTGGTGCCTTCCTTTTAAAACTGATTTCTCCATGTCTCATCCATTTCCGGACTTTGCATGTAGAGGAGAAGTCCACCAGCAGACACAGACAACCTTTCAGTCATGGGCCTGTGTCCCCACTGCCAATCCCACAGTGTTCTACAGGAAGTCACTAAGCCCTGCTCTGATTTACCCGCTGCTGTCTTTCCTGGCTCCACCCAGCGAAAAACGCACCATCCTCCCACTGCTGCCAACTCAACTACTCCTCCCGGTGAGAGCACACACGAGCACAAATGTCACTCCAACTGCATGGTTGCTCAGCATGAGTGACCCCTCAGTCCCCTCTCGAGCGCTGGCCACACATGCTCATCTCTGGGATGCCAGTTCTGTCCATCTGCTTCCTTTCCTCTCACCATCTCTCTACTCCTGCCTTTCTCTCAATGCCTCTCTTTAACCTCCATTCTCTTTTTCCCATCTGTCCTCACAGCTGCGGCAATCAGGAACCCTATGCCATTTTGGGTCACAGACAATCCTGTACCTGTGCACTAAAGACATGTGTGTGGCACAGACAAAGGATATATCAATCACGCAGTTCAGGCACTAATATTCTACCCTCTTATGTTCAAAGCAAAAAAAAAATATTGTAAGAAAGGTGTGCAAAGAAACAAGCTTTAACTGTCCTAATTGCAACATTAAACTGTGCACTGGTGACTGTTTCAAAACATAACACAAAAAACTTGTACTAAATCGGCACCAGTACAGGGGAGAACACTAGACATACCCTCCCTACTGTATTTATGTTGACCTTTTGATATTTACATGTTTCTGTAAATACACTTTTCTTGTTTTCCGGAGTAAACATAACACTAAGCAGGTTAAAAATGGTCAAAACAAAAGGGCTTTCTCAAGGATTATGTCCATCTATTGTTTGTTGTTTAGGACCGGGGGGGGGGGGATTTGGGGCAGGTTAGTAGGGCAGTTCTATATGCAATTTACATTACATTTCTATTATTATTAAGTTATAATATTGTAATAGAAATTATACAACTTACCATAATGCAGAATCATTGGCAGCCCTGAGGTTGTTTTCCTGCAACCAGACGATCCCATTTGGGGAATGATGGAAGACAGTGACACACAAATTGTGTTGCTTATGTTCAGTCTACTCCGTAATCTCATTTTGGTTGCTGTCACTGCAGAAAACGCTGCCTAACAAAGATAGGATGTTGGAAAAGGAAGCAGACTTTTCAGTGCTTTTGTGGCAACCTCAGGATATTCCACCTTGACTTTAATCCAAAACACATGGAGAGTTGAAGTTGTCTTAAACATACTTTTAAGCCTCCCATCATTTGCAGCCTCTAGCAGTTGGTCCTCTTCAAGCACAGACAAAGTTGATTCACCTGGCTTATTCACAAATGGGTCACAGATCCATTCCTTCCCATTTCAGGCCCTGGCTTGGTATCTTTAACAACCTCTGCTAACGTTTGAAACATATCAAAAATCCCAATGTTCACTCATCTGCCCCATAAATTAAGTTTGGCTTTGAATGCAGCCACTTTATCTGCCAACTTGAACAACAGGTATCTTTTGACTCTGCCCCAGGTGCTGCTGCTCCACCACAGCCTCAGATTTTCATCCTCAGGCTCTTCCAGTCTGGCTCAATACTGAGCCTGCAGAGTGGGTAAAGGTGGGGTGCCCAATAGTGCCTGCTCATATTGTGAGGTTTCTGAACTCTTTTGGGATCCAAAAACAGGAATGTCACGCTAAAGTGTGTCCCGAAGCGCAATTGCTTCGCAGTAGAGCTGTGAGCCTACTGTTGCCCTGGCAACAGATAAACATTCTTAAACAGCCGTGGTGATCACACTTCAGCGTGTTGTCCCATTGACGGAGGTCCCAAGAGAGTTAAGAAACCTCACATTTTCTTGAATGAGTGGCGCATTAATAGGAATAAAAACTGTTTTCAAATGCAGCAGTTCACATATGTTTGCAACCCGAGATTTTGTGTTCTTTATTGCATATAACAAAGACATATACATTGCATTTGTCATTCCAACAGATTGCACATCACAAACATTAACACTGTTCTCGTTTTTTCGTGTCTGCTGTTTCTATAGGTGGGTGACAATGAGCTAGATTCCAATGGATTTTTTTCAAATGTTGATAGGCAATAAGCAAAAGGTATCACTGAAAACCACCAAAAACAAAAACAGCAAAAAAAAAAAAAATTTCAGGAAAGTTCAAAGAAAGAATTTTTTTTTACAATGTTTCTGTTTGGGGATCGTTGTGCACAACTGAGCTGTGAACACAGATCTAACTGCTCTGTGGATGATTCATTCAAGCATTTCAAGGTCACTTTGTTGTAATGAAGGTATTGGCTGAATGTACTTTGTAGTAACAAGATTTCTCTAGACTCGTATCATATGGGGAAACTGTCGGGACCATAAAAATACTTTGTTGTAATACTCTCTCACCTCGGTCTCTCTCCACTATCTGCGCCGCTGCAAAGCCCTGCCCGCCTATCGTTCTGAAAAGTGTCCTCAGTGAAGGGGCAGCCATCAACTGTCAGATGGCTGTGGCCTGCTAGTGGGCCGTGGACCGGAGGTTGGGGAACCCTAGTTTAGAAGGTTGTTTCATGCTACAGATTGCCACTAAATTGAAGATTTAATGCAAAAATATCCACTACTCTCTTGAGAGTAGAGAATAAATTGAATCTAATTGGGACTGAAAAAGAAGGGACATTCCAGATGCATAAAACAGTAAGTACATCAGAGTCTGTAGTTTGATAAAATTATGTCTTACATGTCCTTAGTTGGCTGCATCCTTAAATATATGCCAAATACCATTGTCATCTGTACAGAAAAGACAACCTCTTTAAAAAGCCCTCTTAAACTGGCAAAAAGTTAAGGTTAAATGGGTAAAAGTTCAGAATAACTCAGGAATTCAATATGTCTACATTCTTTTGTCCATTTTAACTCATTCCTTTCACTCTTGCATACATTTCCATTGCTTTATATAAAATCTGTTGGAAGAAATTGTTAAAATATTCTGTGTATAAAATATTTAGAAAAATTGAAAAGCTTGCAATACTTTAGAAAAAAACTCAGAAAATATGGAGGTATTATTTGGGTCTTTGGGAACACCTACTGTAGTCAACTAAGAAGAACTAACTACCCGCAGTGGTACTTTTGGGAGTAGATGTTAACAAGAGAAAGACTTCTAGATATTACATTATGTAGTTCACAGAAACATATTTATATACTTATAAAAACTAGCAGTTTACTCAGGTGCCTTTTTACACACATTCAAAAGTGATATCCAAAAATCAAGAGAATTCTAATGTGTGCACAATGTGCTCCATTGCTGTGATGTGACAAGAGTACGAATATTATTCTCATTCTGTCAATGCACAACTTGGCAAATCAAGATAAACCTGTTAGAGTAGAATTAACCATGTTGCTTCCCAGCTATCATTCCCAGTCCTTCTGCTTAACAGACATGTAAGGATTGCTATGTCTTTGTGTAGAACTTCACATGTGTTACTCAGGGTGTAACCACAAGTACTGGATGACATCAGTTTAGGTTGGTTTCTGAAACCCCACTACCCCAGTTGGCCTTATGATGTGGTTCTCTGAGTGTTTTTCTGTATTATTTTCAAGAAACATTAGTGTTATGTAAACTGTTTTGAGGCAATTTAAAGGCTGTCACATTCCCAAATTTGGGCTTTAATACAGAAACAATCATTGAAAAAAAGTGTTCTTTAAAACTAATTAAGTCAGAAATATAAAAATATAACTGGCATCACAAAAAAAAGAATGGACTATGACATTAACTTGCTTCTTTCCATTTTGTTCCTCATTTAGATCAGAGGTATGTCTTTATAAAGTTTGTTGGGCTATCAGCTAACATAAGGCTGTAGATGAAATGTGAATAACTCTGACAGTGAGTAAGCTACTATTAGACTGATGTGTGCTCTTGAAGTCCGAACTTTCTGATGTGCCTGATCTTGCAACAGTTTAATACATTTTCAATGCACAGTGATAATTATGCATACCTGAGAGGAGGAATTTAGCTAAATGAAATTTCTGAATCAGATTCAGGTATTCTTACTGACAGAGTTCAAGGTGGTGGGATTTGCAGGCAGTAACAACATTTACTTTGAGCAACTTCTGATTTTTTTTTTAACCTTGCTGTCTCATTGCCAAAGACAAATTCCATCCAAACCTTTTGATATTCAAGCATGCAATTTTTCAGTACAGTGCATTTACCAAATACTTGTTAACAACAACACAGACACTCAGGGGAATTTCATACAAAATTAATTAAAGATATTAGGATTTTAATGTCACAGAAGTTGTGCTGGTCATAGCACAAAGTCATTCTTGAAATGCAAGCTTAATAGAAATAACCCAGATGAAAAGCATCTACAGAATACAGCACGGCCTGTTCTCCAATAACATTAGTATTAATCAAATTAACATTCATACTAGCTATTAAAAAGAATTACATATCTGACTCAATTTATAGGAGATTATGACTCAGAAAATGCCATTGTATGCAACAATTTATCCTACTGTTTACTTTATTCCATACAGTATCATGGAGTAGTAAAGACACATACAAAAACAAAAGTTACACAGCTTAAGCCAGAAAATTAGAACTTAAAGCTAAAATAAAAACAAAAATCCACAGAAATGAAAGCCTTGTAATAAAACTAAGCTCTTTAGTTTAAAAGCTCATACTTAAATATATCCTATGGACATAAGCTTCACTCAGCCCCTCCTGTAGGCACAATAAGAATACATAAGCAGAACTGTTCAGGAAACCTTTCAAGAATAAATTCCTAATGGGTGAACATTTTGACCCCATGGCAGCTCACTACACCCAAAAACACACACAGACATCATAAACGAAAATGCTTATTGGGTCATTACTATTACATGTACAGAGAGCAGTGAAATTCTTACTTGCATGTGCTAATCAACATGCAACATATCACCACTCTCTGGCACCATGATTAAACACTTTTACTACCTTCTCTTTCCACCAACCAGCACATCCTGTAAGCACTAAAGTCTACCACTAGCAATGGTATTTAGAAAATATGTTTTTCTCATAGAAAAAGTATATTTTGATTTGGCGGAGATGAAGAATCACTCTAAATTCAGCATTACTTGTCTGCTTGTGTCTTTGACATATTCTCCACTGCTGCTCAGTTTCAGGAGTATAATAGGGGAAAAAAAAGCATAAGTAACAATGATTACACCAGGGAGCAATGTACATTTTTTGAATTTTTTTGTTTGTTTGTTTTTTGCTTAAAGTACATTTTGTTTGATGCATGGTGGATCAAAGTTCCTAGAAATGTGGTGCAATACAAATATTATATAAACAAAAATGATAGCACAACATAACAAATAAACAAAATCTAGTACCTCACTGAACCTGCCTAAATAAGTTTTGAACCCTTGTCTACCTGGTAGGTTGGATTTCCCAATTGCCCACCAGTTGGCTTCTGATAGGATAATCTCCAGCTCTCCATAGCCCTCTTTTTAAATTGGTTGATTAGGAAAATTGATTGAGGAATAGATGTTCAAATGCTAACACCCAAATCTCCAGAAAAACCATTCATCTCTGCAGTACTGCTATGGAGAAAAAGCTTACCGCCTTCCTCAGTGACATCAGTGCATAGATGAAAGCATAATTCCTTTATTTGAAAAGTAAATAATAAAAATTGCTAACCTCTGTAGGAATTGATACTTATTAATCAATATGACACCCACCCAGGGGGACACCAATAAATGTTGAAATGAATGTGATTTATTGTGTTTATCCAAAGGGACACCAATAAATATTCAAAATGGAAAGATGAATTGTAACTTTATTAATTAATTATTAGTCTTGCCTTCTGCAATACTGGTAATTAATCAAATAATTCAGAAAGGCTCCTATTTTATTTACCTTACCTTTCTTTGTTGTAGGAGTGGGGTCTTTGCCTTTAGACGTCTATCAAGATAACTGAAGCACACTCATTTTAAGAAACAGAATAATACAATTAATTCATAAATACAAGGATTATAAAAATATGATAACTGCACATATATATACACTGACAAATATGACAAGATGTAGGCGGACTAGGTAGACAAACATACAGTATAAGATATTGAGAGCTCTTATTTATCTTGGCACGGATAAATAGCTTTACAATACCAAGTCTTTAAAGGTTGTACAGAGTTGTTGCTTTATTGCTGCTCTGGGTTCAAGTAGAGGATTCTTCTTGCATTGGAGTGCACCGTTTCTCTTTGCCGAATGGTTCTTTGTTTGGGGTGTGCAGTACTTTCCTCTCTTCCTTAGCTGTACTGTCTTCCACCTCATAGGAAAGGGCATTATTCGGTTTGGCACAAGAGTTTAAGGGCTAAAGTTCCTTTCTAGAAGTGATGGCTGCTCCTCAGCCTTCAGACTGGCTCACTGTTTAGCTTGCCAAACTGGATCTCAGCTCTGAGTTTCACAAAGAGTAGAGTTTGCCAGATTCAGCTTTCCAAAGAAGAGTGGCTTTTTAGGTTCAGAGAGCAGGTTTCAGAGGTTTTCAATCATTTTGGAGAGTGAGAGCAGAGCTTGCGTGAGAATTCCCTTGAGAGACCCATCTGAGAGAACCAGAGAATATCCCAGATAATAATTCCCAGATAGGATGAGTGTAGTTAGTGTGAACGATTAGCTCCCTGAACACACAGGCACAGAGACACAAGTGCAAAATACACCCTTTTTAATTTCTTCTTTTCTGCACACAGTGCACAAATCACCAATAATTACCATTATAGCTCAGTTTCTTTTCTTCTTCTCTTTCTCTCTTTTCTTTACCGCCTACACTCCTCTACACAAGCTCTGTCCGCAACCTCACGACTACAGCACCAGGAATGGAGTGAGGCAGCCTCTTTTATATTGCACCCAGTGCACTCTGATCTTCCGGCAGCACTCCCGAGTATGGCAGAAGTACTGTAAGGGTCCCCGGAAGTATTCCACATGTTCCCAGATCCTCTTCCAGCAGTACTTTCAGGTGTGGCAGAAGTGCTGCAGTCCATGGCTCTGGGACTGTCCAGGCGCCCCCAGGTGGTAACCACGTGCCCCAACAGGGTTGAGCCTCCCAGCTCCAAGCCCGTGTCCCTGATGCTATCCAGGGAGGCTGCCTTTTACATCCTGGGGGAGGTATTGTTGTGGATATGTCCTCTACCCTGGTCCTTCCATCATCCAGGCTTTCCGGCTGGGCAAGGGTCCCAGCTTTCCGCGACTCTAGTTTTAAGGGAATGTATAACTTCTCCTGATTGGATTAAAATCATTTCCCGTTGCAAAATCAAGGTGTTCTCATAGACCTGTCCTTTTGTTCAGCAGAGTTGTTATTCCTTAAATTATAGGTCTTTATTCTTGCTTGAATTCACTTCATGCCTTCTGGCTCAAATATCTTGTCAGTTCAACTCTGATTTACATCTTTGTTATCTGATGAAGTCCAGGCAGATCCTGGTACAAGCTTGAGTTCAATCCCTTAGTTTGCAATGCAAGTATGGGAAGCAGCAAATCTACTTTCTTAACAGGCCTGGCATGCAACTAAAATCAAGCAGAATCGGCATAGCTCACTTTGTCCTATACCTCAAAACTTTCAGATTAATTAAAAAAGCTTGACTTCCTTTTGATAACTCTTACATTCTGATTAATTATTGCATCTTTCTCTATTTGAAGTTGTAGCTGACAGTAACTTCCTTCTGTCCTCCGGCACATTTTACCAAAATGCAACTCTACATCCCTGTTCCAGGTATCAAAGTTTTTTTTGTCAGGTCTTCATAACCTTTATTCTAAGTTCTTTTTACAGTGGACTTTCAGCTCATATGATCAACAGAATTCATTATTTAGCATGAACCTAGTATAGGTGTGCCAAGTGTTGTAAACTATAATGTGGTCACTATGTCTGGTTTGTGCCAGAACTTTAGCAGCAACTTTCTTAAATTAATTCTTAAAAGACATGCACAGGAGATACCCCTACAATTCTTGCACAAGACTTCTGAATGCGGTAGATAACCAGATTTCTTCTTCTTCTGTAGATATTCTCGTTTTTAACAATGGGTCGCTATTTTTTGACTAGACTTCTCCAATTGAGGTTTCACTGTGATTTTTACGGCAGGATGCTTATCCTGTTTCCAGCCCTCCCTGTTTATCCAGGCATAGACAAAACTACCGAAAGAACATCCACATGGGCCCATACAGACTGCAAAGATCTTGAACAGTCTGTGAGGCAATCAACCTAATGGACGTGTTGCAATGTGAAATTCTTGACTTTCAAAAATTGTAATATTTAAATCAAAATAAAAATTCTTAAAATGACCAATTTCTGCATATGGCATACTAAAGTACAATATTTGTATTCATATACAAAATGCAGGAATATCTAAAAGAAAACATAATGTAACAGCTAAAAGGTTTCAGCAGCTTGCTAACATGTCATCTCTGCATCACAGAGATGACATGTGATATTTGTGAGGTTGTCGTAAATATCCTATCTTTTGACACTAACTTAATCATGTAGCACTTAGTGTTATCACTGACAAGGAAACAGACCCTACAACAGCATGTCCCTAATAGCAGACAAGTCCCTTGTGTGCTGTCAGTTTCACTCAGCTACAGGTTGCACTTATGAGCTGTTCATATGGAATAAAGGAAACCTGGTCTGACTTTTTTTTTCTCTAGGCAGTAGGTTTACTATGTTACCAAGTCGATTCAAAGAGAGGCAGAAACACAGAAGCTTCAAACAATGACTTCACGCTGAAGGGGTTTGAAAAAGAAGCACTTGGCACAGTTGAAAGTCTTTAATCTTGTGTTCTGTTTCCTGTGGTAGGAGGCCTGACCAGCAGTCTTGTGCCATGTGTAGGTAAAAAGGTCAACAGAGCAATGTGATAAAACAGATGGTGTTCATGATATTATCAGTATTCTCCATCTCCCAATACCAGCATGATGCTGAATTACTAATCCTGGGGTCCACAAGCCTTAATATGGTGTACCTTCTGTCAGTCATTTAAGCATTTGTAATATCTTAAGGACAACTTATATTTGTCTGTTGTTAATATACCTGTACACATGCCTGAATATTTTTATCAACAAAATAGTTAAGCCATGCAAGAAAAGACAGCTGACTTAATGTATATACAAGTAAGCAAAAGACAACTAAAATTACAGCAGTCCACATGATTATGATTTCCCTTTAATTTCAATTCATGTAAAACATAAAGAAAAAAATAATATTCCATGCTCATTTATAAATAGATTCAAATTATGTGACACTGAAAAATAACAAAAATTATGCAACCTTATCCAGTAAGGACATGAACCTCACAGCAATTTCCACTGAGGTTCCTGTTTATGAAGTTAGATTTTAAGATATCTGTGGTAGTCCTGCCATTCAGATGCTGCTTACTCTGACAAATAAAATATTTTTCATGTTCTGAGAGTTCCAATCTGCTTTAAAAGGTGAAGCTTTGTGGCTTAAGTATAACATAACAGCAGTTAGCAGTTGTAACTTATGACAATATTTTCCAGGAAAAGCACATTAACCCTCTTCAAAAGACAGCTCGCTTGCCCAGTGGATCCTTCGGTCTGTTTTATTATGGGGCAATTGCAAAATAGAGACTGAAAATCATGAAATGCTTCAGAGTGCACAATACAATGATTCCATTCAAAAAGTTAAAAGGTATACTAACAGACAATTGGTCTTTTAACTTAGATACTTACTAACAGGGTACAGCATGATGGCACAATGATAGTGTTACTGCCTCGCAGTAAGGAGACTGGGGTTCACATTATGTGTCCTCCCTGCATGTTGGTTTCCTCTCACAGTTCAAAAACCTGCAGGTTAGGTGGATTGGCAATACTAAATTGGTCCTAGTGTGTGGTGTGTGTGTGTTTGCCTTGTAATGGATTGGCATAACGTCTAGGGTTTGTTCCTGCCGTGTGACCTATGCTATTCCAGCTAGGATAGGCTCCAGCACACCCCGCAACCCTATTCATGACTAAACGGGTTAGAAAATAACTGAGTGACTTTCTAGCTTTATGCAAGTAAACATTATCCCTGACTTTGTACCTATAAAGTCTGCTGGGTGTTACAAAGCTTTGTAAGAGCACAGTAAGAGTTTTTCATTCTTCTATGCAGTTGCTATGTTCAGTTGACTAATTTACTCTGTTGAGCTGTACATACAATAGCACACAGCAACAAAAAATATAAAAATGCGTTGTGTCTTTAATTTAGTCCACCAAGAACCAAAAAGGGATCTCAGAGTGTAACACTCAAACAAAGAAATAGAAAAGCTGGCCACACAACACACATTACACGCCATTTTAAATTAACCACCTACCATCTCTGCCGAGTTTAGGAAACACTCTTCAGCAGGTGGTGTGAATTCTACTGAACTAGCGTCATGACTAGGCAAGAGACAATAGACTTGTCTCACAATACAATTTACTGTATATTAGCTTTCAGGCTTCATGATACAGTTTTCCCAGAATATTATTTTTTATTTAAAAATGTAATGTATGTTTATAAACTTATTAGAGTTCATAAATCTAAATGCTACAAAATAAACTCAAAACTCTTTGGAAATACACAATTTTTAATATAGGCAGTCCCCGAGTTACGTACAAGATAGGGACTGTAGTTTTGTACTTAAGTTAAATTTGTATGTAAGTCGGAACAGGTACATTATTTTAATAAATGCTATTAAATGCGTAACAGTACAAGCAGGCTTGCTATTGAGAATGAATGGGGGCGGAGAGGGGCAGTTCACTACCCACCCACCACACAGTCACCTCCACTACAGTATGCTGTCTGCAGCGTCCTCCCACCAAGAACGAACATGGTGCGACCAAAGGCGGGTAGTGAATCGCCTACCACCGTCCCCATTCAACAGGCAGCCACCCTACAATGCTACCCCCCACCGCCCCGTTCACCCTCAATGGCCTCTGTTCAGCCATAACCGGGTCATCGCCTGCAGCATTACCAGCCACCCACTGAGAACGAACGGGGCAGCCGTGTATGGTAGGTGGGCAGTGAAACGTCCCCCTCCACTCCATCCAGCCTGCATCCAGAAAGGAGCAGTAGCTGCGGTGGTGTAGTGGGCGGGCAGCGAACCGCCCCATCAAGCCTCTGTCCTGCACACGAGCGATAGCTGTGGCCCCAGTGGCTATGGACCACGGGTCACCGCTTGCCACCAGGAGCCGCCTGAGGGACACTACACTGCACGAGCAGTGAAATCGCCCCCCTCCAGCCTCCGCCCAGCCACCGCTTGCAGTGTCCCCAGGCCGAAGATGACGGAGCGGCAGTTAATGAGGTGCATGCGTCGCATTTGCAGCCCCGTTCGTAAGTCTTAGGTCAGATGTCTGTAGCCTGGGGACTATCTGTATATGTTTTTGTACACTTTTGTATTAAAATAAAAAAATTTAACTACTAACAAAATATTTGCACTGCAGTAACGTAAGCCGTGTTACATTTTAATTACCATATGCAGGTAAGAATTTTACTGTACTCTATACATGTTACAATAATGACAATAAAAACCTGTAATATAAGAATATAAGAACAATGTATTTAACATTCTACATGAAACTGAAACCCCTCTGTTCTGGCTGCGTTCACTGCAGTTGAAAATACTCACTCACTTAGTACAGATGTATGATTTGACCAGAAAAGCAAGCATTTGATGTAATAAGCATAAGTTTAATATGTCACTGTAATCTGTGCAAATATATCTTATAAATCTGCCTTTTTCTACTGACATGCACAGTGAACACAGAGCCAGATTCACCACATAGAACTGACAGGCAAATATTATAAGACAAGATAGATAGACACAAATGGGAAATGGATAGTCAGACAGAGGATTGTTGTATACTATTTTTTGTCTGTCAAAGTCAGTATGAAACTGTATGGTCTTTTGTCTTGTTTGGAATTGCATGATTCACCAAAGTGGGAGCCACCAAAGAGTATAAAGCCTTGGAACATTGCCCGGCACACCTTTGAAGCCAACAGACTGATGGGAGATAACGTAATCCAATCCTGAAAATCCTTCCACTGCAATGGTGAAAATGGCAGATTCTACACATTGGCCCCCACTCCCGAATTGGGTTTTTGCCATTGGCTTCCTTCGTCTGTTATGCAGCATAAGCTGTCATCAAATAAAGCTAAGTTATTTCTCCTATGTGATTTCTTACTGCCGTATCACTAAGGGAGGGGGTATCACCTTTTGTATATCATATATATATACTGTACATTCGGATTATGTAGCATGCCACAATTACAAAAGAAATAATTCCCAAGGAACTAATGCCCCCTGCTGGATACATTCATAATTCAGCTGCTTTCTCTCTCCACATGCTAGTGGACTGCTGTTGTAAAATTCACTGCTATATAATAAATTCTTGTTGTAACCTACCCTCTATTTATAAATCAGTGTCAGTGAAAAGTGTATCAATGTCTTGAGTACTTGTTCTCAATTCATGGCTCATGAGACCTGCAGTCACTGCAGCTTGCTGCTTCCAAGTGGCATTTGAATTCATCATCAGAACTCTTCCACTGAGGATGTGACTCACTAAATTAAGTGTGTACAAAACGCTTAACCTGAGGTCTCAACGAAATTTTGACTCGTGCCTATTTGTGAACATGTGTAATGCTATATAAAAATTTTCATGGCCCAAAGTAAATAATCAAGGGGCACAGATTTTATGAAATCTTACAGAAGACATATCAGGTAAAGCAATGGTTAGAAATACCAATGTGAAAATATTCCTTATCATTGTTCAGGTTTCTTTTAAATTTAGAGTCATAAACAAAACTACAGTCATTACCATATGTACCTTTACTTGAGAGTGCTCAAAGCTAGATTTTCTTGTATCTCCCTTATTTTTTAATTAGTTTCTAAAATGTTTCAAACTACACAGCCATCCATATAAGTTGAGCGTAATGATGTCATATGTCACAAAGCATATGCACTATTTGCCAAGCAAAACAGTTCATCATAGTAACCCAACTTTTTAAAATGGCTGTGCCTCATAGACAGAAGCTTCAAATGAATGATGACCTCACAAAATGGTTCCACCCATAAAAAAACAAATGCACAAAATGGTGACAATCAAGACATTACTGAAACAGCAGTAAAAATATAAACAAATCATAAAAACAAAAATGGAGTATTATTTGCATAATTGTGAAAAACTAGCTCTTTAAGGAGTATGCACACCCATAACTTTATTGTGTCTACAAAATGGTCATATCTTATGTGTGCCCCACTTCCATTAGGAAAGTAAATATGAATGTCACAGAACTAGTGGAAATTATCCAAAAAGCTGATTGTAAATACATTTTCATATATAAGTTGAACTATATGATAGATAGATAGATAGATAGATAGATAGATAGATAGATAGATAGATAGATAGATAGATAGA
>JANRMT010062861.1:52493217-52503897 GCA_026402145.1 Polypterus bichir lapradei | reverse complement strand
AGATAGATAGATAGATAGATAGATAGATAGATAGATAGATAGATAGACAAAGATCATGTCTCTTTAAGAATTTTAGTTCTCAAATATAAACTACATTAGTGTAACCTGCCATTTTATTTCAAAGTGTTCAGTGCATGCTGGAATCAACATTTTAAAAATTGCAAATGTGTTACAAATGAATACTTTTAATGAAGGCACGACAGCCATAATTTTCACTTATTTTAGGGCATTCTGCTTGATCAAAAACTGGGTCACCATGAAATATCTTGCAGCATCTGGAATTTTTTTTAATAATAAACAAAATTAAATCTTGTCATCTAGATAATGGCCCTACATACTGAATTTCACACGTTGCTAACTTACCTTAATGGGTTTCGTTCCAGATTAAGACAAACACAATAAAAAGGATACGTAGGTTAAACATTTTAATCATTGCAATGTACCTTTAGCTTCTATCTTACAATTAAGTAAAGGATTGAGAATGTCCATAAAGCTATAAAAAATAAAAATGTCTGATATGTGATCCAGCAATAACTAAAAACGCATGACAAATCAGGGCCAGTTTTGTGTTTAAGTCTCATTAACATCCCTCATATCTCATATTGTTCAGTATGCTGAATGTGGCAGTGTTGTTTTAGACTTGGATAAGTTTTGATTTAGAACAAAAAGCTGCAAAAATAAAGAGACACAAATTGACCATAAGTATGCCACAAAATTGGCACAGGGCAGGGTAAAGTCCAGTTGGAAACCTCAGAAGAAGCGAGAAACTGAGATATCCACGCAATTATTAGTAGAACAAATAGACTTGCCAACAGGGAAACAGAAAGACACACTGTATGTACATGTGATGCACTAAAAGGGCAAAATGTAAGGGTGCAATAAAAGTTAACAGAAAGATAAACAACCTGGGTAGAAGGTTGCACTGTTCATTCAGGGTTTAAAGAACAAGTGACTCATTAGCTGTCAGAAATGCCTATCTTTAAAGAATAAGTGTGGCCACGTAAGTGTGACAGGAGAATGGAATTCATCCTAACTGGTAGGAAACAGACAATGTTGCCCATTTAAATAGGTCAGACATCAATTTTGGTCCTGATTTAGAAGAGGTTCATCTGTGCTTTCTTCTTTAAAGCAAGCAGCCTAGAGGCCAGCTTTTCAGCTTCAGTATTGGAAGAATCCCAGAAGATGCTACCCAAAATTCTACAGCAATAGAGAGCTTTAGTAGGAATATACTTTACTTTTCTTTTTCTTTTTCCTAAGTGCACTCCCTTTCATATTTCTCAAAACACTATTTTTGACATGGTTGGTCTCCTTCACATCCAGCTGAGTCTGAGGGGTCATTATGAGAGTTTCACCACCTACCTCTCTGTATAAAGGGGTACAGGTAATTCAGTATAAATGTAAAGTATAATACAAATTCCAGGACTAATTCAGTCTATCAAGTCATTCATTATCAAATGTAATTGTTTCTATGTTTGATTTGTATTGTTATTTTTATAGTTGTTGGTACATATTAAGTGGAATAACCTCACTGTATTAAATGAGTGCTTGGCAAGGATTTTGACTGGCTTCCTGCTTATTAAATGCACAGTCTTCCATTTTAATTCCTTGTCTCTTCACCTGTTACCCAAACTCACTCACCAATTCTGAGCGTTATAGATTTTATTATTGTCACATGTACAGAGCTTTGTAGTTGCTTGAAAATGCATGAAAATACACAACTTGGCTGCTGGTAAGAAGACCTGGTTGTTTAAATCCTATGTATGTCTTAGGAGTGCAGGGCCACCTTGGAGCCACTAAGAGGAGTTCAGGTACCTGCAGCCAAAGAAGGCCACCTCTCCACCCAATTTAGCACATAATCAGGAGGAAAGTTTGAGGTGGTGGGTCCCTAGTATAAAGAAATGTCCAAAAGCTGTCGAAAAATAGATACTGTAGAAGCTAAAGAAGGAAATGTTTTGGTGTGATAGATTGGAGAAGTTAAAGTGGGTAAGAAATGGTTGTAGGCCACCATAATGAAGCTCTGAAGAGGCAGCAAGTTTCTTATTTTCTTTTTTTTTTTTTGAATAGTACACTGCATTTTCTTTCTTGTTTTCCCTTCTTTCTGTGCTTCCACTTCCCTATTTGTACAGTATATACCGCATTCTTTATTTTAATGGATGTGATAGTTTATCTTTCTAAGTAATTACAATATTCATAAGATATAAAGGATAAAGAAAAAAATTACAGCAAAATCACAGCATTGACACACAAAGTTTAATTATAAGTATTAAATGAAACGCATGCTAATCCATTAAAGATTAGCTTCTTCAACATTAATGTTTTGACATGCATTAAAAGTATTTAATTTGAAATGTCCCAAGTAATTACTTTTACAAATAGTAGTTGTATTGATCCTATGATAGGCAGTGATACTGCTACTTTATTATATGCTATTTAACTGCAAGTGTTTCAGCATACTATTATATCATTGCTGTTTAATAGTAACAATATGAAAAAAGGCCTTATTAAGTTCAAAGCCAAGAAATGATCTTTCTAAAATTAATGAACATTTTGTTGATTAAACATTTTTCCAACAACACATAAAGAAAATCTGTCAATTTTCTGAGTCCCTTTTATATTATGCAAATTTGAATTTGCACCCAATAGTTGAACCCTGATTAAACTTTTCTACTACAGCCTTGAAAATTCATTCATGTAAATAATATAAGTTTGCTTTAGAACACAGATTCAAATGGGCTTTCTTTTGTCACAAATTTAATTTGCTGTCACCATCTTCTATTGGTGGTAGTGGTGATGTTTATAGTTTTCTATAAGCAACTATAGATTCAGATAATTTGAATTTGAACAAAAATTATTTTTTGATAAAGATTAATCAGTTCTTTGTATTAATGGCCCTTTCTACAATATATACTGAAAGTACTAAAACAATCCCATAAAATTCTAGGGCTTAAAATTAAATTCAATAAGAGCGTATTATTTCCTGTGAATAGCTATCAGGATTAGCTGATATTAAATGTTAAAATTGTTCTGTTGCACATAATTTCTTTGTATTCACAGGGTGAGCCAAACAGCATGTGGAAACTCTAATGTTTTATGGTGTAAAAGTGTTCAGGAAAGGCACTTTAACCTCTGAGGTTCTTTTCATATTGGTGGACAAGTTAATACTGGGAATGCCTAAACTCTTAGCCTTGATTTCGCACATATGTCCTACAAAACCTACCTATTCAACATTCACTTAGCATATATAAGCTCAAATATAAAATAAGAATATCTCAACACTGGCCAGGGCTAGCAACCTCAACTACAATACCTTATCAGGGGCCTGAAGATGTTCCATGAGATGTTGCTGCTGGAATTCATTTACATGTCAACCCATCTTCAGATTCCTTCCCCTGAAAGGGCTACTCTTCAGAATACCCTAGCAAAAGCCAGGAACCACTACTTCTGTCAGGTTTTCTTGTACCGATGGCTACAATGGCTACATTTGAATGAGCTACACAATCTAACAGAAGCCAAGGGTTGAACGTTACTACTGACATTAAATAATGGACACAGTTTGTTTCTTTTACAATCATGAGTCATTGCTAAATGTCAGTAAACAACAGGACAAACTATTTCAATCATTACTTATGTTTATTTGAAGTAGAAACCAGGTGTAAATGTTAGATATGAAAGCATACAACCTGAATAGTTCAAATCAGGGTCAGACAGAAAGCTTCATATCAGGTGGCTATAGCTCTGGTTATTGCAGTCTTTGTTTTCTTGCTTTATATTCAGCTTATCTGTTCTGAGTGAATGGTGGATAAGTATGTTTTGCAGAACATATGTGCAAATCAAGGCTAACAGTTTAGGTATTTCCAGTATGACAGATAGGGGGCGCTGTCGTCCCCTTGAACCCTCAGATCAGACACCAGATAAAAGTCCAAATTATTAATAAATTATTTTATACTCATAAATAAACACAAATCATTAATCAATAAACAATCCTCCTCTCCCAGACGCGTTGCCGCCCTTCCTCCCGACTCAGCTCAACCCTGGGATCTCTCATAGTCCTTTATATAGTCCTTGACCCAGAAGTGTTTCTCTCTCTGTCCATGTGACTGGTAACACTTCCGGGTCAGATAAAAACTCCTTATCTTCAACCCGGAAGCACATCATTTCTTCTGTCCATGTGACTAGGACGCACTTCCGGGTTGTAGGGGAAATAATTGTTGCTCCTCCCTGCAGTGCCTTCTAGCGGCTCCTGTAGTATCCAGTAGGGCTGTGGAAAAAAACTCCATTGTCCATAATTCCCTGCTGGCATTCGGGACACCTCCATGCTGCAGGGAGGGCTCCACCTGGTGGCCTGGGGGTATTGCCGGGATGACTGGCCGGCCATATATCACACCAGTGTGGTTGGGCAGTGGAAGGACAGACTGGAAACAGTGGAAATGTTGGGATGCCAACCGGGTCGTCCTTTTTAATCGAGATGAAACAAGCAAAATAAAGAAATTAATGAAAAACAGCACCAATGTGCTATCTCGATCAGGGATTTCTCCTTTCTAAAGGCAGCTCATTGCAGTCTCTGGGCAAAAGACACCTTTTTCTTCATCGGCGCTTCTTTTATAGCGCAACTTCCAGAAGGGGTGGGGTTAAGTGCCCTTACCGGGCGGCTTCTCAGAGCTGTGAGGGAAGAATAACAACACGACAAAGTCAGCTATAGCCCCCTTCTTGTCTCAGCGGGTTATTACGTACCTTTCCCCGGCCCTTAGAGGAGTCCTCCAACGCCCATGCATGACACCAGTAAGACTTGCTCACCAATATAAAAATGACCTCAGAGGTTAAAGTGCCTTTTCTAGACACTGTTACACCACAAAGCACCTAGCAAGCCCTGAGTATAACCTTATCAGGGCAGAGCTATCAGACGCTTGCTGTGTCACTGTGAGGAGGAAGTTAGACTAGGGACGGACATGAAAACAAGTTAAGATCATTACAATAGATTCAGTCCAACTTTCATGTAACATAGACCAAACACAAAATCGAAGACCAGAAAAATGGCATGAGGCTCAATACCAAAATGCTTTCAATAATAATCACAAACCAATGAAGAGAGTTATTATGAATTATCTGCAATTTCAGACATGCACAATGCTGATATTTCAAACCATGGCTCTGTGGTCACATCACATGGTAGTCACTATGAAACAAAATCATAAGAACTGTGTGAGACCCCATGTAGTGGAACTGGGTGCCACACTACACAATGAACTCTTGTAGTTCATGTACTGAGCGTATAGATGGTGAGATCAGAGAGACACCGGAAGTAAATTATAAAAATGAAGAAAAGCATGTGCTTTTTATTGACAGGTGCTGCAAACAAAAATGGTGAAAAAACAAAAATCGACAGCAAAATGATGTGGTATCTTTAAATAAAACACTAGTCCCAATGACATACCCAGGGCAAAAATGATGAAAAGCAAATATTTACAAAAACATTGTACTTTCCTCTCCTCTCCTCAAAAACAGAAAAAGAAAAAAAAAACAAATAAATAATTAAACACTGTTAAAGTCCCCCTATCGGTATACACATGCTCACCACTCCACCTTCACTGTATTTGAAGTCCTGAAGGCTCATCAGACAACCAACCTGGCCAAAAGACGACCTCTAGTGTCTATTGTCTGGTTTTATAAGTCGAAGGGAGATTGTGGTGCCCAATCCCTACATTCTCTCATTCCCCAATCAGGGAGCACACAGTGACGCTGCTCACACTGCGCTGACCCCTCCTCCAGGAACTCTACTATTTCCTGAGGCAATTGCTGGTGTGCACTCTGTAAGGAGCTGCCTCTCTCTTCCACTATTCCTTATGCTGTTGTACTCACTCCGGTAAGTACTACATTCTATTATTTTAAATGTTTGCCTGAGACTTTAGTAAACTGGCATGATTGGCTTCTTTTTAACAAAGCAATGCACTCCTCACGTTCCCTCCTTTCCCTTTACCAGCAGCGGAAGAGCACAACAGGCGGCAGACCTTGCCCGATCAGATGCTGCCTAACTCCTACCCACAACACCATATAAATCAGATTTGTGTGCCACGGACACGCAAGACCTGAACCATTGAGAAGCCGCATCTCCTCCACAGATACAAAACACCTCTCCCTCCTTCAAGGTAAGTGTGGCCATAATCTCGGTAGCTATTTAGAAAAAGAAAACACAGAAAAGGTGACAAATAGCTATGCTGCCCTAGTGTGACAAGCGTTACTTTCACTGTCAATGGTGCGCTGCACCACAAACATTAATAGTGGCACTCATAATGAACAATCATCATGACACAATAGGACATAAAATATTTTAACGTCTTTAATCGCATACAATTTAAATAAGTTTTATGTTGTAAATATGAATTTTTCACATAACAAAACCCCGAAAGGAAATAAATAAGATCCAAACTGAAGTAGAAAAATAGCAGAAAAAAAACTTAATAAGAAATCCACATCATAACGGCACCATACAACGTGACCTACAAAGGACTTTTTAACCTCTCCAGCTCTGCAAAGGAAGAGGTGCCCTTAACACTATTCTTGCTGCAAAGAGCAGACAAATGCCACATGCAACACAACAGGACAAAAAAAATAACAACAAAATGTAAGGTATGAGTCAGTAAAACAGAAGCAGGATGAACAACAACAACAACAACAACAACCTTTATTTATATAGCACATTTTCACGCAAATAATGTAGCTCAAAGTGCTTTACATGTTGAAGAAACAGAAAAAAATACAAAGTAAGAATTAAAATAGGAGAACACTAATTAACATAGAATAAAAGTAAGGTCTGATGGCCAGGGAGGACAGAAAAAACAAAAAAAACTACAGATGGCTGGAGAAAAAATAAAATCTGCAGGGGTTCCAGGCCATGAGACCGCCCAGCCTCCTCTAGGCATTCTACCTAACATAAATAATCAGTCCTCATTGTATTCAGGGTTCTCATGGAAGGACTTGATGATGACGGTCACGTGGACTTCTGGCCTTTAATCCATCAATGTCAGGACATCATGGTGCTTTGATTAGGTGGTGGTGGGGCAGATCGCCACCTAAGAAAACTGGAAAAAGAACAGAAGAGAGAGTAGGGGTTAGTACGGATTTTGGAGCCACCATGAATACTAATGATAATTAATTGAATATACAGAGCATCAGGATTAAACTAAAATGAAGTTATGGGAAAGCCATGTTAAAGTTATGTGTTTTAACAGTTTTTTAAAGTGCTCCATTGTATTAGCCTGGCGAATTTCTATTGGCAGGCTATTCCAGATTTTAGGTGCATAACTGCAGAAGGACGCCTCACCACTTCTTTTAAGTTTAGCTCTTGGAATTCTAAGCAGACACTCATTTAAAGATCTAAGGTTACGATTTGGAATGTAAAGTGTCAGACATTTTGAAATATAAGATGGAGCGAGATTATTAAGGCTTTATAAACCATAAGCAGTATTTTAAAGTCAATTCTGAATGACACAGCTAACCAGTGTAGTGACATCAAAACTGGAGAAATGTGCTTTCTTTTCATAGTTAGGATTCTAGCAGCTGCATTCTGAACTAGTTGCAATTGATTGATGTCTTTTTTGGGTAGTCCTGAGAGGAGTGCGTTACAGTAATCTAGCTGACTGAAAACTGAACTAATTTTCAGCATCTTCCAATGTTATAAGAGGTCTAACTTTTGCTATATTTCTTAAGTGAAAAAATGCTGTCCTAGTAATCTGATTAATATGTGAATTAAAATTCAGGTCAGAATCAATAATTACCCCTAAATTCTTTACCTCCGTCTTGACTTTTAATCCTAATGCATCAAGTTTATTTCTAATAATCTCATTATATCCATTATTGCCAATCACTAAAATTTCAGCTTTCTCTTTATTTAGCTTGAGAAAATTACTACTTATCCATTCAGAAACATAAGTAAGACATTGTATTAGAGAAACAACAGAGTCGGGGTCATCAGGTGCTATTGATAAAGTTCACTTTATGCCCTGAGATAATCTGACCTAATGAAAGCATGTAGATCGAAAAGAGCATCAAAAGAACAAAACAAGAAAGCATTAATGCTCAGGAGATTTCCGCAAGGAATGTCACAATGATTACAAAAAAGCTGAAAATGCACCTGCTCCTGTTTTGAACATCAGCGACTGCAACATCACAGGCCAGCATTAGTCGGAAGCACCACTAAGCACAGAGAGCAAGTATACAAATCTTGAAACATTCATCATATTCACTAACAGTGTGGTGAGAAAAACAAATAAGGGAGGTAGCTGGCAAGTGCAAGCAGTGCAAAATATCTTTCAATAAATAAATTAATAAAAGTAAATACAGCACATGGCTAACATTACTATCTATGGAACCTCACAATAGCATAGAGTCTTAGCTAACATTTTGAAAGTTTTCCTTCACAGTTTTGCAACAACTCACATACTTAGGAATCACAATTAAACAACAACTTAAGCACTAATCAAATAAAATTTTAGCAAGTCATTAGAACATGCTACACCCAATGTTTTCAGGTGTTCGGGTTATCTTACGTTAGCTGAGAAGCTTAAAATTGTAAAAATGAATATTCCTCCAAAAATTCTATTTTTTTATAGTTCTCTTCTCTATATATATTAACAACTAATTGTTTAAATACTGAATACAAACAGGCCAAAGAATCAGTTCTTCTTGGATTTAAAGCAGAGAGGCCCGAACTGCACTCATTCACAAACAGAGAAATGAAACCAATAAATCAAAAAAATAAATGAATAATATATTAAATGGAAATTAAATATGAACAACAACAAAAAATCAAATAATCCTCCTTTTGCCCTTTGGAGATAACAAATACAACACACAACAATAAACACCCACGGAAATGTCCATGAAAAAGTCTCATGTAGCAGATGCAAATGAAGCTTTTGGCAGATCCTGTGAACTGTAGAGGTGAATATAAAGTTTGTCCTACCGTTTCTAAAGCGTTTTATGTTAAGATATGTGGGAGCGCTCCCACCGATGAAGACGATGCTGACGGGGACAAGACAAAACTTGTATCCAATACAACAGTAATGCAGGACAACCACATAATATTCACACAGGTAAACAATGACAGTGATGACAAACAAACACCGGTGCTCTTTCTCTGTTCAGCTGGCTCGCTTTAAAAGTTCCCACCATCCTTTCTTGTCCCCAGCAGCTCCTGCTTCCGTTGCAGATGTCCAATCAGGTCAATACCTTCGGGGATGCTGGGAATTGGAGTCCATTAAATTGTAGCACTGCTACAAATGTTCCTCAGGGTTTGGGACCTAGAGAAGCTAGGGAACTTCCCCTAGAAGCATTTAGGAACAAGCAGCCTTTACTATGGCTGCTCCTTTACCAAGGTTCTTTCCTGTCTTGAAGCTTGTGGTTTTGTTCTGATATTGGATTTCCTGGTTTTGATATTCTACTGATGAAGTAAGGCATTGTCTGGGTTTCAGACTAGATTTGTTTGCAAAACTATTTTCCTTCTGTTTTTTAAACCATTTTTGAATTCTTATAAGAAATATTCAAATATTAAAGGATCCTGTCCGCCGCCACCGCATGGTGTTAAGCTGAGAGTCGACTTGCTCCCTGATCGCTTAGTAGTAGTGACCCTGCCCCTTAAGCACCAGCTGTTCGCTTCTTTTTGAGCATCTTTCCCACCACTTGCCTCCATACTCTTTGATGTGATCTCCTAATCCTGACTCTTTTTCATTACGTTCTGTTCTTTTCTTTCTTTTCCCCTTCATTTTCGTTTTTCTCTCCTCTACTTAGGCTCTCTCTTATACATCCATGGGTGCGGCATTCTAATTACCTGCAAGGCATGAAGGGCTGAAAAGGAAAAGCTGACTAATTAAGCAATCAGCTAGCTGTCCACACCAGACATCTACGAAACCCAAGTGCACTGTTTTTTAAATACTCTCCCCACCATGGAGCTCTCCCATTACAGCCTCCAATATAACCTTTCACCAATGCTTTTCTTTCACTACTTTCCATTTAGATATTTTTTTTTAAATAAACATCGTCAACTTTCCTGAATTTCTCTTAATATCTGGTTTAAACACAATATTCTAATTTAGTCTAATATCGAGTACCAGTGAAGTTATAGTCAGAGAAATATCTCCAAACTTTACCAGTTTTTCGAAAAGAGAGTGCACCCTCGAGATGATCTGTGGCAGTGCTGCAAATAAGATCTGTCAAACATAATCTCTGATAAAAAATTAAAGTTGGCTATCATGAAGACATGAAAATGGTAAAAAGGGTTATGAAGTCTCCAAAATACTCCACAATGCAGGCCAGGACCTTAACCAGTCTTCCCAGATAAAGCTCAAACCACAGCAGTAAGTCCCCAAATACTAAGTGGCTCCAAACTTAAAAATATACAGAAAGACCAGAAAATCTAAAAGAAATGTCTCACAAGGGGGGAAAAAACAAGAGAATCTGCCCTGTAAAGAGAAACTAAACAGGAATCTCTATAAAGTAAAGATTAATTTAAAAAATGGAAAAATAAGACAAAATCTTTAAAAGGCCACAAAGAAGGATTTGCCTAAAAGGCAATACACAGCTAGTATGTTCCAATACACAACCTATTAATTAAAGTCCAAAAACAGAAGAGAAAATCCACAAATCCTAGAAATTTAGGCAATACTTATAACTATCTACAAACTCAGT
>JANRMT010062861.1:52478991-52489881 GCA_026402145.1 Polypterus bichir lapradei | reverse complement strand
AGAGGAGAGAATGGTAAAGAGCAGTAACTTCGGCGCTATATGCAATCATCAGACACTCCCCATCTGCCCGTTGTTTTGTTATACTTTTACACCAACTTATGTTCCTGTGATTGAGCATGCTCAAACGGGCATGCTCAAAAAATACACGTGTAATGCCACGAAAAGTGCACGCAGACACTTCATTTCGCAAACAAAACAAGTGCACTTTTATTCAAGACTACCTGTATAACCGAAGAAAAAAGAAAGCAAGTTACAGTAGGCGATTGATACGACAGCTTGCATGGTGCAATGCTAAGAAGTGGTGATTTTCATTCCGTGCTATATAAAATCATCACATTCAAATATTAACAGTTCCCACACACCCAAGGACCGTCCTTCCTACATTTACGACACGTGTACTTGTTGCAGTGCACACACCTCTCTGTGCTATGGTTCCTATTACACTGAATGAGCACCTGACACTGTACTTTCTTCCCTGGGGGAAGGTCCCGCATCAGAGAATTTCCAGTTCCTGCATAAATTCACACTCGATCTGACGCTGTTCGTTTTCAAATAATATTGCATTAGTGCGATTATATTTTCACAAATATTGTCTCTTTCTTTCAGGTTTGTAATAGAAACCACAGCGTAGAGAGAAGTGTGTACATTGCTTCTTATAGGAAAAGGCGATGGAAAAAGTGCACTTGTCTGATTATTGCATATAGCGCCAAAGTTACTGCTCTTTACCATTCTCTCCTCTGCATGTCCTGGAGTACAAAAGAAACAGCATACAGCAACATGCGGGGACTGGCAGGAACACTCAATAAAACTGAATAAAAAGAAAATCAAGTGACAGTGAGATACGAAGGCGGCAGCTTCGCCAGCATTTGTGTGTCAGAACCGTTTTGGGGGGGGGGAGGGCGGGTCGCGTTAGTATGCATCGTGGTACACTGCAGAGCTATAGCGCGTCTTTAGTGAAAACAGCCCTGTCAGATGGGGTTGTATGGATTGATTCTGAACGCGACTGAGAGAATGAAAAGTGAATTAAAAAAAAAAAAGCTAACCTTTACAAGGATCATAAATTGCACCGGCTGTTACAGACTGAAATCAAATGTATGCTTTTACTCTAAAATAGTAAGACTAAGAGCAGTTTACTTCTCAAAACGGAGTGGTGCAGGATCGAACTCGCGATCTTTTGATTCCAAGGCGAGAACTGATTCTATTACACCACGGAGGCAGTTATAATAAATGGCCGTCAATGTCGCATGTTAAGGCGGCTTTTTGTTTCTGCAGTTATATTTTTGAATAAAAGCGCAATTGTGTTATATTTGAACCTTTTGTGAAAATGTTTCTTTGTTATTTGGACTTCAGGCTTCATACATTATATAGTTTATGCCTGCATTTTGTCACCTACTACTAGAATATAAAAAACGTTTCTGTTTTAACAATGTGTTGACACAGATTACTGTAGAAACGGAACAAACATGAAATGCGTGTGTTCCAAATAACGATCTATTATTTCCACTCTAAAACTTCACTTCACTCCCAGATACTCAATCAAGGCATGAGCTGAGAGAAGTTTGTGCACGTTCTAAATTGGTGGGGGGATGGAATAGCCGGCTGGTCCTAGCTTCTCTTTATCAGCACATTTAGAAGACAAAGGACGCTGGCGGAGAGGTGTGAAGGGATTTAAGAAGCAATTTAAGGTGGGACGGAATTACGAGTTTTTTCGTAGGCTCTGGTAATTCTAGTGTTAATGGCGGTCCCAGATCGCACTGCGTTCCCTTATAATATACGGTACCGGTCCCACTCACCTGTACCACCGCATCAATCATGACGGGAGATTCCCGACCAAAACGCTGTAGGTATTCCTGTACCCTTTTCAGCGGCGCTTCGGCCATCGCTCCCAGCTCCTCAATGGTCTTTTTAATCTCCACCAGCATCTGTAAAAAACTATGCATGGGCTCAATTAGCTTTTCGAGTACCTGCGTGTCCATAAAGTTATTTAATTCGGCTGGAGGCAAGTTAAGTTCCGCATTCTCCTTACCTACCGGCCGGGAGCCAATAAGCACGTCCTTTGTCGGCATGTGCTCTGACGGGCATCGTGGAGGCTCTTGGGAATTGGAGTCTCTAGAGGATCGGGTGGCCGCTACCGGCTGACTGCGATCTGCCTTTTCTAATTTGTTGGCGGACCATTCAGTCACGTCCCTCTCCTCTTTACCTTTATTTAATTCTAGCGCTGCTTCACTTGCGTCCCCCTTCCCCTTCAGGGAGCTCGGATCCGCTGGGAAAAAAACGACCTCACCAATAGACCGATCCTGACCTTCTCCTTCCCGAGATCCTTCGGGCGGAACCACGTGTCCCGTTCTGGTTAATAGGACGGTCTCTTCCTGGTCATGTGATGCCGTGTTTTGCTTGAAGCCTACCCGTCAGGCCCCAGGATAGTCCATGTGACTACTGTCGACGAATAGGCTTTCCTCTTGTAGACTCCTAGACTGGCTCAACTTCTTCCTATCGTGGCCATCTTGCCTAGGTATGAGGTAGGCGTCCGATTTACCGTCTGCTTTCTGCAAGCAGGCCTCTGCAAAATATGAAAAAAATGCCTCCGGCGCTTCGGATGTTTTTCCGGTACATACCTCGGAGCGTAAGCGATCCAGTCTTAGTTCGTTATAGTAATCTTCTGGAGTCGCAATCCTACCGTGTTCCGGTTGCCGCCCCAGTCGGTTCTGCTCGGCTTTAAACCGCGCCCGGTCTTGCTCACTACCTGTCAGGTAAGTCCACATACTCACGGCATCCTCTAGGGGTTGTTTTGCTGGGTGATCCCCATTCTTCTTCCCAGATTTTTTCCCCATCACGTACCGGTGTTGAAGGAGGCCTGTTGTTGCAGCGCTCTCTGTAGAGGGAAGCGTTTTCACCTCAGTGCGTTCAAGCGGGACCTTCCTAGGGTCGTCTGCGTAATTTGTTTTAAATGCAGCTCCCCTGCCAATTGGCGGCCAGAGAATCCTGCCGGCTACGCCAGTGTGGCAGTAGGGGGCGCTAGTGCTCCCTTGAACCCTCAGGTACCACTCTGAACACCAGGTGAAAGTATATTAATTATTACTTTTATTATTATACAGTGCACAAAGCACCCTTCACTCTACACTCATAAATCACAAAACCAACCAATACTCTTTCCTCCTCGCCCAGACACTTCACCCTCCTACCTCCCAGCTCAGCTCATTGTCTGGGGGTTCCCATGGTCCTTTTATAGTCCCTGACCCGGAAGTGTTCCTGGCCAACAGTCCACAAGTCCTTATTCCTTCCGGGTCAGGGTAAATAGTCCTTTTCCTTCACCCCGGAAGCCCGTCACTCTTCATGTGACGAACTTCTGGGTCATAGTGCACAAATGAGTCTACTGGCCTCCCAACAGCGACTCCCAGTGGTCTCCAAGGTATCCAGCAGGGCTGCGCATAAAAACTACATAGTCCATGAGGCCCTGCTGGAACTCGGGACCCGTCCATGCTCTCGGGAGAGCTCCTCCTGGCGGCCTGGGGGTGAGGGCCGGAATATGAAGCCGGCCATCCATCACAATATATATATATATATATATATATAAGGACTGTCAAATGATTACAATTTTTAATTATAATTAATTGCAAAATTTCAATTAATTACGATTCTTTAACAAAGGTAGCTCAGCTGTGTGATATGAGTTTTACACCAGTGAACTATTTAAAAAGGTTTTCACATATGTCTTGTAGTTTTTCTACTTGTTTCATTTGAACTTTAAATGCATATGTTTCCATGTAATAGACTTTTGCATTACTGACTTATATGTTTGTTTATTTCTGCATTTTCCCAACACTTTGCCTGAGAGTCAAGCAACTATTCATCGCAATGCCTAGAAGCAGGCATTGTTCAGCTTTTGCTGTGAGTTTGTGTTGTATTTTCCTGTCCACTAATATTTCTCGGTTTACTTATTTCTTTTGCAATCATTCTTTAAGTTCATGTTGTGTGTTGCATCTTGGCTTTGTTTCCTTAGTAAGCTGATTTTCCAGGTTTCTGACTTTTTGCTTGTTTAAACTCTGATCCTTTGGCTCAATCTTACTGAGGTTATTTTTATGGTAGCAATCCACAGTGTCCAGCAGTTCCCTGTGAATGTGAATGCTGTATGACTTCTTAGCTGCTCAAAATATGAAGACTTGTGCCTTTCAGATAAATCCTTCATACATGAAACAATTGTCCTAAATTGAAGGTAATGTATAAGAATTGTCAAACTTTGCTAAATGATGTCTCTCAACCCTGAATCTTCAACAATATTTAAAGTTCTGCCATGTGATGCAATCTATTTTGCAATAATATTGTGGTAGTTACAGCTTTAGATTTTGTTTCATTCTTGGACACAAGTCAAGGTGTACATTCACAGATTATAGTTTACATATTTTGCTGCCTAATGTTAGAGTTTTTAACAACAAAATCATGCATGTTTTACTTATAAGTGAAAAGCCAAGGATGTTGTACAGTATGTCTGTGATAATTAAATTTGCTCTTAAGTATAGAAGTATCAATAATGTTGTAATTTAAACCATTTGGGAGAGTTTTAAATCAAAAGAAACCATCATAAATTTAGTCTTTCTCAGCTATTGTTAATGGATTAGCTTCGTTCAGGGGTTCCCAAATTTAAGTCAAGATCCCACCAAAATGTCAAACTATCTAGTCATGGCTTCCACAAATATAAAACAAATGCTTGAAGCAGAGTGTGATCTTAGATCTCGGTTACTTCTAACAGTAGTTACACTACATGATTTTGCATAATAGTAGACATATTTATCAAAGCAAGTGCTCACCTACAGCAGACTACTGGCACATATGTGACTAAATGGTCTTCAACCTTTATTCTTGGCATTGCACATCCTGGAATTGAAATATTTTGAAGAGCTGCTATTTTTAAATTAAGTATTGAACTCTTATAAGGCACAACTAAAATTGACATTTCTTAACTCTCTCCCTGCCCCTTATATCACATTTAGGGCTTTAAACAAGTGATTCTATAGAGTTTTTTTTATTTAATTTTATTTTTTGCGGTTGTGTGTGTCTTTTAGTTTCTCCTATGCAGATAAAATACTTTTTGTTGTAAGAAAAGTAGCATAGCTTGATAAGGAATAAACATTTGAAAGTCTAAAGTTTCCATATTTAAAATTTACAGATATTGCAGAGCTACATATAAATCCAGATCAAAAGGAAAAAAAAATCAAGTTACATTTGACTTCAGGTTACAAAAGAGGAAAATAATTGAAAGTCAATTGTGAAGGTTTATTGTGTTTATGTTTTATAGAACTACTATTGTGAAGGTCAGGTTGCAGTTTTGATAACATTAAGTACAGTTCTGCTTCTGACTTCAGCCTGTTCCCGTTTTTATTTTTAAAGAAAGGATGAAGGTTAACAAATACTGACAACTCTGCCTAAAAACAGCTTTCTGTTGATGATTAATATTATTAAAATGAAACGGAAATGTTAGATATGTATATCTTATTATTAATAATTGTTAAAATTTGTGTTGGTTCTGTATTGAATATTTAGTATGCCAAAAATCAGTTCTAATATGATGGTACAAAAAATAAAGTTAATTAAAGTTTAAAATTTAACACTGCAGGAGCAAACCTCAGAGAAATACAGAAATGTTATGCAGCCTGCTAGTGGGATGGAGGGCATGAGAAAAACAGCCCTCTCTGTCACAAAAATGATTTGGACTTGGTGCATATTTTCCCCTTGATGATCCAAGACTTCTGATATACATAAAGTATTTTGGAGACTCCTGGGATTTGGGGAGAGCTACACATGCCTAAAGAATGCAACAGTTTGCATTCATTAACAGAGCTGGTTTATTTTAAAACTTGGCAATTTAATGACAATCTTTAAAAATTGAATACATTTTTGTAAAGTCAATTTTGCCAGGGCTTTAGCCCTCAATTTGAAAACCACTGGGTTTGATAGCAAAGGGTGTTGAGCAACACATTTGTTAAATGTGATTAAGGAAAAATAATTCCTTTCAAAATTAGTTACATGTGTTAACATATTAATTTTGAAAACTCTAGTATAAATTCTTTCTAGATTTTAATAAAAAACTTAGCATATTCAGTTTTGTAAATTGTGATTCATGCCAAAACACAGAAACGAGAAAATAGCAGCTTGGTTAATTACTTTAGTAGTTCAATTAAAAGGGAAAGTTAGTTTCAATGATAATCTGCCTTCACAGTTGGTCCCAGGACTAAACTTGAGAGCCCACTGCCTTTGATGAATTTTGTACATGTGCTGTGGCCAGCTTTACGAGAGAAAGAGAGAGAGAGAGAGAATTTCTTGACAATACTTGACCAGAGTAGAAAGATCCTGCTAGAGAGAATGAGATCCATAATTGTGGAAGGTTGGCCTATATTTTGTGTTACAGTCCTATCCATCAATGCTGAAGTTCTCTATGGGTGAATCCTAAATCATATTGGGTTTTTACACCCATATAGGAGTCTAGGCCAGCACTTTTACACACCACAGATATCATCTTTAAGGGAACCTCAGGCTTGTTGCTATGTGGCCTCCAGAGGGTGACACTGAATGGCTTTCCTGAAAAATAAATAAACATGGGACAAATGGGAAATGACAGGGAAAAAAAGATTACAAGAGGAAGAAAGAGTGCCTGCTGTAAGGTATGAAGAAAAAATTGGCAATATGGATAGGAAAAAGAAAAACATAATACTAGGTAGGTATGTTTTATGGGGCAGAGTGGTGGCTCTGAAGCTAGGGATCTACACCAGCAATGAGAAGGTTTCTGGTTTGTATCCTGCAAACATCAGAAGTGTCTGCAATCTGGTGGGTCCTTGAGCAAGGCCCTTAACTTACAGTTGCTTTGTCCTAGCTATAACATTAATCTGCATCCAGCCCTGCAAGAAGGTCCTCCAACTTAGGGAAAACTTGGGAGTTGGTGGCAGGATTTATTACTCCAGCCAACATAAAAAATGTCACACTATTCCAGTGTGGTGCTGAGGTGTCACCTGCCACACTCGTGTCCCAATCCAGATGGTTCGTTGTGTTATGGGTGCGGCAGCACATTGTAATCAGTACAAGCTCCTAGACTCCCTCTCTCTCTCTGGGTATATTTTTGGAAAGGAGAATAAAATCAGCTACCTCCACTGGTGATCCAGGCAAATTTATCCTGCATTGCCAATTTTTCTGCTTTATACTGGGTTGGATTTACAGCCATAATCCAAGATGCCAACACAATGAACACTGCCCGGCATTAAATAATAAATACATAAACAAATAAATACATTTTGATAATCTGAATATACAGTATGAACAAAAGAAGAACAATCTCAGATGTTTGGATTTTCCTTTAAGATTACAAAGCCTTTAGCCACAATACAGAAAATGCATTGTTGTTGGGCTATTTCAAGGCAAGCCTAATTACTATGTAAATTGTCTTGACTGCAATAGAAGATTCCTTTTAATTTCCATAATTGGCCTACAGGGAAAGGTAACGAGATTATTCAATTTGTGTTTGACCTAAAGAAACATTATTAATGATCATATGTTTACTCCTGTTTTAATTTAGAATCTAATGTGTAAAGCATTTAGTAAAAAATGAACACACACATGCACACATCTGCTGTACTTTTTATCATATTGATGTTTACTGTAAAAGATTACTTTTTCTCATCAATCAAAAGTAAAGCATTATTGTTTCTTAGCCTTAACATCAAATTAACAAAATGTCACCAGAAAATTGGTCTACAGTGGAATTGATTTTGCATTGTTTATTATGCCAGTACACACTGATGCTCAAGTTTGACAGGTTTGACCTGGTGTTGAATGAAACTTTAAAATAGAATTTGAAAAAAAATGGAGGTAATGGATGTTTTATTGAGCACTAGAAGTACAATATTACATAATGTTATATTTGTAATTCTACTGTGCCAACTTAAAAATATGATGTTCTTTGCCTGAAAGAATTAAAAGTTAATTTGGGGTTTTAAAATGACTTAATACATTAAATTACATATTATTATTATTATTATTATTATTATTATTATTATTATTAGAAACCTATTGGGAGTGCTGTATTAATACAGGGTAGGGCCTCCTTTTGCTTTTAGAATAGTCTCAGTTCTTTGCGGCTTGGATTCCACAAGACGTTGGAAACATTCCTTTAATATTCTGGTCAATGTTGACATGATTGCATCACACAAATTTCTTCAGATTTGTTAGCTACATATTCATGCTGCAAATATCCTATCAGATTTGGGAATGGCATTGTAAAACACTGAACTCATTGTCATGTTCAAAGAAACATTTTGAGACTACTTTTGCTTTGTGTCAAGGTGCATTATCATGCTGAAAAAAGCCTTTAGAAGACGAGTAAATTGTGGCTATTAAGGGATGCACATAGTCAGAAAAAATACTCAAATAGACATTCAAAAGATCAAGTATGCCAAGAAACATTCTGCACTCCATTATGCCTTCCCCAGCAGCCTGGGCTTTTGAAAAAAGGCATGGATTCATTTTGCTGGTCCCAAGTTCTAATCCTAGCATATGTGTGTCTCAGCAGAAATTTAGATTCAGCAGACCAAGTTGCATTACTAAGTATACTGCATTACCAGAGGAAGAACAAACATTTGTTTTACATCATTACCAGGTGAACGCCATTTTATGCAAAACTGACATAACCAAGGAAGCTGATCGATATGGGGTTTAAGGTCACACATTGAAGGTGTGGGCAGACCATTTAATAATAGTGTTTACTAGATTATTTACTCACCTATTACATCAAGCTGTTCTCCCCACTTGTCATAAGTATGCTACCATTGTTCCTGTGCATAAAAAAGTTAGCACAGAAACCTCTTCTGTTCTTCCTTTTTACACAGGACTATCTTCTGATTCATTCCTCTTGTAATTAAATTTGCAAATGACACCACTGCAATGGGGCTGAGATTAGACAAAAATGAAACAGCACATAGGGAGAAGGTACAACACTTGGTTAAGTGGTGCACTGATAATAACCTGTAAAACATAAGGAGATCATAGCAGATTTTAGGAAAACCAGGAAACTATGTTTTCCTCCCTTTATATACACAAAAAGGAGGTGAAAAGGGTAAAAAGTTGGCCTTCAAGGACATTGCCTTGAATATTTACCACCTGGTGAAAAAAGCAGATCAAAGTTTATACTTTCCATGGAAGTTTTAAAAAGCTGCTAGTCAATTTTTATCATAGCTCTATGGAAAGTATACTATGTTACTGTGCAACAGTGTGGTGTACTAGTGCCGTATTTGCACTGTGTGGGGAAGTTAGACCAGCGGGTCATTAGGATTGAACCACTGAAGCTAGACAATGTTTGTACTTGCAAATAACATAAGAAGGCCAGTAGCATTGCTGGGGACCAAACAGACCCTCAACACTACATGTTTGCCCCGTTACCATCTGGCAAATAGTGCATAACAAGGATGGAGTGGTGGTTCTTTGGGGGCAGTGTGGTGGCTCCCAAGGATCTGTGCTGGTATCTGGAAGGTTGCCAGTTAAAATACAATGACTGGCAGAAGAGATCAAACTCCTTTAGGCACTTGGGCAAAGCCCTTAACCTGAAAATTGCTCTGGGGTGCTATACAATGGCTGAACCTGTGCTCTGACCCACAAAGGTTATGCGAAAAGGCAATGTTGCCTCAAGGGTTTAATAAGCTATATAAAATCAAACATGAAATATCATGCTGGCACAAATACTGTAGATTGCGGAACGGCTTTTTTCCAAAAGCTGAAACTATTGTCACTCCCACTCTATGCTCCCAAATATGTTGAAAGCTCTGAAAGTGCCTTATACTATCTTCACTTTACTTCATTAACTCTCACTTGACAAGCCCATACTGTGATATCCTGTACCCATCTCATACCTTACAGTAGTATAACCATGGAGCATATGGTAGTTATACCGAAGGTAAACCAAAGTGACTGAGAGACAGAGACGGAGACAGGATGGTAAAAAAAATACAGTTGTTTATTAAAAACAAAGTAACATCAACTATATATATATATATATACTAGCAGGAGTACCCAGCGTTGCCTGGAAATCTATAACTGGTGAATTTCCCAAATGAAAGAAACAGAACATAGAAATAGAACAAACAGTTTTCTGATTGACTTTTTAAAAGCAGGACAATTATAATGTGTTACATGGTATTATGTACGGAATAAGCACCACAGTGAGATGAATTTATGTTATTTACAATACGTCGGAAAGCGAACAAATAGCACCAGTCAGTCAGAAAGAGCAACACTGAAATCGTACTGTCTGTCGGAAAGCGAGGAAATAGAACCACAAATACAGAAAGGCAGTGAGAATGAGTATCACTGAAACCGTACTGGAAAAAATGGTGAGGATGGGTGCTCTGTTTGTAAGGAGCGCAGAGAGAAGTGACATACAATTGGTGCATGCGTTTGTGGAAAATGGTGGGGGAAGGATGCTGTCTTTTTAAGGCGATTCTCTGTTCAAACATTATTTTATATAATGGACGTTGGCAAATGAAATACAGCACTATCAGTGCGTGTGAGAGTGTGACGTGCGGAAAGGCGGGTGTGTGAGCCGGTCACGTGCACTGGGTCGTTTACGTTTTACATCTATGTGGCAGTTCCTTTTCACCTGATCAAAGTAGTCAGCCTTCTCATACTTGGACACTTCCGCCATCTCTTGGCAATTTAAAGAAACATGGGTAAAGAGCGACGCACAGAGACCAAAGCTGCCGCTAGATGGCGCCACGGTGAAGTTCTGTTACAAAATGCAGCCATTTTAAGTATGGGGACGTGTGCCAAATGTTGTGTCGGTGAAAAGGTGCCCTGTGGTTCACCACGAACATTTTTCCAAGCCAAACATACCCCGTGACCTTCTCCTGGTCACAA
>JANRMT010062861.1:52423595-52448551 GCA_026402145.1 Polypterus bichir lapradei | reverse complement strand
ATATTCATCATAATTCTCATTTCATTGTTCAATGTTTTCCAGTTATTTCAGCTGTTATTTACTAATAAACATGCTAGTGCCTATGACACTGAAGTAAGTACAATATTATGATATATTTATGGGAGCAAACGTCACAGAAAACAGCTGAATCAATAGTAAATGACAAAGGGGAGATAAACATTTAATTTAAAAGTATAAGCATTTCTAAATATCATATAAGTGGAAATCTCACATTAGTGAGCTTTTCTGAATGCAGAATGTAAGTAGGAAAACACAAACAATGTAATTAAACAGCAAAACCAATTAGAAGGAAAATGGTTCACTGGTTGTGAAACTGTATGAAACAAAGACCTGCAAGTGCATTTAAACCCCAGACCATAGGACCTGATAAAATAATGGAAATGATCTATAAATTGCTTCCTAGAGTTGTTTATTCTCTGATTCATTCATTTTCTAAACACACTTGAAGGCAGTGTCAGGAATATCAGATGCTAGACAGCAACATATACCGTTTTCACTTATGTGGTAACAAATACTTAAGGGATCAACACAATTCCGTCACAACAGTGTGTGATCTAACAGTCCATAGTTTACCTATTTGTACTAAATGGATATTTAAATGATAATAATAATTTTATTTAATGTTTCATATTCTCTGCTTCTTCTTATCCAGTTTAAAATGTTGCCTTTTGCCAAATTTTTTTATATGTTTTATATGTTTTTATTGTATACAGGGAAAATTGAATTTTTATTTGGTCTTCTTCCACTACTAATACTTTGATTAAAAACATCCAGTTCTACACTACTATGTTATAACATTCCAAAAAGCTGAAAATTAAGATATGCTGTAGGCTTGACTTCTATGCTTTGATTGCCTTCATGATGTTCCTTCAGCTTAATGTCTGTCTTCAGCTAATGTTTGTCATTGAGAATAATGTCCGGATAATTTTGTGGAAGCAAAGTTGCCCAGTGATGCACGTTATGATGTGTAGAGATGGGCAATCTGCTAAATCAGGGATGAAGATGATGGTTTTCTGTCATCTGGCTAGTCATGCTTTCATGTTTTTTCTCTCCCTCAGTTTTACATCTACACTATATAAAGAAGGTTTACTAGTAATTTACACTTTGACCTACTGATATCTTTGAAAATTGACAAATCCAACATTCTGGTCCCCGGGAAACACCTTACAAACATTGGGTTAGTGTATACTATTTATCATTTGGTGTGTGGGGATTTTATTAAAAAATCAAATCATCAAATTACAAAGAGATCCATGTTTTACATCAGTGAGACACATCTATGCTTAATAGTAACACTGAGTGATCTGAACAAAATTAAATTGGGCATCCATTATACTAAGATTGAATATGTAAGAAAACAATGTAACTTTAATGATAAGCATCACACAAGGTAGCAAAAAGGGTGCAGGCCACAAAATACACAAAAGGGCAGACCAAGATCTCACTAGTATACCCCAAAATGAATGTCAAAAGGCCTGCATGGCCCAAAATAGAGTAATGGCTTCTAAAGTTCAAAAAATACTTTTGAATAGTTCAAATACACAATACCCTTCAAGGGAGAGGATGACCGTAAACCAAAAATAAGCAAACTTTTTGGTGGTGGACAAAACTGTCAGAAATGACTCAAAATGTGGGCTATATAAGATTTACATGTGCCTATGGACCCAGGCCATCTAGCACATTTGTTAATGACAAACATTAACTTTAAAAATAGTTTCTTGAAGAAATGGTTTAATTATAAAAGTGTGTATTCAACACTATTTGGAACAGTGCCCAAACATCAATAAAAGAGACATTTTAAAGCAAAATGACTGTGTGTGCTGCAAAATATTGACACCACAAACAGCAGCATGCTTGCAAAGCCTTAGAAAAAAATCCAGAGTAGTTTACAGTGTGTGCAAGTCAAATAAAAAACACTAGTCTTACAGAGCCAAACATATAATACATACAGTATAGCTGAAGACAAGCATGTGTGCAATATTCTTAAATTGTTTATCCTAGTTTGCTGGAGATAAACAATGCATTAAGATGGCGCTGACTGGTGTGGCTGGCCGTCTGTTCGTCTCTCTAGTCTATGTTTTAACTTTGTTTTTATGTTTTAGTTCATCCCAATGATCACTGTCCTATGATCGGGAGTCTTTACTAAACATATTTTCTGGCCTACTTTCCTCTCAATTTTCATCTTCTGATTGGATTTTTTGTGAACCTCCACCTTTGTTTTATTCATCTCCTGATTTCTTCACCTGGATGCCGGTGTTCACCTGTATCAGTGAGTTGAATGCCCCTCGGAGGCGCAAACGCACCCACCGCCGTCATGGGAAAAGAGCCGGAATTGCTGTTAAACAACGCCGACTCAAGTCCCAGAGCTTTGTTTCCTGATGCCTGCGAGTTGTCTATGACCCATCTTCTCCTGCTCAGGAATCCATCACTGATTCATGGGCGCTGGACACCGGATTTAATTTCTCCATTGCAAGACAGCATCACTTTTCCTTAGTGTGCAATCGGGCAGTAAACACTGCTAATCTTCGCACACTCACCCGTGCTCATCCTGCAACGAGCTCTTCTACTTCTATCAAGGCTGCTCTCCTGAACGTGAGATCAGTGTCTAATAAAACTTTTATTCTGCAAGACTTTATTACATCATATAATCTGGATTTCTTTTTCATCACTGAGACTTGGATTTTAAAAGGTGACTCTTCATGTTTTACTGACTTGGTTCCATCAGGTTATTCATTTTTAAACTCTCCTCGTTTGACTCCTTCGTGGGGGGGTCATTGCCACTGTTTTTAAAAGTATGTTGTTGTGTCAGAGCCTTACAAGGGGTCCGTTTAGCAGCTTTGAACTTCAACTTTTCGAAGTGTGCAGCTCCCCTTCTTTGTTGTTTGCCATGGTTTATAGACCTCCTGTAATTAATGATACTTTCATTTCTGAATTCTCTGATCTCCTGGCTGATATCACCCTCTCCCATGACAAAATATTTATTGTTGGTGATTTCAACATTCACGTTTGTTGTCAATCGAAACCTTTGGTCAAAGACTTTTTATCACTATTGGACTCATTTGATTTAATACAGCATATTAATACGCCAACTCACTCTCTCGGTCACACCCTTGATCTCGCTCTTACTCGTGATATTTCAGTGAATAGTATTGATTTATGTGATGTTTCTTTCACTGATCGCTTTTCTGTAATGATGGATCTGAATATTACTGTTGATGTCCCAACTAATAGCCGTGAACCACACTGCTTGCACTTTTTAAATTCCTCCATTATATCTGATTTTAAAACCATTTTCTCTAGTCTTTATATGCATGACCAAAATAATGATATCGATGATTCTGTCGTAAAATGTAATTCCTCCTGTAAAACGGTTTTAGACGCAATTGCTCCACCCAAGATACGCAGTAATAAGGTAAGACCTGCTCCCTGGCTAAATGAAACTATGCGATCACTGCGCCGCGCCTGTCAAACTGCTGAACGGCGTTGGAAAAAAGATGGACTGACTGTCTCTAAACAGATTTTCAGGACTTCTCTTTTCAATTTCCAGGCTGAATTAAGAAATCAAAACATGACTTTTTTTCCGATTTAGTATCCCGTCATTCAAACAATTCTCGGGTTTTATTTAATTCAATTAATGCAGCCATTCAACCTCATTCTATGATGGGATTAAACAGCACTGTTCATTTATGTGAGCAGTTTCTAGCATTCTTTGTCAGCAAAATTGATACTATCCGCCGTGGCATTGTTCAAACTGGCTATGAACTTCCTACTGTTAATCATGACATTGTTCTAGATTCCTTTGATCAAGTCTCACTTTCAATGCTAAAAAGAACTATTGACACCCTTAAACCAGCTTCCAGCCCCCTCAATATAATACCACCACGTCTCTTAGGGGAATCCTTTGATGTTTTGGGCCCATCCTTACTAACCATTATAAATGATTCTATTAGTTCGGGGGTTGTGCCCTCATTTTTTAAACATGCTGCAGTCCATCCCCATCTGAAAAAAGCAGGATTAGATCCTGGAGTTTTAACCAACTTTCGTCCAATTTCCCAGCTGCCATTTCTGGCTAAAATTCTAGAAAAAAATTATTTATAATCAATTGGTCAATCACCTTAACTCCAATAATTTATTTGAGATCTACCAATCTGGCTTTAGGCGTTATCATGGTGTTGAAACGACACTCCTGAAAGTGTTCAATGACATCTCTCTTATTACTGACTCAGGTGATGTGGCAGTCCTTGTCCTCCTTGACCTGTCCGCTGCCTTTGACATCATTGACCATGAAATATTGCTGATGCGGCTCAAACATCTTGTTGGGCTTAAAGGGGCTGTTCTTAATTGGTTCGGGTCATATTTAACTGGTAGACACTTTTCAGTGACTTTAAATTCCTCTTTTTCATCTACTGCTCCTCTCAAATATGGTGTTCCTCAGGGATCCATTTTGGGTCCTATTTTATTCTCTATATACCTTCACCCTATTGGAGCGTTTTTTATGAAATTTAACATTTCTTTTCACTGCTATGCTGATGATACTCAGGTTTATATTCCCATCTGCAACTCTGCAACAAATCAACTTCACAACTGTCTGTCTGAACTAAGATCCTGGATGGCTAATAATTTTCTTGATCTAAATCAAAATAAAACAGAGGTGCTTATAGTGGGTCCACCAGCTAAAGCCCAAATTGGTCTTGGACTTCTCAGCTCTTTCTCTGTCTTTTCCAAACCTCAAGTCCGCAATCTTGTTGTTACCTTTGATAGTAACCTTTCTTTTGAGAAACAAGTAAATTCTGTAGTCAAGAGTTGCTTTTTCCAACTTCGTCTATTAGGTAAGATAAAGCCTTTTTTATCTTCTAAAGATCTTGAGAAAGCTACTCATGCTTTTATTTTTTCTCGCCTCGATTATTGCAATTCGCTGTATTCTGGGATTAACAAATCTCTGATACACAGGTTACAGCTGGTCCAAAATGCTGCCGCTCACTTTCTGGTTGGGGCAAGAAAGCATGACTTCGATTCTCCTATTTTAGCTTCTTTACACTGGCTGCCTGTCAGTTTTCGAATTGATTTTAAAATCTTGCTGCTAGTTTTTAAATCTTTACATGGACTTGCTCCTGCCTATTTATCTGAACTGTGTGTTTTACACCAGCCATCCAGAGTGCTTAGATCTTCTGGTCAGTTGTCTCTTGTTGTCCCTCGTACCAAATGTAAAACCAAGGGGGACAGGGTCTTTGCAGCTACTGCCCCTCGCCTATGGAACTCTTTACCTCATTATATAAAGGAGTTGTCTACAATTGAACTGTTCAAAACAAGATTAAAAACTCACTTCTTTTCACTTGCATTCAGTGACCTTCAGTAATACTGATGGTTTCCTCTTTGTGATCATATAACATTATTTCTATTTATTATCTATCTTATTTTATGTTCACATATTTTATTACTATTTATGTTTTATTGTTTATTGTTTTTGGTTTTTTCTTTTACTCTTTTATTGTGAAGCACTTTGGCCACAGCATTACTATGTTGTTTTAAATGTGCTATATAAATAAATTGACATTGACAAATGTGGGTGTGCACAATAAGACAGATCCCTGTGTGTCACATTTCTAAACCAATCCAATGCTTCATGGAGGTGGAGCTCAAAGTAGGGACAATGATTTTAAACAGCTGAAAGTAATGGTGTTCTTACGATCACACTTACGATGGATCAGCATTCAAAGGCTGAAAAGTTTCCTAAAAAGATCCCTGTTAAATATATACATGTGTATCATGTGTGCAGAGAACACATTGCATATGTTAATAAAATAAACCTGTTGAAAGGGAAAACCATTCTGTTAAACCAAATTACAGTTCGGCATAGAAAAATATCAATGGACTAGATGTATGTTTTATCTGTCCTCACCATTACAACATTATAGTCGCAGTTATGTCAGGTTCAAAGAATAGGCAGCTTGTGTGAACATAAAGATATGCATTTAAACTGAACATTGTGCCATCACACCCAGTTTACTGAACTCTCTTTAAGGCCATTGATAGTGAAGGGCCACAGGAGATTCTGATTTATGTAGTCAGTAAAACCAAAACAGTGAATATGTCACTGACATCACTCCAGCAGAACCACGAATGATGCTTTACAGCATCCACCTTCCAGCTACATGCCTAAACAAAAACTAAAGTAAATTAACATTACTGGCTGTTTGGAAATACAACACATTCCAGACCAATGCCTTAATACATAATATCTCGGTTTAACAAACACACTTGTTTTGTTACACCCCCTCTTCATTTGAAAACCGTGTCAGATCTTGTGCGCGAACGAGACTGGGACTGGGAAAACTGTGGACATGGATGGGAGTGGTGTGTGTGACTGAGAATGACTGTGGATGTCAATTTGTTTTTATTCAGTTTTATTCTTGAGTGCTCCTGCTCACGCTGAATTAGTATGCACCTTCTGATCCATGATGTCAAACCCGTGCTGACAAAAAAGAGAGACATAGGTATATATGACATTTGGAATGATTCATTTTATGACCTGTGTTGTACATTTTGGAAAACGTTGTTGCACTAATGCAACATTATATTCATTTGCATACCTTCATGCAGTTGTAGTTAGTGACCGCATTTGGTTTTTTGTTCCGATCTTGTCCAGTGTTCACATGTTGCTGCATGTTGGTATTTCTTTTGAACTCCAGGGGCCTCATGTATAAACGGTGCGTACGCACAGAAATGTTGCATAAGAATGTTTCAATGTTCAAATCGCGATGTATAAAACCTAAACTTGGTGTAAAGCCACACACATTTCCACGGTACCTCATACCCTGTCGTACGCAAGTTCTCCACTCAGTTTTGCAGACTGGCAGCACCCATCATCAAAGCAGTGCTACTGTTCCTGTGTGGACGCGGCTTTATAAATACACTGAAATTAACCGCATATTGTTTATTAGTTTAATGCATCTGATTGTAATTAACCAGTAACAGTATAATGGTCCAAAGAATGGTCAAACTGTTCTAAATACCATCGCTGCTTTAGCATTGTTACTCTCACTGCACTTTCTTTTTCTTCTTTCAGCTGCTCCCATTAGGGTTTGCCACAGCGGATCATGTTTTTCCATATTACTGTCACTGCACCACTCGGAGAAGCTGATCAGAAAGAGAATTATTGGTGTACAGCATCAAGCACACGCTGCCTCATCCATGCTTCACATTTGAACTGCTTCTCATATGACAAACGCTTCAAACCTTTCCTGTACGGACCTCGCAGTTCAGAAACAGTTTCATCCCAAGAACTCTAAATGCACTCAATCAGTCCATCAACTGCTCCTTGTAGAACTGTTAGTACTTATTAGTACAGTTACCTCACTGTAAACTTGCAGTACAGGTATAATATTGCACAACCTGAGCTACTTTATAAAGAGTGTATTTACATATGATGACAATATCATTTTTAAGATGAAATGCAGCAAAATATGTTTGTTATATTATACAGATAAAACTTTAACTTCATTTAAATAATCTATATTGTTAATAATTAAAGAACACGGTGTTGCTATGCTAGCAAGGATCTGGCTCTCCACTCACAATTGTTCCAGCCTCGCACTGTATGCTTCACTGGGACTGGTGTAAAGGATAGAATAATTAAACATGTACTATGAAGATATTTCAATGTTCCTTAAAAGTTTTGAAGAATCTGCGTTATAAGCTTACAGATGGCTTAACGTCCATTACAGAGCTGATTGTGTGGTGATCGGTTACTTGGAGAAAGAAAAGTAAGGACAGGAATTGGAGGTTAGTATGTTTGAAAGAGACAGTACTGCAGGGGCGGCCTTAGGCATGTGCAAACTGTGCACCTGCACAGGGCCGCCAAATCCCAGGGGCTGCCACACAAATATCTATTGAATATAAAAAAAAAAGAGAAAATAATGACACAGCTAAAAATGCAGCTGCAAATTTCGGCAAAAGTTAAACAATTGTGTCATGAGCACGAGGCGGCTATGCAGTGTCCGCAACGGATGTGGCCATCCGCTGTGCATAAGATACCATATTGACATTGGCGGGCGAAGGAGCCACCGATTCTACCTCTGCCCATGGCCGCCACAAGCCTAGAACCGCACCTGAGTACTGCTGCAATAAATTATTTCATTGAAGGTCGCACACAATCACTGGGCCACCGTGTTCCCATGTTTAATAACGTGCTTTAACTCCCATCATCATGAAAATGATATCACGTATACATCTCAGTATTTTAGTTATTCAGAAAGCTGTAATATCACAAATGTAATGGATTCTGTGTCCTGTTCAAGGTAGAAAAAGCCGGTTTAAGAAGCACTAGTGATTCACACACATAGAGCACATAGAAGAACACATACAAAACAAAGCATTTAATGTGCTACTTTACTTACGATGTAATTTGAGAAACTAGCTAATTAAACAATATTAAGATGAAGTTTATGATGTTCTACTTTAATGACAAAATAAACTATGTGATTAAAGTGGAAATTTCGAGATTGAAGTTGACATTTCATGCTTTTTCCCTACTGTGAGCCTTTTTTTTTCTCTGTACCCTAATAAGCTTTTATATGACACTCAGACAGTGGGCTACGACTCGCCTTTTCACGGTAACTTTGATATCTGACAGCTTCTTTTTTATTTCGGGCACTGTGCGACTTTGTGAACTTGAGCTTTCGAATTTCTCCGACACGCTATGTCACTCGATCAGCTTCCTTTTGTTGTTTATACAACTTTTTAAACCAACAAATAGTATGTTTTTCCTTGCCTCTACTTGGTATTCGCTGAAATTCTTCCATTTTCCCTCTTGCTTTTGTCATTGTCTTTCCACAGAACACTGATCTTAAGGGCTATTTATATTGATTTGCATATTCAAAGAGGCGTAATTCTGGGAGGAGTTGGGGTGGGACAGCAGGCGCGTGCATGAGCGTTACTTTTCATGCTGACCGGGATTTATGTAGCAGAAGAACGCGGAAGTTGGCGAAGGCGCAGATTCCTGCATCTGGATTTTTTTGTGCGTAAGCACATTTCAGCTTTTGTGCTTACGTCATTTTATAGTATGAGTTCTACGCACGGCGTTATGCATGAGGCCCCAGGAGATGCAGAAGACAGAATAGTATAGAGAATTCATTTCCGTGCTATATACAATCATAAGATTCAAATGTTAACAGTTCCCACACACACCCAAGGACGTCTTTAAGACATGTGTATAAAGTGAGAAGCCTGAAGTCCAAATATCAAATAAACACTTTCACAAAAAGTACAAGTATAACAAAAAGTGCATTTTTATTCAAGAATATAACCGAAGAAAAAAGAAAGCAGGTTACGGTTGGCGGTTGATGCGACCGCTTGCGTGGTGCAATGCTAAGAACTACTGACTCTCAATCAAGAGCTTCTGGGTTTGATGCTGACAGCTTTTCAAGTTTACCATTTTGAGTAGAGAGCTGCTATTATTGTTAATATTATACAATAAAAACATACATTTGATTTACGTCTGCAACAACTGCTGTAAATTTATAGTGCTTGTCAAAGTTAGCATTTTTTTATTCAGTTTTATTCTCTCAGTCGCGTTCACGCTTTCCCCGATCTGACACTGCTGTTTTCAAATAAAGATGCGCTATAACAGAGGTGAACTCAGATCGGAGAAAACAGAAGCCCTCCCCACAAGAAACGTCCACTCACATATAAGAACAACGCAGCTACACCAGGCGTAAAGGTGAAAGTCCGGTGTCATCCTGCCAATCACCTGTCCTTCAAAGAAACAGCATGGCTTACAGTCTTGTAGTCTTGAAAAAAAGCACATTTGTTCTGTTATACTTGTATCTTTTGTGAAAGTGCTTATTTGATATTTGGACTGCAGTCTTCACACATTATACACTTCATGTCTACATTTTGTCGTTAGTACTAAACCATGGAAAAAGTTTGTCTTTTACATATGTGTTCAACATTTCTGTCATCCTACACTTAGACAGATCTTTGTGGACATGGAACACACATGAAATGCATGTGTTCCGAATAACAATATATTTTTTTAGCCTAGGTACCTGACTCACTGATAAACAAAGCTTCATTTTGAAGAGGTTTTTGCAGTTTCTCCGGCGGTGGGGGGGATGGTATAGCAGGCAGCTTGCTGCTTGGGATTATCAACACATTTACAAGACAAAAGACGCTGAATGGAGACGTGCGAGTGGATTTAAGGTGGGCCGAATTTACAAGTTTTCTCATAAGCTTTGGTAATTCTAGTGTTAATGTTCATGTCAAACATCAGAATGGAGAAATGATATGATCTAAGTAACTTGGACTGTGTCATAATTGTTGGTTTCAGATGCCATAGTCTGAGTATTCCTGGAACTTCTGATTTCCTGGGATTTTCAGTCTCTAGAGATTACTCAGAAAAGTGCCATAAACAAAAAAACATCCAGTTAGCAGCAGTTCTGTGGATGGAAATGCCTTGTTGATGAGAGAGGTCAGAGGAGGATGGCCAGACTGGTTCGAGCTCACACAAAGCCTACCTTAACTCAGATAATTACTATGTACAACTGATTTGAGCAGAAATACATCTCAGAATGCACAATACATCAAACCTTGAGGTGGATGGGCTACAAAAATAGAAAAACATATTAGGAACCATTTCTGTCAGCCAAAAACAGAAAGCTTAGGGTACTGTGGGTACAGAATCACTAAAATTGAACAAATGAAGACAGGAAAAGCATATACTGGTCTGAGGAATCTCAATTTTTGCTGATGATAGGGCCTTACAAGTAGAAGGGTCAAAATTTAGCACCAACAGCTAAATCCAATAGCAATCCTTGTGTCAATAGTCTATGCTTGTGGTTGTAGTGTAATGGTGTGGGTAATGTTTTCTTGGCATACTTTGGGCCCGTTAATAACCAATAATTTATCCCTAGAATGCCGTAGCATATTTGAATGCTGTTACAGAGTATGTGCATCCCTTCATAAGCACAATTTACCCGTTTTCCAAATGCTATTTCTAGCATGATAACACACCACGTTACAAATCAAAAGTCATCTCAAACTGGTTTCACAAACATGACAATGAGTTCAGTGTTCTTCAATGACCTTCACCAATCATCACATCTGAATCCAATGGAACACCATTGGGATGTGGTAGAACATGAGTTTGGCAGCCAAATGTGAAGCTATGAATTCTGCAGAAATGACAAGATGCAATTATATCAGTATGGACCAGAATCTCAAAAGAATGTTTTCAGCATCTTGCGAAATCCATGCCATGCAAAATTGAGGCTTGGTTGAGAGCAAAAAGGTTGACCTACTCAGTAATAGTATAATGTTCCTAATAATTTGGCCCTTGAGTGCACACTAAAATGTGTAAAAGTGTATTCTGAAACACCACAAGCTGAAACACATATATTAGTAAGTGAAAGGCATGCAATCCACAATGAAATAGTATGACACCACTCTGAGGTTTAAAAACATTCATATTAAATGCAAGCACATTGTAATTAAATCAAACAAAGATATATTTAAGCAATTTGTAAGTTGGTTATTGTCTTTTGCACAATACTGCCAGAACAGGATCTGTCCCACCACACCTCGTAACTTGAGCAATAAAATCAGGAATTTGATAAAGAGTTTTTGAATCTTCTCTGTTATGAGGTGAGCCAATATGTCCAAAAAGTTTTACAGAAGAGTCAAGTCAGAGAATTTTTTCTTTGGAGAGGCAAACTTGAAGTAAAAATACTATCAAGGAGAATACCAAATAAACTAACAAAACCAGCAAACTATACAAAAAGTTTTAAGATAAATAAATAGTGATGTGACCATTGAAAACGATCTCTAAAATGGTGGTGAAATGACATCACCATAAAATGATAAAATTAAAATATTCTGACAATGAATTACTATTTAAAATAATGATTCATCAAAATAAAAAAATACAAAACAAACAAAAAAATAATATTAAAAATAGTCCAAAGCACAAGCACACACATTCCCATCAACATGCAGTGTTTTATCAACTAAACAATAGATAAATGAAGAAATGATAAATAAAATATATAAAATTGAAACTTTAAACCTATAGATGCCTCTGTATTCTTGAGTAACAATCTCATAAAAGGCTATCCAATTTCATAGCTGTCCAGTTAGGTTGGGGATGGTGTTGAAGTGGAACATGAAATGGATAGGAAACAGTGCATCACTTACTGTTTTCAATAATTACTATAATTTATTCTTTCAATAATTATTACTATGTATTCTTATAAGAATCATAAACAGGGAAAACAGTAAAAAAGGAAACATTCTACTTTCTTCTTAAATCCTGATAATCAGTGCATCAATGACAGCTGAGTTATGCTGTAATTTACAAAAACGGCTTGATGTGCTTTGCTTCTTGTCCTCCGTCTGTAGGCTGTATTTTTTACAATATTTGCATACATGGCTAAAACAAGCATCAGGCTAGTGTGGACTTTGACACAGACAAGATGTCCATAATCACAGAACATCTGATTGGTCATATCATGTCAGTTCTGAAAATAATCTGAAGTGATTATTTATGCAAAGTTGTGTGCATTTAATAGTTCTAAAGCGAAATTATTTTCTGTATTTATATGATAATCAGTCACAGTTGTAATTTCTAAGTTATTACTCCTCAATTCCTTATTTATCATACAGAAAAATTACAGCTTTTTTTGGTACATTATTACAGTGCCTAGGAAAACAATACTTTCACAAGTAAACCACAGTTTATTACGATGGGGCAGCAATGTGTCATTCAATCTTTTTTAGAATGAAACACTTCTCATGAGTGTGTATTTGTGTATATTAGAGGTTTTTGTTTGACTCAAGAATTTTGTTTTTGTGGTTCATTTCTCTCTTTGCCTTAATTTGCCAAAGTTTATTTTTATTAACATCTTGTTTACATGATGTCATTGGGATATGTCAGGTGACCTCATTCATTATATCAAAAACATAATGAATGTGACAATATAAAAATGCAACAAATTTTAACCTTTGGTTCTTGCTTGACTAATTATTTCCCATCTCCCAGGTTTGACTCCTTTCTATGATCTTGTGGCCTTTCCGTTCCTCAAAATAATCTGAGGCATTCTTTTAACATTAAGTATGTAACTATGTGTCTGTCATTATATTATCTAATTGGTGTCAAATGTATAGTCCTGCAGACTTACAGCTGCATTAAACTGTTTTCACAACCTGGTTGGTCTGGTGGAGTGTCACCTTGTGCCTCCTAAGGTGCTCTTTGGGAATGCAATGACGTCACAGAAACTTGTATGTTATTATCACATCAGTCTGATATCTTTTACATTTACTCAAAAGAAATGTTTTGCCATCTATAGCATTATATTTCAAGAGCTGTTCCATTCACTGTTAATTAAAATAAAAACTAAGACAGTATTTGCTGGAATGTTTTCAAATTATTTAAATAAGATAAATCTTCAACCCACTGACTAAAAGTTCTAAAATATCTGTTCTGAGATGGCTGATTAATGTTCAGTCCCCTGCATAGCTAGAAAGATAGTAATTAATTTAGCTTTTTAGAGAAGCTCAAGAAATATTTTAACAAACAATAACAATCTATTCAAACAAGCACAAGAATTACAAAAAAAACTAAAAAAAGTCCAACTTCGTCATAGTTACGGAGGAGCGCCAGTAGTGGTAGGTTCTTGACACACTTTTGATGAATAACTTGTTGCTAAAAAGTATTGAACTGAAGCATATCATAAATATGAAATGCAGCATTGATCAGAGTTATTTTTGTCTTTATTCTCTCCTCCCTTACCAGCTCCAGCAATTCAAGAGTGTGCCGTGTCAGTGAGCACTGATATTGGGTTTAATATTTAGAAATCTGGACAATGCAGCACTGATGTGCTCCAAGAGTAATTAAAGTATGGAGCAGGGCAGATTTTTCAATAATAACTTCATTATTATGGTGGTGATTTTTTTTTAGTTTAGTCTTAACCAAGCATCTTCTTTTAAACCAAAAGAGTCGAAGAGCTTTAATTGCATGTGGGTTGACAACTTGTGTTTTAATAATATTTTCTCACACGAAGATTCTTAATTATGATTTGCATAGTACTGTAACCCTCAGAGACATTCTAGGTTTACTTTGTGTGATCATGACGAAGAGAATTACTTCTTCTCTCTCCCTGAAGAGAAGTAAAATGTAAAGAGAAAAGATGACTGAAGCCATTTCCCTTATTTACACATTTCAGGAACAGTACATATTTGAAAAGGATTGTTACACTGCAGATGCCTCCTCTCAGGAGACGTCTGGGAGTGAGGTGGTAGTTTTGTTATTTCAAGAGCTTCATCTGTCACTTTCCAGTATAAAAAAAGATAACAATGTAAACAGAAGAATTCTCACTTATGACTAATTCTAAGCACTTAAGCTTTGTGACTGGCATATTAAATTACATGTGCTGGAAAACTGGCACACTTTCCCAAACAATTCTAACAGTGTTATTGAGAAATTCCCAAGAAAGTAATAATGACTTAAAAAAAGTTTTTTTTGTTTGTTTTTTGTTAATTCTGTGATAGCAGTGGACTATTTTGTTTGAAAAGTCATCTGTTTTTAAATTCCATTAATTCTAATGCAACATCATGCTTGGCAAGAACATATCCTCACAGTAATGGGTCCACTTAGGAACCAACTCTTGATGGATCTCATCTCATATGTCACATATGCTTAGAGGAAATACAACTGCCTGTGTAAAATACCACACAGACATGAGATGAAGATGAAAATCCCATACACAAAATGACCCAGTTTGAATTTGATCCTATGACCACAAGGCTGCATGGCAGCAAGCAAAACCCCATTTAAGTTATAAATCCATACATGTTTTTTTCTAAGCTGCTCACAGCAATGGCTGGGGCATTTCTTGGGAGCCAGTCCATTGCAGGGTACCATTAGTCACACACTTAATCTCACAAGTAAATTTTTGTAATTTTGTAAACTCAAAATAGTGATATATATTTTGTTACATTTTCACACAAGTCTTGATCAGATATGCAAAAGTCAATAAAACTGGGTTGTAATCAAGAAAGAACAGGATTTTGGGAGAGACAGGTGTTTAAACATAAGTAGATTTCACTGTTGTTTATAGTGATGGTGTCATTGATAGTCATGTGATTGGACATTGTCATCGTATCTCATTGCGCCCCTTAGTGGTGCAATGTACTGGGGTAGAAACAAGATGCTGCCAGAAGTTTGTCAATCAGGATCAACTTTCTTATATAATTTTTTACCAGAATTTAGCACATCAGAAACCTGCCTTCATTATTTGTCAAAAAAGTGACGTTCATGTTGTAGTTTGCATGGTGGGGAGTGGGCATTCAATTACCTTCTGACCAAACACAGTGGGCCTTCTTTGTGAGAATGAAAAGACCTACGGAATGTGGTACCTGGCCGTGAATGAGATGTCTTTTAGAAAAAAATCTGATTTAAGTACAGCTATACTGAAATGCTGGCACATAAAACTTAATGTAAGTAGAAAAAGAAATACAGATTGCAACTCTTGGGCTGGTTACCGCTTGGATCATGTGAATGCTGACATTCTTCATGCTAAAAATGTACTTCTGAATTAATTACAGGTGATTTTGTGGGAGTTTAAGAATATTCCATCAGCTGTGGGCATTGGGCAGGACATAGACACAATAACACACAACATGTTTTGCAGAGCATGAGGGACACAGTCTTTATGTTTGAAACATACAGTATAGCAAAGTAGGAAGTGCAAAGGAAAACTGATGTGAGTTCTCAACCACAGCACCTCCATCTCAAAAATAAATGTATTGAACTAAAAGAACTAACATTGCAAATAGGAATAAAAGACTTTAGACATACAATGAACCTTAACTGCACTAATCTGTAAAAATTAAACTCATAAAAAAGGATTACAGAAAAAGGATTTGTAGCTTCTGTAAAATGATTGCTTTCTATGTCAGCACAGAAGGAAATGCAGAATCTGTCTTATGATAATTACAATATAATTCTTAACAAAATGATTACTGAGCCAGTGGGGCCTTCTAATCATAATATGATCAGATATTATATTAATTTGGCAGCACACAATTTAAAACTGTGGTTAATTTCCAGAAGACCAACTCACCATATAGGGCTTAGCAGAATAGACTATGGAAAACTACAGTAACATAGAAAAATCTGAAATTGAAATCCCATCCTTACAATGACAGTAAGAGAATCAGCAAGCCTATTCAACACAAAGCAAATATTAAATTGTAGTATGAGTATTATAAGGATGACTTCATTCTAACTTTATTCTAGCTAAGCACCGTTACTGTTAAAAAGTTAGCCACACATTTTCAAATGGATGTTTCTTATCTGAAGGCCAAACTGCAGGCTGCCAGCATTTCAAAGATTTTGCAATATTCTCCTTTGAATCAGAAACCCTCTCCTGAAGCTTAAATTAGCATTTCCCATAGGGACAGCAGCTGTATTTGTCAATGACAATTATTTAAAACTACCTCTGTGCAAACCCCAATTCACTCTATGCCTTACCACAGGCCAAGGAACACTTTGATCCTGAGGATTTCTGACACACTTAAACATTCCCAAGTGACATTTCCACTGGCTTTTTGTGACTGCTATACATTCCTTTCTTCCTTGGTGACCCTTTCTTAGAGAATAATATAAATAATGTGATCTCACCCAAAGACTTTTTCCCAATGCACACTTACAAACATAGTTACAATATTTAAATTTAAACATTATGGGAAAAATAACAATTTTGCCACAAATATGCATGACTAAAAAGCAATAAAAAATGAAAACCACAGCTCTCCACTGCCTCCTAAATCCATGCTCTGCCTTGTTGGACAGTGTGGGCATTGCCCATTCTGCTAGGTTTAAGTGGCACACCAGGCACATCCAACTTCACCTTCCCCCAGCTTGCATTTCAAAGTAAGTAACTGAACTCTTTGTACTAGGACAAGCCTGGGTACTCTCCAAAATTAACTCTTACACCCTCTAAACGTTTCTTTCTGAATCAAAAAATCTAATGAGTTGGTCTCTCTTTGAGGAGCTGAAAGCTGACATTCTCTTCTCTTTGTGGTCCTGAAAGGTTAGACCCACTCTACCAAACCAAGCCTAGTCTGAAGGCTGTAAAGCAGCCATTACTTCAAAAAGGGTAACTCAGCATCTAAAGTCTTTTGCCAGAAAAAGTAATGTTTTTCCCAATGAAGTTGCAGAGGACAGAGCAGAAAGTGAGCTGAGAAAAAGCAGAGCACATCTTGAACAAAGGATCATATCAAAAAAAGAAAAAGTACACTCCAATACAAGGTGACTCTTCTATTTGAACCCAAAGCAGTGGCAATAGCAACAATTAAAGACTTGTAAAACTATCTATCTGTGCAAAGATAAATTAGAACTCAATATAATCAGTAAATAGCTAACGCCTCCTATGTTTTATGTTTATCTGTCTATTGTAGTCTCTCTGCGTAATACCTTATGTGCCTATATATTTTTTAGACCTGTTAGGTGAAAAAATACTTTTTTCCTCTTTAGACCAGGATTGACACCTTTGACATTCCAGCTAACAATGTTCACTGTTTGGTCAGAGAGACACTGCTTCTGATGTTTTCAGGACATTTTGTAATCTTAAGGTAGTACGTTGTTTCATACAATAGCTTTAATCTTGATTTCATATTATTGCCAAATATACGGCTACAGAGCCTATTATTATGTTGTCACTTACTGTTGTTTAGGTGAAAAGGATGGATTAAAAAGTAACTTGCTCTCTTTCTCAACCCCCCCCCCCCCCCAGCACTCCCCCAAATTTGCCTCCTCAAGTGAAGCTAGGCCACACTTCCTCTGACATGCCTAGAGACAAAGCACATCTAAAACAAAACAAACCTCTGGAAAGAATTGAAATTAAAGTCAAGATATCTTATGATAGTACAGTCCAAATACAATAAACCTACGAAATGATGTTAAACAGGCCCCACAGGGAAAAAAATTGAGATTTCTTATGATGCGACAGTCCAAGGGCCTTATGTATGTTGCATGCGCCCATTTCCACGCTCACTTTGAGATGTATAAAAACTAAACTTGACATAAAGCTGCACACATTCTCACGCCAGCTTTACCCTGCGGGTACACAATTTTCCACTTGGTTTTGCAAACTGGCGGCACCCAGCGTTAAAGCAGTGCTACTGTTCCTGTGTTTTCCCTTTCTTTTTTAGATTCACGTCCCTGACGCGGTTTTATCAAATGCACTGAAATAAATTGCATATCGTTTATAAATTTAAGGCATCTGATTGTAATCAACCTGTAACAATATAATGGTCCACGGAATGGCCAAACTATTCCAAATGCCATAGTTGCTTTACTATTGTTACTCTCAGTGCACCACTCATAGTATTTTAACCCACTATACCTGAGTGTGGAATCACAGCTCTACAGCAGCTGATTGGAAAGCTTTATGGCGGGCTGCGTCGAGAGTGCAGAGAATTATCGGGACACAGGATCTACCCTGGAGTACATTTATAGCACACACTGCCTCAGCCATGTGCACAATCTATTCGAACTTCTCCCATTCAGCAAACTGTTTGTACTTAGAATTACAATTCTCACTGTAAACTTGCACTGCAGTTGTAATATTGCATAACCTGAGCCACTTTATGAACCATTTGAACTATCTGTACTATATGTACATGTATATTGTACTTATGCTTTCATATTGTATATTTTACATTTTTTTTTAATCACAGTATTATTATTATTAGTGTTATTTTATTATTTTATAGGAAGATAAGTTTATGGAGGACTTGCATATTGAATCTCATTGTGCCATACAATAACAACTAAGGAATTCAATTCATTTCAATAGAATAGGGTGCATATTTACAGATGATGAAAGAAATCTTAGTAAAGATTTACCGTCTCTTTTAAATTTTCTGTGTAACCCATCTAACACCCTCTCCAAAGACTTCTCCAGGCTTTCCTTGCATATTGCTAACCAAAATGATTACACCTATTGTTCCTTTCTCAGACATGAACCAGACTTTCAACAGATTCACAATTCTGTTCACTCACTTCACTCAGCCATCTTCGGGGGTGGCTTTGAAAATTTGAGTTATAAATAAAACCTAAATGAGTGCCCTTGGGAAAACAATAAGCTTATGTTAATAACAAAAACAGGTTATATTGTTTCAATAAGGAAAAATAATTTAAAATGAAGTATAAACAACATTCTCAGTGAAACCAAAATAAAAAAAAAGCATATATTACAAAAAACATCATAAACTATTATATTACAAAGCAATCACTGAAAGCCAAGAGGTAGACAAAGTATTGAAAGTGTTATTAAAAATAATAATTAAAACATAAATACAAGAACAATTTGGCCCGAAGGCAGTTAAAGACACAACTTAACAAACAATAGAACAAATATAAGTTATTTATCCAAGAAGTAAATAGTCGAAGGGCAGGTCATTTTTATTTGACCCATAATCTTTTAACATAGCTGTATCTGCTCAGAGTGACAAGCTTTTCTTTACTGTATGAGCATCAACATGGCTGGTATTGAATCTTGGTTTGACAGTGACACATTTCAGTCAGCAGATGGATCTAAAGACTTATTTCTACTAACATTTTGCTATTGGGATGACTCCTAAATCTCATTTGTATGAGTCACTGCAAGGACTCATGAAAACACTTGACTTGACTACTATGAAGTGACATTTCAGGCAAAAAATGAACATTCAACTCTTGTAAATTTAACGTATCATACAATGAGAGCAGAACAAATGGGAGAGAAAAGAAAGTTGTACGATTCCAAGATAACCCACGGAAATAAACATACATTTATATTCAGACATTTTGAGAAGTGGGGTTTAGAAGAGGAATAAGAATGGCAACCCTTAACAGCTTGTCTGCCAATTACAATAAATCACTAAACAAAACCAAGCACATAGTTGTCAATGTCTGTCAACTTGTTTAGAATGATTGGGGAAAAGCTGGTGTGAGTAAGCATACTGATCAATAGAGATGCCAAAAAACATCACCCTGTCTGTACGGAGCTGGCATAATATTTTACAAATGCAGACAGAAGAGCTAAAACAAAAGTTACTTGATGACAGACATCGTGTGATGTCTTAGTATAATGCAAAATGCTTTACACAGTTTAAACATATGATTTCTAAGACCATGTTATTTTTTTCTTATCTTTTAAAGAAGAATAGTTTTTTTTTTATTAAAAGTTCATTACAGTTCATTATATATCTTAAGCTGAGTATGATACCTAATTTCCTTAATGTGTTTAATTATGTTTCTGTACTATTTTCTATGGGTTCTGAATCAATCTGTATTGTAAAATATAATGCATCAGTATGACCATTACTCTGTTGCATAATATCTGCCTTTTATGTTATTATAAATATATTGAGTAGAATTATGTACTGTGACAAAGTTTTTTCTTTTTCTTTTATACATTTAACATTCATATATAAACTCTTTTCAGGTTCTGCTTACTTTACCTCCTTCTACAGAGTCACTGTGTTGTCAGACCATTCCAGTTTGTTGTTTATGTGAACCCCCAGGTACTTATAGCTCTGCCTCCCTTCCACATCCTCCCCCTGAATGTGACTGGTCTCAGATGCTCCTTGGCATGCCAGAAGTCCACTGCCATATCTTTTGCATTGCTGATGCTGAGTTGCAGGTGGTTCTTCCTGCACCACAAAATATAGTCCTGCAAAACCTTCCTGTACTACTTTATTGTTAATGAAGCCTGTGATGAAAGAGTCACCTGGATTTTTTTATTATGACAAAAAATGTGTTTTGTCAGTAACTTAAGGAGTCAAGATGAAATCATATAAAAATTCTAACTGGATTTAACCACTAAAATAAATGGGAGCCATCTGAATGAAAAGACAGAATGGGGCAGTATACTTGAAACAAATTTTTTATTTTCTTATGATCTTTTATAAATTACATAAAGCCAAGAAAAGAAAAACAAAACTACTAAGCATTGTTCAAATCTTTCATAAAGTACAATGTCACTCTTAATAACTCTTAAACTATGTGATGTGGTTTCAATGAGATTTTGCACCTCCAATTTTGCATCCTTTGGTGTGGCCTGTGACGTTTTCTGCAGATAGTAGTCTCTAACACATACACAGCTTACATCCAGACAACTTTTTCTGATCTGTCAGACAGGCGTTTGGAGTTTTTTTCTTTACAATAGTGAGGATTCTTCTGTCATCAGAAGTGTAGATCTTCCTTGGCCTACCAGTCCCTTTACAATTACTGAGTTCACCAGTGCATTCTTTCCTCTTAATGCTATTCCAGGCAGTTGATTCAGGTAATCCTAAGATTTTAGCAATGTCTTTAATGGTTTTATTCTTGTTTCTCAGCCTCATAATGGCTTCTCTGACTTTCATTGGCACAGCTGTTGTCCATGTGTTGAACAATGACAACTACAGACTACAAAAGATTGAAACAAGCCTAGGTATCTTATACTTACACTAATGAAGCAATGAAACACACCTGTGGAATCACAAACACCTGTGACACCAATTCTCCCATACATTACGGTGCTCTAAAATGGGGGGACCAATGTATAAAAAGTGTTGTAATTCCCACATGGTGAGACTGAAATGTATGCAAATACACTTGAAACAATTTTTTTCATTTGCATTTTTAAACTGTGGAGCAGAGAGATAAATCAAGGACAAAAGTGTCTTTGTCCCAAACACTTTTAATTTATTAATTATTTAATTTATTTTAGTTTTTTTCATTTATGTTAACTATGTACAGCTATGGTTTCATACAGGTCATTTTCTGGTCACTACACGAGGCGTTAAAATCTGTTTTGTAGAACAAAAGTCAAATTTCCCTTAATGGAAAAAAAATTGTAATTTGGCTGGGCAGGTGTTAAATTGCATCATTTTTCTTCCTTCGAAAAATAAATTGCTGTACTTTGTCCAATGTTAGCACTTAACTTTGCATTTTTATTGCAAAACAATCTAAAGCAAAAAGCAATAACTCAGCATTCCTGAGTTTTCATTTCTCACTTTGATGTGGTTGCGTATTTTAGGGCATTTTAACCCCTTGTGTGCCTGCTTGATTCTGATATCACAAAGGCAGCCATATAGCAATTTACTTTCTTTTCTCAAAAGTCACAAATTCAGAACATCATGACTAGCTTGGTCTAATCCTCTATTGTAAATGAAGAAGGGGAGAGGTGACATTTTGATGAAAGAATGTCTGTAAAGCTAAACAAGATACCAGATGGTAAGATGAAAAGGAATACAAATGTACGTCTATGATTTATATTAATGGCAACAAGGTACTTTTAAGATTTATCTAAATCTTATTTATATAGATATTTTCGTAAGGATCAATATCACAAGGCACAATGTACTCTGAAACACGTAATAAAACTTGCAACATGATTTATTAAGCACATTTTTCATCATCAACAAAATATCACATATTTTTTTCTTTTTCTAGGAAACGTTGTGCTGCTTTTCAAAGTTTTGCATAATCCTCTTTTTTATGCATACTGGACAGGATCAATTCTTGGCATCATTTCCAGTCTCCCTGTGTATCCCTACAATGGCTGATGTAATAACCTGTGTTTTATTGTGGCATGTCCAAGGTTGGTCTTTGCTTTGCACTCAGAAGTCCTCGGACTGGCATAGGCTCCCTATGACTCTAAACATAGAAAATGCATGAATAAATGAGTAACACAACAAACAAAAAAATAGCAAACGTAGTTGTACATCCATGATACAACATAAAAAAAACTGAATAATGCTTCATATCGTAAATGTTATAATGATCAATATAATATCAATATAATATAGCGGTTTAAACATGAATTAAAAGAGATAATCCATTTTCTTACCATCTTTGTCTTTTTTCCACATTCCCACTTGCACTGCTTTTCTCCCTGCTGATTCCAGATTTAATTTATGTGAGAAAAAAATCAACAAATCAATCAGGTTTCCTTCATTTTATCCAGCGTCTTCAACATGACTTTAGCAATTATGATTTAAGGGGTAAAGCAAAGCCCCGATCCTGCCTACTGCACAGGAACAATCAGCTTCACAATGACACATTTTCCACATTTCCCTTACAGCAAATGCAACTAGTGAAATAACTTGCTAAATGTTGCACACTGATCTGAAGCAAGTAACCTTTGTGATTTTCAAAATACAGTAATTATTTAACTGCTAGGTCACACTTCTTCTCACATGAGGTTCACCTTTTTAAAATAAATAATGAATGTGCAATGCCCCAAGCACTGCCTCAGAGCATGGCATTTGTTTTAAAAAAGATTCATAATTGAGATGAGAAGCTAGTCATTGTGCAGAGAAAGAGCTCTACCATTCATTACTGGCCTACAATATTTGGACATATCTGCATCATAATGTGGTAATTTCACCAGAACAACAATGATACAATGATAAGTTTCTTTTTTATTGAAATTATTAAAAGCAAGAAACATTCCATACAATAAAGTCAAACTTAGCAAAACTAAATTCAATTCAACCCCCACCCAAGAGAAAGAGAGGAAGACCAACAGCCAGAGTGAAACTTTAAGAGTAGTAAAGAGGGGAGAGAAACCTTTTCCCCAATATAAATGCTTATTCTAAAATATTGTTGATTATTGCCAGGTTTTAAAAAAAGTTTTGAATAGATCCTCTAAGTTGGAATTAGATTTTCTCCAATTTCAAATAGAATATAACATTGGTTACCAAGTGATTTAAAAGAGGTGGGATAGGATTGTTCCAGTTGAAGCAAGATAAGTCTATGTGCTAGTAGTGAAGTAAAGACAATTACAGTTTGTTTGTCCTTCACTTCAAGGCCATCTGGGAGTACACCAAACACAACTGTTAATGGATTAGGACTGATTGTGACACCAAGGCTTTTAAAGATTTTGGTCCAGAATTATGTTAATTTGATGCACACCCAAAACATATGGTCCAGTGAGGTTGAGATCAATTGCAATGTTCACAGGTTGGATCTTGCCAAGGAAACATTTTGGACAATTTTAAATGAGGCAGATGTGCTCAATAAAAGATTTTAAGTTGATTAATTGAATGCTTTGTACATATGGAGCTAGAGTGAATTCTGTGCATGGCTGCCTTTCACTCCTTTTCTGAAATGTTGAGTAAGAAATCCTTTTCACACTGTACTCTGGGATCTTTGAAAGGAAGGGATCTTTAAAATATTTTGATATATTATGGAGATACTGTCTGAGTATTTAAAACTGATCAATATTTCTTCTGGAATAGAAATAGGTGAGTGGTGAGGAAAATTGGGCAGATTTCGTTTAGCAAAGTTTCTGATTTGGAAATAGTGGAAAAATTGTGTTGATGGGAAGCTAAATTTGGTGTGTAGTTCTTTGCAGGATGCAAGGACATTATCTATATACAGATCTCTAAATGATTTAATCTTGTCTGTTTTCCAAACATTAAAAACTGTGTAAGTTTGAGAGGGTAGAAAAAGGTGGTTATCATGTAGAGGTGCTACAGGTAAAAGCTTCTCTATCTTGAAGTGCTTCCTACATTGGTTCCATGTTCTGAGTGAATTAAGGACAATTGGGTTGTTAGTATTTTGACAATAACTTATATTTACTGGGGTACAAAGCAAGGAATATAAAGAGCTACTGCTGGATTTTATTTCTATTGCCGACCAAGCTTGTGTGTGTTCATCTATTTGTGTCAATTTCCAGGTTTTTATAGCTTGTATATTTGCTGCCCAGCAATAATATTGAAAATTAGAAGTGCCATACTACATTCTGCTTTAGGCCATTGTAGAGTTGCCTTTTGGATGTATATGAAATGAGGTTATGATTGAATCTAATTACTTAAAAAATGATTTGTTAATAGATAGATAGATAGATAGATAGATAGATAGATAGATAGATAGATAGATAGATAGATAGATAGATAGATAGATA
>JANRMT010062861.1:52404555-52423585 GCA_026402145.1 Polypterus bichir lapradei | reverse complement strand
ATAGATAGATAGATAGATAGATAGATAGATAGATAGATAGATAGATACTTTATTAATCCCAAGGGGAAATTCACATACTCCAGCAGCAGCATACTGATAAAGAACAATATTGAATTAAAGAGTGATAGCAATGAAGGTATAACAGACAGACAATAGTTTTGTATAATATTAACGTTTACCCCCCCGGGTGGAATTGAAGAGTCACATAGTGTGGGGGAGGAACGATCGCCTCAGTCTGTCAGTGGAGCAGGACGGTGACAGCAGTCTGTCGCTGAAGCTGCTCCTCTGTCTGGAGATGATCTTGTTCAGTAGATACAGTGGATTTTCCATTATTGACAGGAGCCTGCTCAGTGCCCGTCGCTCTGCCACGGATGTCAAACTGTCCAGCTCTGCATCTACAATAGAGCCTGCCTTCCTCGCCATTTTGTTCAGGCGTGAGGCATCCCTCTTCTTTATACTGCCTCGCCAGCACACTACCGCGTAGAGGAAGGCGCTCAACACAACCGTCTGATAGAACATCTGCAGCATCTTATTGCAGATGTTGAAGGACACCAGCCTTCTAAGGAAGTATAGTCGGCTCTGTCCTTTCTTACACAGAGCATCAGTATAGGCAGTCCAGTCCAATGTATCATCCAGCTGCACTCCCAGGTATTTATAGGTCTGCACCCTCTGCACATAGTCACCTCTGATGATCACGGGGTCCATGAGGGGCCTGGGCCTCCTAAAATTCACCACCAGCTCCTTGGTTTTGCTGGTGTTCAGTTGTAGGTGGTTTGAGTCGCACCATTTAACAAAGTCCTGGATTAGTTTCCTATACTCTTCCTCCTGCCCAGTCCTGATGCAGCCCACAATAGCATTGTCGTCTGCAAACTTTTGCACTTGGCAGGACTCTGAGTTGTATTGGAAGTCCGATGTATATAGGCTGAATAGGACCGGAGAAAGTACAGTCCCCTGCGGCGCTCCTGTGTTGCTGACCGCAATGTCAGACCTGCAGTTCCTGAGACGCACATACTGAGGTCTATCTTTAAGATAGTCCACGATCCTTGCTACAAGGTATGAGTCTACTCCCATCTCTGTCAGCTTGTCCCTAAGGAGCAGAGGTTGGATGGTGTTGAAGGCACTAGAGATGTCCAGAAACATAATTCTTACAGCACCACTGCCTCTGTCCACGTGGGAGACGTATCGGTGTAGCATATAGATGATGGCATCCTCCGCTCCCACCTTCTCCTGGTATGCAAACTGCAGAGGGTCAAGGGCGTGACGGACCTGTGGCCTCAGGTGGTGAAGCAGCAGCCGCTCCGTGGTCTTCATCACATGTGACGTCAGAGCGACAGGCCGGAAGTCATTCAGCTCACTAGGACATGATACCTTTTTGGACTGGGGTGATGCAAGATGTTTTCCAAAGCCTCCGGACTCTCCCCTGTTCCAGGCTCAGTTTGAAGATGCGCTGTAGAGGTCTCCCCAGCTCCAACGCACAGGCCTTCAGCAGTCGTGGCGATACTCCATCTGGACCCGCTGCTTTGCTGGCACAATGTCTCCTCAGCTCTCTGCTTACCTGGGCTGCTGTAATTGTGGGTGGGGAAACTCTCTTCCATGCTGGAATCAGCAGAAGGATGGGTGGAGGGTGCAGTACTCCAAGGTGAGAGTGGGTTAGGGTGGTCAAACCTGTTGAAGAAGTTGTTCATCAGGTTTGCTCTCTCCACGTCTCTCTCAATGGTGGCACCCCGCTTCAAGCTGCAGCCAGTGATGATCTTCATCCAATCCCATGCTTCTTTCATGCTGTTATTCTGCAACTTCTGCTTCAGCTTTCTCCTGTACTGCTCCTTCGCCACCCTGAGCTGGACTCGGAGTTCCTTCTTCATGCACTTGAGCTCATGCTGATCACCGCCTTTAAAAGCCCTTTTCTTCTGGTTCAAAAGGCCCTTGATATCACTTGTAATCCATGGCTTGTTGTTAGCAACCTGTTGAAGAAGTTGTTCATCAGGTTTGCTCTCTCCACGTATCTCTCAATGGTGGCACCCTGCTTCATGCTGCAGCCAGTGATGATCTTCATCCCATCCCACGCTTCTTTCATTCTGTTTATTCTGCAACTTCTGCTTCAGCTTTCTCCTGTACTGCTCCTTTGCCGCCCTGAGCTGGACTTGGAGTTCCTTCTGCACGCACTTGAGCTCATGCTGATCACCGCCTTTAAAAGCCCTTTTCTTCTGGTTCAAAAGGTCCTTGATATCACTTGTAATCCATGGCTTGTTGTTAGCATGGGACTACAATGTCCATACAGAAGTTGATGTAGTCAGTAGTGCAGTCAACAACCTCCTCAATGTTCTCACTATGTGACCCCTTCAGGATATCCCAGTCCATAGTTCCAAAGTAGTCTCTCAGAGCCTGCTCTGCCTCAGGGGACCACTTTCTGTATGAGCATGTGGTTGCAGGTAATTCCCTCACTCTTGGTTTGTAGCGAGGCTGAAGCAGAACCAGGTTATGATCTGCTTTCCCAAGCGCAGGCAGCGGGGTGGCACTGTATGCATCTTTAACATTTGCATACAGTAGGTCGATAGTCCTATTTCCCCGGGTGTTACAATCCACATACTGGGAGAAGGCAGATAATGCCTTGTGTTTTGTCCAGCGTCACATGGTTAAAGTCTCCAGCGATTTAATGTATATGGGGATGTTTTGAAATAGAAACAGAAGCTTAGGAAAGATATTTATCTTGACAGTGTTAATTCTCCCCGCTAAAGTAAAATGTAGGGTAGACCATCTATACATGTCTTGTTTAAAATTTTCCATACAGACGGCAAAATTTGTTAAAAAAGAGCTTTTTATTTAATTGTGATGTTTACCCCAAGGTATTTAAACTAGTCTGTGATGATAAAAGGGAATATGTCCAATCTAATGTTGTTTGCTAGAGAAATCACTTTAAAAAGGACACTTTTATTCAAATTAATTTTGAGTCCAGATATCTTTAGAAATTCTGCTAGTGCTGTTAGGGCTGCAGGCACAGAACGTTGTGGGTCTGATATATATATAGTACCATATAATCTTCATATATTGATATTTTCTGTTGAAGTCTCTCTCTGATGCATTTCAAAAATGAACAGCCAATGGCTCAGTGATGATTATAAATAGCAGTGGTGATAGGGGGCATCCTTGTCTAGTGCCACATTCTAGTTTGAAGTAGTCTGAAACAATGTTGTTAATACAAACTGAAGCTTCTGGACGAGTATACAGTAGTTTGAACCCCATGCACATATGTTTAGGCCAAACCCAAATTTGTGCAATGTGGTGAATAGGTAATCCCACTCAACCATATAAATTGCTTTTTCCTGCATTCAAAGACAATAAGATATATTGAGTATTAGACTTTATGGCTGAATACATTACATTAAACTGGCTTCGAAGATTGGAAGCTAAGATTCTACCTTTAATAAATCCAGTTTGGTCTTGTGATATTACCGAAGGAATTACTTTCTCAATCCTTCTGGGTCAAACATTGGAGAGTATCTGAATATCATTATTCAGAAAGGAGATTGGTCAAAAAGTTTGAGGTTTAATTTTATTGTCCCTGACTTCTATAAATTTTGCAAATAGAAGGTGAGCTTACTTAATTGAGGTTTTTTTTTTTTTTATAAAATTCAGCAGGGTAGCCATCAGGACCTGCTACTTTCCACTCAGAAGTGAGTTTATAGTATCTAGTAATTCTGAGATTGTCAGAGGTTTATCCAGTTCCTCTATACTGAGACTATCTAGCTGTGCTATCTGTAATGCATCAAAAAACACATTAGATTGTATCTTGTCTTCTTTAAACTGAACAGAATATAAAGACTTATACTAGTCTCTAAATGTGTGCATTATATTTTTATAGTCAATAATTCAATCTGTGTCTTTGTTGGTAATTACCAATGTTGCATTGTGAGCTTCCTGCTTGTGGATTTGTTGAGCTAACATGTATTAGCCTTCCCTCTGTGTTCATAGTAATGACGTCGTGATTTAAAAATGAGTTGTTCCGTTTCTATTGTTGTCAAGAGGTTGAGTTCTGATTGCAAAGCCTGTGTTTTCCTATAAAGTGCCTTTATAGAATATTGAATTTGTCTCTAAAAAAGAATCAATTTGCTTGGATATAAATTCTGTACAGTTATCATCAGCTAATAATAGGGGGTCCTTTCTGAGCCTTTTTTCTGCCACTTACTGTATGCTTGCATATACTTGCATACTATAATTGAAGTCCTTTGGGTTAAGTAAATACAGGATACATAGGGATGATAATTTAAAAAAAAAGGAAAAATAACACCTCTGCTAAATGGACTTCCATCTCTAACATCCATCTTCCAAATGGACGAGACCACTTTAAAGTTTCTTAAAATTTGAATATGGTGTGAATTAATTAATTTTTTGCCTTTAGCATTTTCAAAGATTAAAGCTTCTACTTCTATGGTTTTCTAAGATTATCTCTGCTAGATTTAAGGCAACTCATCCAGACTAATTTTTAGAACAAGAATAATGCAATCTATAGATAAATAACAAGTAACAATGGGGAAATTGCTTACACTATATATTAATGTAAAACATGGAACAGAAAGCAATGTTTTTAGTTTGTTTTGAAGTTTTTCTAGTTTCCTTCTTTTTTAGCTTTTGTGTGATGTTACCGTTGGTCTACCTATTCTAATTCAGAGCCATTGCTGAGAATACCAATACCAATAATGAGTTACAGTATACTGTGACTGGGAATACCCAACTTCTTATTGCTCCTTAAAACTGTAAACAGCAGTTGTAGAGAGAAATAGCAATGCCTTTACAGGCTCAGTAAAGCACAGAGGTGCTCTTATATGTATATGCAATTGCGATGGACTGTCATGGAGTACTCTCAGTTTATGCTAATCCTTTAACTCTGTTACTAGTGCTACCTTTGTTCTGTTAAAAATGATAAAGGGAGACCTCTACTGAAAACCAGGAGACACTTTCATTCCTTACGCCTAATCTTCAAGCACCTAGTTCAGGCATGTAATATTCCGATTTTTCATGTGCCCTCAACATTCCCACCCCCAACCCAGTTTTACAGCTTCCCCTAACATATCAGCTCCAAGCACATCAGGATCACAGACACAAAAACAAAATCTTGAAATTTGTTATTTAAAGATTCATAATGAAAGGTATGCTACAGTATCTAGAGAGTTGGCCCTAAATACTGTGAGTGATGTATCACTGTTCCAATTAATATACCACTTCAGCAATGAAATCCTCTTTCATGACTAATCCCATGTTACGCTGCCTTTCTCTAACCTAATTTCACAAACTTTCACCCGATTTGAGTCACCCACTGCTCACAATGGGTGTGAGTGTGACACACAGTCTACTTGTTTTCCCATCTCTGTGAACTGCCGATTGAAGGGAGGATCCGTCCTGCCACCAAATAATTAGCAGTTGGAGAGAGAAATAGCAATCCCTTTACAAGCTCTGGAAAGAGGTGCTCTTTTCCACATAAAAGTGCTTCTGATGTGCTGTCAGAGAATACTCTCACTTTACAGTATGCTAATTCTTCACCTCTGTTACTAGTGCTACCTTTCTTCTGTTAAAAATGATAAAGGGAGACCTCACCTGAACCCAGGAGGCACCTTGAATCCTTACACTTAATCTTCAAGCACCTAGAACAGGCATGTCATATTCTGATTTTTGATGTGTCTACAAAGTTCACCTCAAAGGCTTTAAAGTTTCTGCTAACAACTCGGTCACATGCACATCAGACTGGCTGCCAACATGGAAATGGTTTGGATTTAGTGAGTTCAGATGTGTTTAAAAATTGTGCCTTATGATTACTGGAAGTCTTATCCAGGCTTGGCCTGGTGTTTTCTTTCAGTACTGATACTATAATAAACCTTAGTGAAGAAAACTAAATCACACAATGGATAAATGAAACGTAGGGTAATCAAACATGGTGTGAAATACACAGCTAATCATCATATCATTTGGAAAGTGGTTATGAATATGAATGGGACTTGTTTCACATTTTTTGATCTTGAATCACTAGTTTAAGAACAGAAAAGAGCTTCCAGAACTATCAAACTGAATTGCATAAAGTCACATCATTCAAATGATTAATGAAATGTAACCATGGTGCCCCTTGTGCTTCTATCACACCTATGCTTTGTGTGTCAGTGCCAAATGACCAAAAGGAATGTGCAGCTTGACAGTCTCTGGGGAAATGAATGATGAACAGCTAGATGCCAATAAGCTTGTGGTGACAGCATACTACCATGATTTGTTCTTCTACAGCAGACAGAGTACCATAAAGCAAAGGTTTACATTGCGAGGATGAGAGGTTATACATTCAGTGCAGGAAAGTGAAAGTGGATGATGAACAATAAATATTTTATATAGCACCTTTCTGCAGTGAATACCATTCCCAGATGCTATAGTCAATTTTTCTTTATATATTTTTTACAGCGAGAGCACAGGCAGTTTAACTTATTGAAGTTCACATAGTGAGTCAGAGACAGGGAATGAACTGGCAAACCTAGGAGAGGGGCTCTGTGGTCTGTTGTAGAGGTCCTTACAAAACCTGCTTGCTCAAGACTGGAACCTGACCTTAAATGTCACCAATCAGTGCAACATGTTGTGGAAGTTGAAAGAGAATCACAAACGTAACTATTGATTGCAATCTTAAGTATTATTTCAATATTCAATATATATATATAAGTCAGCAGAGACATCATCCTGCTGCAGAAAATCTGACTGATGATCTGGCTTGGAATTGAAATGATGAGATTGTACAGAAGGAAGCTCAAACACACCTTTTCACCATGACTGCCAAGTGATGTTCTTTGGTTTATTTTTACATTGTTTATTGGATATGTGCTGCCTGTATTCACTTTTTATTTTATCCCTTTCTCTGTTACTAACAGTACAAGTATATGTAAAAATTCCACTGTTCTTAATATATAGGACAAAAAATATTAAACTGTACTGCAGTGGTACCTCACCTAATTATTACTAAATAGATATTTTGATTTAAAAAAAAGAAAAAAGCATATTAAATCAAACAAATAATTAAAAAAACTGTCAGCAATCAGTAAAGACCCCAGATATCTCTTTGTGTCACGTCACTGAATTTTGTCAAGTTGATAAAAAATGTAAAATTACATCTTTTAATAAGAATTGTATAAAAATATTCCACTCCCTAATTATACAAAAACACATGTCACCTGCTTAATGAAGAACAGAGAAGCACTTCATTAAAAAGCAAATAAATGAAAGCGTAGGTTACTGTTTCTTTGTTATTTTGACAAATTATTCCCCTGATAGCCATGTTTTTCAATGTAATTATAGATCTCCTCAGCTAATTAAGCCACACCACTGTAACATACACATAAATGGATTTCGACAGTCACAAATAAAGAGCCACCTGTTGACATGGCAAATCATGATTCCTTCTTTCTCCTCAAAAATCTTGAATCAGCTTTACAACATGAAGGCAGCCTGCATTTTGAATGTGTTAAGCCATTGATTTTTTTTCTTTCCTTCAAGGTGACACATTTTCTGTTTTTCCCTTTTCATTTTAACTAATTTAATTGGACCCCAAGGGAGAGGAAAAAGAAATTGATTGAACAAATGACCCATCTTATTTTTGACTTCCTTTATTATAAGGCAAAGTGGCTAAACATTTTGAGAAAAGAAATATTTTTGTGAACACTGAAGGGGAACCTAAGACTGATGTTAAAAAACTCTTATGAGAAAGAAATCCTCTTTGAAAGAAATGTCTAGATGGACATACCAGTAGCATTTCTGGCATGAAAATTCAGGTGGGGCCTCACAAACCTGGGAGGGAGACACTATCAGAAGGGTTGGAGCCATTGAAGAGTGAAAGAGAGAGATGATCAAGCACTTAAAGAAGAGAACTTAAATTCATTGGCTTTGACACATCGCCGCCAGAGATCTCAGGAAGAAATGATCCTGGCTTGAAATGGCTAAGCTCTCAGCCTTAGAAAAAGTGAATGCTGATAGTGTTGCCTCTGACCACAAGTGAGCAGTGTGAGGTAGAGCCAGTGGTACAAATGTGTTGTCAGGGCAAATTCGAATAAATATCCAAACATGCATTTTATATAGCATTTGTATTCTTGAGAATTTTGGTGTCAACAGTTTGAGGCTAAACTAGGGAGACTAGATCATTGATGGTGTACCAGCTCCCGGTGGTCGCCGACTTGAGTCACATGAGTCAAGTTGCACTCAAGTCTTAATTTTCTGCCTTATGACTTGCTTGTCATTGTTTTAAAAAATGACTTGACTTGACAAAGACTTGTTTATAGGTGACATGACCCTGACTTATGATAAATGATTTACACAGTCTCATATTGGGTGACACAATGGCACAGTGGTAGTGCTGCTGTTTCTCAGTAAGGAGACCAGAGTTCATGTGCCAGGTCCTCCCTGTCTGGACTTTGCATATTTGTGTGGGTTTCCTCTAGGTTTTCCTTTCATTTACATGCCTGTTAGGTGGATTGATGATGCTAAACTGGCCCTAATGTGTGTGCAGTGTGTATGTTGTGTGTGAATAAATTTGGTCTGCAGTGGACTAGCACCTTGTCCAAAGATTTTTGTCTTACACCTTATACTTGATGAGATAGGCTCCATCTTCCCTGCAAACCTTGCTCAGGATGAAGTGGGTTAGAAAATGGATGGAAGACAGTATAACATTATAGCACCACAATTTTTTATTTTTCAAATTGCATTCTTTTAATATATATTCCATTAATATACTCTAAGCACTCCATACCTGCATAAATCATCAGGATCATCAAGCATTTTGGAGGGCAACCCCAATGGAGGGATCAGAATTAGGGATTATCAATTTTGAATATTTTTAATTTACTGAAGATTACACGTCAAAGAATAGAATGGCTATCTGCAAGATCTGAATGTCAAAAATCACAGAAACAAAAGCAGCATCTTCAAACTTTGTCTTTTAAAGATTCATAAAGAAAGATATGCTATCTAGAGAGTTGGTCTTAAATACTGTGACTAATGTGTCATTGTTCCAATTAATGTACCACTTCAGTATTGGACCCTCTGCCATGGCTGACCATGTGTCATGCATCCTCTCTCTAACCCCATTTCATATGCATCCACCCGACTTGAGTCGCCCACTGCTCACAAAGGGGGCGAGTGCGACACATAGTCTACTTGTTTTCCCATCTCCATGAACTGTCGATCCAAGAGAGGATCTGTCCCACCACTAAGCCACGTAAAGGGATACATCAGAGGAGAGTGTCATAATTGCTATATCATATACAGTAAGTGATATCCCATAAGTGATATTCCCCAAAGTGCTGTGCCAGGGTACTGGTATTATAAGCCATTACTGAAGCCCTCAGTGTAGCTCATAGCTGTTAGATTTTTTAGATAGGCTGAGATGTTACATTATGACACCTGAGTCACATGAATTAGACAATGTTTAGATGTCTAAAAAGTTAAGATATTTAATGTATACTAAGTGGTATCACAGATAGGATTGATTTAACTTTTTAATTCAGGGGCTATATGCTAATGTGGAGAAATGGCAAAAAACTTGTTTCTTCGTAATGTGGCAACTGTGATTTGTTTCATGAGAGATCAGAAAAATATGACCTACTAAAAACAAATATTACATAAGCTAAATACTGATAATGGTATACAGTAAAATCTATATAGCTTTTACATTTTGTGCTGTTAGTTATGTAGTCTAATTTAATATCTTTTATATTTCATACCTACCTTCAAATTTTCTATGTACTTTTGTTTACTACAGTTAAATGAAGAACACAATCCAAGTTAGGGTAGTAGTAAATAAGGACTGTTTGCACCATACCATAAAAAGCAAAATAAAAAAAAAAAATCTGAAAATTGCAGTGCTCAAGCTGAGTTGAACTACAACTTAGATATCAGTCTAACAAACTCTTACTTACTGGCAGGGCTTTCACACTTGTTGAGCAGGTCTTTAGTCATTAAAGTATGATAATGTGGCCAAATTGTTCACAAATAAGATGAAAAGAAACAATTTTCTGCAAGTGCAATGTATTCTAATTGATGGGGGATTGTTGAAATATTTAGTTAATAAGTGTTGTGATGGATGGCCAGGTCCTTTAACCAAGCCAGAACACCCCGACAGTGGAAGGACCAGGGGAGACAGCATATCTAGGACATTTTCTCCCCGAGACCAAATAGACTGAGTCTATTCTCAGTTTAGATGTTGTAATAAATAATGAGTCTTCTCAAAATAGAAAAAGATTTGGGGATTGTCCCCATATATTGTCGTCCAGACAGAATGAAAAAAAGGATGATTCAAAATGACTTTTCAGTACAAAGTGAATGCAATACTGTAACAAAATGGCGTTTATATAACAAATTGGATGATGGGAGAGGAAATGGTTGGCAGGAAGTGACGATTGGAGGCGGGACGACGGAACCAACGTCATCATGAGTAGACTGGAGTAGTCGAGTGTGGAGCCGGAAGTGACGTCATCGCGGCCATTTTGGAACTGAATATGGATGTGTTTATTTTTCTTCCAGTTTTCTGTAGGCAGAAAGAGATTCAGGTAAGTATCACATGATAAACCCTTGTCTCGCGAGATTTCACTCACCTTTAGGCTCTTTAACTGCCTCCAACTCGCACGTGTGTGACAATGTCTGCATATGTCACACATTATAAAAATTAGATTAACTGCAGGAAATGATGAAAGTTTAACCACTTTTTTAACTCAGGTCTTCTCAACTATGACTGGACTTGACTTGTTTAAATGAAACCAGTGACTCCACCTGACTTGTTTAAATGTGAATTATTATAACTTAAGATTTGAATTAGCAATTTGAAGGTCAGGACTTGAAGCTTGCTTGAGACTTGCATATCTGGAACTTAATCCCATCTCTGCCAACAACCACACATTTCTTCTAAATGATGCCAAACCGGCTTTGAGATGCTTTATCTCTCTTGAACCATGTACTGGGTCTGCTAAAGGTCTGACCATATCTAGTGCACCTCCAACAGAAGATCCCTATTGCACATTCTTGCTAGATTATCCTGATTTCCAAAATTACTTTGATCACCAGGGGCGGCACGGTGGCACACTGGTAGCTCTGCTGCCTCGCAGTAAGGAGTCCTGGGTTCGCTTTCCGGCTCATCCCTGCGAGGAGTATGCATGTTCTCCCTGTGTCTGTGTGGGTTTCCTCTGGGTGCTCCGGTTTCCTCCCACAGTCCAAAGACATGTAGGCTAGATGCATTGGCAATCCTAAATTGTCCCTAGTGTGTGCTTGGTGTGTGGGTGTGTGTCCTGCCCAGGATTTGTTCCTGCCTTGCGCCCTTGTGCTGGCTGGGATTGGCTCCAGGGGACCCCCGTGACCCTGTGTTAGGATATAGCAGGTTGGAAAATGACTGACTGACTGACTTTGATCACCAAGATCCTTAACTTGTCACTGCAGAAGTAATCTTGTAGAGCATACCTGTTTTGGTCCCTTTATATGTACTGTTAATACCTACACTTGATGACCATGTTTAAGGTTGGAGTTACAGAGCATATGGAAAATAACGTTTTCCCATTGCCTTTGTTGTAGCCATAGTAAATTACATCTTATCCATTCTGATTTCTCTTTATCTTGTCTTATCTGATCTTTCGTTTATTACTTTGCTATCTTTTATCTTATTTTTCTTCTCATGTTTTGCCTTGTTTTTTTTTACCTTTTCATGTCTCATTTTATTTTTGCTTATTTTATTTTATTGTAGCCCATTATGCACTAAACAGTATTATTGTACATAAATTACATACGCAAAGATAAAAGGCTATTTTACTCTGCTTATATAAAAAATGAGCTGCAAATGGCTGAAGTCAGTACACTTCAAAATATTAAAAGAAAGTATTTAAATATATTTTCTCTAATTTCAACTAAATAAAACACTACAATGTGGAGCTTTAGAAAGTTCTCTCTAAATACTTGGATTTTACTGTACATAACCAAGACATTTTATGATGTACAACCCTGTAATAAATTTTCTTTGTACCATTGTACCCACAACATTGCAAAGTTATAATTTTGGCACAAGGTGTCGCATTTCTGGAAAAATTTGGACTCTTGCACCTAAACAATCTCTCGAAACAAGTATTGTAGTTTCAGTTATAATTGTTTTTTTTATTTTAATGAAGAAAAATATACATGTTTTCACAAACACAGATACTATGTCAATCTGAAGGAATGCAGTCATGCAGTCCAGGAAACCTCTCTTTACCACTAGACATAGAGACACCTTGAATTTTGTACACTAGATTGGGATTTTTGTGCTGCAATTCATCATGTTAGCCACTTATGAGTCACAGGTGGCAGCCGCAGGGTCACGGTATAATCTGCCCCGCCCCCACCACGAAACAAATCAACAGCAATGTGTTTTATATTATTTATCCCATTTATAATCGCATATACTTCACCAAGCGCTGACTTCATAATCCCACCCGATCCCCAAGGCCAAACTTCGATTTTATTTCCCATATTTAATCACTCTTGTTTCTGTCTTCCAGGAGGAGGTACAGGGGGCGAGTGTGATTAAAAATTGGATAAAAACCACACGACTATGCCAATCCCTTTCGGGGCTTTTGTGTGTGGCTGGGTGGAATCATATCATCAACAAGCCACTAGATTAATGCCTTTTTTTCCTCATATGCTCAAGTCATAGCAATGTGAATAGTGTAATACAGTAACATTTGATTGAAGGGGAGAGTCATCAAATAAAAAATTTGAGAGGCATAAGTATAGTACTTACAGGAATGCTAAGAAGCTTTGCCTGTACTCTAAGTTGAAATTGAAAGAGCACTGCTCAGTACATTAACATGGTCTGTGTCTGGTATGGTAATTGAACCCATGACACTTGAACTGTAAAACTGCATGCTTTTACGTTTCAAAGTCATTCTAAAATGAATACTTACAAATCAAGCACAGAATCAAGTTTTTCATCAAACGCATCGCTCTCAACAGAGTCAAAACTATGATCAGAATCTGATTCAAGCTTTGTGCATAGCAATGTGTAAAGATGAGTTGTTGTAGAACCCATTCATTTCCTGCCTTTTATGTACAGCTGTGACTTGTAATACACATGACCAATCACAAACACCTATATTCAGCTATTCAATGTTACTGTATGTGGCTCAACATAGGTGAGATCTTTAATAATAACAGATTCACTAAGTTGTGACATGCTGCTTGCTTTAGGGTATACATGTGCATATCACATATTTTACTAATGAAAGAGAGCAGACAATATGTAAACGTAATGATTTATTGGAAAGAAGACAACCCTTGGGTATCTAAAAATACTGTTATTACTTTTGATTAACTTATGGATTTACTGTAACGTACACAAGCAACTTTGAAATATACCTTGTGCATAAGTTGTTAACAGCTGAAATCTAGCCCTTAACTGCTAAGCAAATCTGCCAATCACTCTCTCTATGCCTTTACTTACTGTATGTACCAAAAATCTCATTCCCAAGTAGAAAACCCATCTGGCAAAAGCAACACACTCTATTCCAGAAGATCCGGAATTTCTCACATAGCCATATACACATACTGATTCTGAAATTAAAAATCCACTTAAATTCACTTTTATAAGTAAATTGTGACTTTCAACAGCTTAAAGATTGCCAAGTGCTCTATAGCACCAAAGTTTTGAGTACTTAAAAGGCATAAACCACAGGGCTAGTACATTTTAAAATGTTGGACGTAGTGTATTTGAGGTTGTAACAGAAGAGACAAAAAACTTCTAATGTAATGAGAAATCCAGAATAAATGATTTCTATAGGATTGTCGTTTTTGTAGAAATACCCTGAGCAGCTCAACAATATAAAGTTGGGCTGCTTACCTCTTTATAAGACTAGTCCGCTTAACACTAGAATTACGAAAGCCTACGAAAAAATTTGTAATCCCGGGCCACCTTAAATCCGTTCGCACCCCTCCGTAACCGTCTTTTTTTTTTAAATGTGTCGATAAACACAAGCAGCAAGCAGCCTGCTATCCCATCCCCTCCACTGCTGCAGGAAGGGCAAAACGCTTTCTCAGACCTCAAGCCTTGTTTATCTGTGAGTGAGGTACTTGGAGCTGTAGAGGGTAAATAATATATTGTTATTTGGAACACATGCATTTCATGTGTGTTCTGTGTCTACAAAGATCTATGTAAGTGTAGGATGATAGGAAGTGCATGAAATGTTGAACACATACCTAAAAAGACAAACTTTGTCATGTTTTAGTACTAATGACAAAATTTTGACATGAAGTGTATAATGTGTGAAGACTGAAGTTGAAATATCAAATAAGCAATTTCTCAAAGGGTACAAGTATAACAAAACAAGCGCACTTTTATTCAAGACTATAAACTAAAAAAAAGAAATCGGGTTAGTGTACTTTGTTGTCATGACTGCTTTGGTAGTACAGTGGTAAGAACTGTTGACTTATAATCAAGAGGCTGCAGGTTCGAGCCTTGCCAGATCCCAAAATAAATGTTTTGAGTAGTTAGCTGCTCTTATTACTATTATACAATAAAAACCTACATTTGATTTGAGTCTGTAACAGCCAGTGTAAATGTATGGTACTTGTAAAGGTAAAATTTTTTATTTTATTCAGTTTTATTCTCTCAGTTATGTTCACACTCCCCCTGATCTGACACTGCTGTTTTCAAATAAAGACGTCTAATAACAGAGGTGAACTCAGATGAGGATGAGGGTTCTACATCGGAGAAAGAGAACAGAAGCCCTCCTGGCAAGAAACGTCCAGTCACACATAAGAACAACGCAGCTGCACCAGGCGTAAAGGCGAAAGATGGCACAGTTTGGATGCACCAACAGGTTGGGCATCATCCTGCCAGTCAGTCTGCCCCACAACTGTCCTTCAACAAAACAGCACAGCTTACAGAGCTTGCCAGCGTATCGTGCAAAGTCCTGTTTGTGATTATGTTTTGTGATGGTCTTTATATAAAAACATTTATATGTTATTTATATAAAAGCAAGATTGAATGTTATTTACCTTGATTTATTTACGTATATTCCTACAGTGTAAAGTTGCAAAGCTGCAGTCTAAGCTGCAGAGCTTTCTCTGTTTGTTCGACACAGGCATGCTCACAAAGTACATGTGTACTGAAAGGCTTTTTGCCCTTCCTGCAGCGGTGGGAGGATGGGATAGCAGGCTGCTTACTGCTTGGGTTTATTGACACATTTAAAGACGGTGACAACGGATTTAAGGTGGGCCGGGATTACGAGTTTTTTTGTAGGCTTTGGTAATTCTAGTGTTAATCCAAGTTGATGTGCTTCATTGTAAACAGATGAAAAAGGATGTGTTGTAACTGCCACACTCTTGGAAGATGAAAAAATAACAAATTTAGAATAACCAGAATTAAAACAACAAAAAAAGTTTAAAAAAGCCATCTTTAACTGCATCTTGGATACTACACTTTGAGTGAACACAATTTAAGACCAAGACCACAATTATGTAATAAATCTTCTCATTGTGGCTTTTTGATTTATTATTTTTTATATTTTATGGATTCAGGTACAGGCTATAGACTTCCAGCAGAGATGATAATTTGCATCATGGTGCCTACAACTTCTTTTCTCTGTGCTGCAAACTGAGGTGAAAAGGACCTTTTTCTTGGTAAAACAAGTAAATGTGTGATAATTACTGTTGGCTTAACCTTTTCACCTGACATTAGGTTAGAGCAGTCTGAGTATATGATTAAAATGGCTACCATACAGCACATAAGAAGAAGAAAACAGCTGTTGGCAGTCTTTGAAAATTTAAAAAACTACAAACTGAGAGTGTGTTTTAATTTATTTAGCTTTTAGTGCATCCAAAAAACTGTTTAAAAATACATATTCTTCTTATTCCAGAAGAGTCTGTAAATATTCAGAGAGAAAATAATAAAAACATATTATTTGTGCTACATATCTTACTAGCTGTGTTACCCGGCTTCACCAGGAAATTTCCCATGACAATGGGGCTTAGTTATACTGTTTTTTTGTTTTTTTTTTACCCGGGGCTAATATTACCATTTCACTGGAATTCCTTATACTTGAACATGCTACATACAGTTCCCCATCAGTAAAACATTCCTGCTGGAGACCATCTCCGTAGACATACAGTAGCTTCAATCAGATTTGAATGTAACACTTTGATCTGTAATCTTCTGCCATTACAAAGTTTTACAGGGTTTAAATCAAAAGCAGTGTACACTGAATTGTGGTTTACTTTAACTTATTACACATAGCATTGACATTTACAGGCTGCATATTTACATGGCACATGTAATGAAATGAAGCATTATACTGAAAAACCACCGATGAAAAGAAATAATATTCAGAACTATGTACAATGTCCACCTCCTCTGTGTACTGTCCGTGGAGGAACCCTTTATGAGTGCTGCAAGTGCATGGTTCCAGGTTGTGTTGTACCCATGTCTTGAAGTGGGCAGTTATGCTACATCAGCCTGTGTTTATACTGTTATTAGCCAACTTTGGTATATTCCTATCCCCACCTTTTAATTTGATACATATTAGTATGTCCCTAGCTCCCTTTTTCCTACTAGTGCTGCTTTAGGCTTGGTTTTACCTTCTACCATATTGTACATTAGTTTAAAGAGATTATCATATTTTTACCTTCATGTTGTCATATGGTGGCGCAGCTGCCTTGCAGTTAGGAGACCCGGGTTTGCTTCCCGGGTCCTCCCTGCGTGGAGTTTGCATGTTCTCTCCGTGTCTGTGTGGGTTTTCTCCCACAGTCCAAAGACATGCAGGATTGGTGATTCTAAATTGGCCCTGATATGTGGGTGTGTTTGTGTGTGTCCTGTGGTGGGTTGGCACCCTGCCTGGGATTGGTTCCTGCCTTGTGCCCTGGGATTGGCTCCAGCAGACCCCTGTGACCCTGTGTTCGGATTCAGTGGGTTGGATAATGGATGGAAGTTGTCATTGGTTATCACATCCTAATACTTCGCATGACTTCTTGTCAGAAATCTGCATTAATATATGCAGATTCTAAGCCTTTGACTTCTTTGGTGAGTAAAGCTATCTCTCCACTTTCACTACAACCAGTAGGGCAATGCACACTCTGTATGGACCGGATCTTAGAAGAGATGCCTTTCTATTAGAACGTTAGGGGTCGGAGTAACACCACTTTTCTCTTTCTGCTTTAGAAGCCAGAGCATAGCAGAGCATAACAACAACAACGATTTATTTCCTGTACATCCTGAAATCATGCAAAGAATGCCTGAATGGGATTTGACAGGACCTGTATTTAGATAGCCCTACAACCTTAATTCTCTAAGAAGACAAGAAAAAATTCCCAAAAAAAATTTATAGCAAAAAATAGAGAGACCTCCTTCTAGGTAGGTTGGGCATGCAATGTGTGTCACAAAAATGGGGCAAAGGCAACACACAAAACAGAGCACAAGTAATCCACTTCATACAGCAAGATGACGAATCTATCATTGCCACTTCAGAAATACAATACACTGGTACAAACTACTTTTTTCTTGCACAGCGCTCCTTACCAAATACAGGAGCAGATTGACATCACAATTTGTTTATAAAATGGATCATTGCCCTTATTATTATGATCATTTTGTAACAGACTGCTGTGATAAATGCATCCTCTTGAAGCATTTGCTGAAAAGATATTAAAGATGCAATCAACAAGTTTTCTCCTGCCAGGTTTCTGACTCGAAGAGGTTTTATCAAACTTGTCCTAATAGAGGATAAGTTTCTTTCTTTAATGAATAATTTAATTTCTACCACACTTGCTAAGCACATCTTCTTTGAGCTTTTCAGAACTTTCATCCTTCCACTTCACTTTTGGTAGCCTTCATTTGTATAAAGCAGCAGCCCCATTTCTATTTGCTGTAAAGCACTTTGAGCTACATCTTTTGTATGAAAATATGCTATATAAATAAATGTTGTTTTATATATACAGTGGAACCTAGGGTCACGACCGTAATTCATTCCAAAACTCTGGTCGCAACCCAATTTGGTCGTGACCCGAACTAATTTCCCCCATAAATACAATTAAACTGTTCCAGATCGTATGAACTGTATGTAAATATATTTTTTTAAAGATTTTTATGCACAAAAATAGTTAATCATACCATATAATGCACAGCGTAATAGTAAACTAAAGAACTGAAAAAACCTTGAACAGAAAAAACCAACACTGCAAGAATTCACACTATAGTCTTACGAACTGCTTGCTGTAAACACTTTTTTTAATGAGTTTTAAGCACAGGGAAAAAATGAAAATTTGAAAAATCCTTAATTTATACAAAAACTAACCATAAACAACCAAGAAAACTAACCTTGCATGAATCGAGTTCTGGCATGAAGGAAGTGAGGAGGAAGAACTATCCACTTGTAGAAGGATAGTTTTGCAGCAAATCACCATGAATCTTCCTGGCTTTCTCGCATAACATCGCCTCGCTTACGCTATCCCCTGCAAGTTGCTTCTCGTTCAACCACACTAGCAACAGTTTTTACACCTCTTCCAGCACTTGAGGCCTCTGCTTGGTTAACACTGTAACTCCTTTTGCAACATCAGCTGCTTTAATGGCCTCTTTCTGCTTTAAAATAGTCAAAATCGTAGATTTTGATCAGTAACATGAATGCCACACTCATACTTTTCAATAATTTCTTTCTTTAATGTGATTTCAATTTTCTTTGAACCTTTCTTCTCACCAGCACTACCACTCTGCACTTTCTTAGAGGCCATGCTTAATTGCAAAATTAATGCAAAAGCACACGAAATAGAGCATAAAGAGTTCACAGCAAATGCACGTATGTCTGACCGAGAACAATGTACAGGGAGAGACTGAACACGTGCGGAAATCATCGGCGCGTACGAACCGGAAGGGAACCTGTCTTGTTTGTCACCCGAGTGTGTGGTCGTGAACAGATGCAAAAGTTTGGGGAACTTTTTGGTCGTAACCTGATTTGTACGTGTTCTGAGACGTTCGTGCCTGCCTGCCTGCGAGTGAGAGAGAGAGAGAGAGAGAGAG
>JANRMT010062861.1:52333275-52388834 GCA_026402145.1 Polypterus bichir lapradei | reverse complement strand
ATTCCGAGAGACTGTGTTTGTGGGGGATTGACAGTTAAGGCGGGTGGGGGAGTCACGTCATCATCTCCCCTCCCATTTACCTCATTTCGCTCTGAGCTGAGCTCCGCGGCTAACGCCGTCTTCCGAAGCAACTTCGTCACACTGCCACCAAATACAGAGAAATCCACAAGTTAATACACACGCTGTCTCTAGACTTTCTCCACACTGAATCCTCCAGGCACTACTTACAAAAGGTTACATTGACAATCGTGTTACGTTATTTTTAAAATGTTTAATTTTCTTAGCACAAGCACAGCTGAGAAGCTTCGATGCATGTGCTCCATAACGCGTTAAAAAATAATGCATTTAATCACACTTTGCATTACAATCAAAGGGGAACTTTTGTCAATGCATGATTTCCTGGTACACCGATTACATTGATCAGCGCATCCCAATTCATTTTAGCCTCGCACCACCTTGGTTTGAGAAGAAGTATGAAAAAATATGAGGTTAACACACAAAAACAGATCACCAATTCAAGCTTTATGAATAATCGATTCGCCATCAATAATTGTTTTGGTAATGCCATACTCAGTGTAATCCTCCTTCCATTTTATAATTTTTCCGCCACTAGCCATGATTAAATGAACGGTAAAAAAGTAAGAGCAAAGCGAGGGTGACTTATTTAGGTAGGCATATATATGACAGCATCACTCATGACAATCATGTTACGTTATTATTAAAATGTTTCCTTTTCTTTTTCATTACTTCTTTAACCCACTACTTCTCCGCTGCGAGGCGCGGGTATTTTGTATATGAATGACCTCCAAAGAGCGCGGAGACTTTTGATCATGTGAACGTGTCTGCAAAAACTGGCGTTTCCTGCCCAGCAAAAGTCGAGCAGCCGGCGCGCGCACATAGCTGTGCCGGCCTTTGAGACGCTGACTGCGCTTTTGCCTTAACTCAAAGTGAGTACTATTAATTTTTTTCATCCTCCCCCTGAGCTATAGCCCAGACAAGTGCAAACACGGGACCCCTTTTCTACACCGCGGCAAAATAATATTAAGGCGCTTCGCACTTTATTTTGCACGTATACGATTATGAGGTCGTCAGCTCGGATTATGAAGACACGCACAGGAGTGGAGGACTGACAGTGCCATCACAGCCAATTAATAGCTGGGACGTCTCACCAGTCTGCACAAGACCCACCGCGACTGTCCCCAAAAGGCGCTCATATCGTCACCGAACACATCTCTCTATACTATATAAAAGAAAAAGGCAACTTTCCTTTCTTTACACCTTTTTTCCTTTTATCCCAAACCAAAGCCTTTCTCTCTTAACACTGCAGAGGACACAAAACTAATTTTCTTTAATTGCTGGTAAAGCTGGTAAGGCACATTACCAGAGGCAGAAATTTGGACTTTCACATAGAAAATGTAATTTCTATACCACAGCCGTCGTGTAGCGCCTTTCAAAAGGGATCTACTACCGAGAGATGATCCATATACATTTTAGCTGCTGTTAGTACTACTTACCTGTTCTGTTACACCGTCTTTAAAATGTAGTTTACCCGCAACCACTCCAGTAGTGCTCAATGTACCTTTACTTCTTAAAACGTTAATGTTTTACTGTTTAATAACTTATAGACTACATTTTATTATTTTTCCCTTGCACTCAGTGATCAAAGCTATACACACACATATAGACACATACATATATATATACACATATATTTATATATACCTGTGTGTATGTTTGTATGTATGTGTATACACACACACACACACACATACATACATACATACATACACACACACAAATTATATATATGTGTGTGTCTGTGTATGTATGTATGTATATGTGTGTGTATATATGATGTAGATAGGTATGCATATATATATATGTGTATATGTAGATATGTATGTAGATATGTATATAGATATGTATTTTGATATATAAATATATATATATATATATATATATATATATATATATATATACATACATACAAACCCATCAGCTTATCCGAGGTCGGGTCGCGGGGGTAGCAGCTTAAGGAGAGAAGCCCAGACTTCCCTCTCCCCGGCCACTTCTTCCAGCTCTTCCGGGAGAATCCCAAGGCGTTCCCAGGCCAGCCGGGAGACATAGTCCCTCCAGCGTGTCCTGGGTCTTCCCCGGGGCCTCCTCCCGGTTGGACGTGCCCGGAACACCTCACCAGGGAGGCGTCCAGGAGGCATCCTGATCAGATGCCCGAGCCACCTCATCTGACTCCTCTCGATGCGGAGGAGCAGCGGCTCTACTCTGAGTCCCTCCCGGATGACTGAGCTCCTCACCCTATCTTTAAGGGAAAGCCCAGACACCCTGCGGAGGAAACTCATTTCAGCCGCTTGTATTCGCGATCTCGTTCTTTCAGTCACTACCCATAGCTCATGACCATAGGTGAGGGTAGGAACGTAGATCGACTGGTAAATTGAGAGCTTTGCCTTACGGCTCAGCTCTTTTTTCACCACGACAGACCGATGCAGAGCCCGCATCACAATTACATTAACAATCATGTTACGTTATTTTTAAAATTTTTCCTTTTCTTTTTCATACCTTCTTTAACACACTACTTCTCCGCTGTGAAGCGCGGGTATTCTGCTAGTAAAACATAAAAACAAAATGTCGAACAAAAAATCGTCGAAATTGGCACATGGTCCCATGTATGTCAAACCTGTATTTTTTAATTAAATGCATTTCAATTCAGTTTATTATTGTAATGTGCTTTTTTTAACTGAGTGCAAGCACAGAGTCCGGTGACACATTTCTTATTTTTTAATTTGTGTGAGTTATGTTCCTAAAAAAAACCCACAGAAGGGGAAACTGCAGATACTGAAGTATTGACCCTTTGGGAAAATTGAGGTTATATTTTGCTGATCCTATTTCCAATACATCTTTGCTACTTGTTACCATAGTTTTGTGTACGAAAAGTCAACTAAGTTCATCACAACCCATTCCACCCGTTACGCCACTCTGGCCTCCCCTTCACAGGGGGAAAATGTACCAGGCAATGACTGGACAGGGGAGACAATGTCAAGCCGATGTGTTAGCCCTCTACTCTCACCCCTGGAGACTTGATAATGATTTTTTCTTCTTATGACTTTCACCTCCTCTAGATAATCAAGTTCAGTCATCTTCTTGGCACACTACTAGAGGCTACAAGTGAGTGTGAGAGGGACCTAATTAACCATCCGATTGGTAGTAGTGATGGGTGGTGTGTACAAAGTGTAGGGACTTTATCAGTGTGAGCTTATTACCTACACTTACTGGGAATTCCTTCTTCAAGGGTAAAAATTGCCAACCTCAGTTCCTATTACAAATGGGGTTCAATGGCTTACCCACTCCTCCTGGTGCTGAAGAGACTCTCATTGATCCATTCATTGCAATGTGCATGCAGTCCTGTTCATCTAAAGGCAACACAGACCTTATTGCTCAATCTTATGTGTCGCTGATGTGTGATAGGCCTCTCAGAGTTTTTTTTTTCTACCATTCATAGCTGTGAATTTGTTTGATTAGGTCACGAAATGGGTTAAACTTGGTGGTAAGTAAATCCACAGGAACTGAATTTATGGATAGCATTGATTTACTCTATAAATTTTACAAATTACTAAATATAGAATTAGTTAATATGAAGGCACACATTTGTTCAAACATACAGGAAAGCAAAGTAATTTGAAATCAATTAATATAAATAGTCTTTGATTTAGCAACCTTTATTCCTCCTAGTGTACTACAAGAATATGTACGCGCCACCCTGCACAGGCCATTTACCCTCTTGTACTTTTGTTGCAGTCTTAAAGAAATACTTGTATTTGAACTTACATTTGTTAACAAAAGCATGTTTGCTGCTAGTGTTATTACACTGCCTGTTTTGCAAGCATAATGCAAAATTAATAGGCCATTTCAAAAACAGCATGTAAGTTTTTATAAATAAAAGTTATTTTTACTAGTGCCAGAATTTCTTAATCATAATATAAAAGAAGTAGGCATTTATTAGATATAAGTAATAACCAGTAATTACCAAAATACAGAATTTGTCACTGCAGACATTTGATTACAACAGAAGTTGTTCAGTAGTCACACAGCTTAAGCATTACTTTTTAAATTAGGAATGAAACGATTAAGTATTTCTGAAAATAAAAAATCAAAAGTAATTTTTAAAATGCAGTGTTAGCCACTGCCGACAATTTTTTTATAACTTAATTACAGAAGCTACTTTGTTACATGCTAGATTCAGCAGTAGTCAATTTCCATCAACAATATCCACATTTAACATGAGTGGAAATGCAAATGGCTTTTCTCTCCACATACAGCAATCAAGATGAGGAAAAGTCAAAAGCATCATTCAGTGTGGTTGTATCAGTCAAGTAAGCCGTGGAAGGGAAGCCAGCCCTGACACTTGTGTAGTGCTGCTATTACTGTGAATGAAAACAACCTACCATTTCCTTCATGAGGCTGTCAGATCATTGGCATCATGCTATACCTTTAAAGTTCTTAATGGTATTGAGGCATGTCACCTAGTCATTAAGAACCACTGATCAAGGCCAACTGACCATCCAAACCCTACTTGGCATTCTACAAAAGTCAGCCTCTATTTACAGTAAAAGCTTAGACTGTAGGGGCATCTTTTATATAAACATATAGATCAATAACAAATACAATTTATTTCTTGTATTGCCTAAGTTCACACAAGGAGTGCCACCACAAGCTTTAACAGACCCTGTTTCTTGATAGCTGCACATCATTGACTCCCTAAGAAGACATGAAAAAACTCCCAAAAAAAATCCCCTTGTATGGAAAAAAATCAGACATGAGTATCATCAGCTTTGCGCCCTAGGAACCAAGTTACCCAAACTATTCTATATAACATTTCAGTAATTATTTACAGCTCTGATACTGATTTGTCTAATCATAAAATAGGTCATTACATTAGCAATTCAAGAGAAGAATTCATAATTAATTGCAGAATTACACTATTTGAGGGTTCCTCTAGAATGCCTCTTTCTCTAGCACGATTTGGCTCAAAAATTAACCAGCTCATCATCATCTCATAACAGGCTTAAGTTTTGAGTTTGGTATTTTTCCATCCAGCCATTCTAGACCGTCCTCAAGAAACTGTCACTCAAAGACACACATACAGACAGATACACACCCATCATCCAGATATCAATGTTTTTGGTATCAGGGGACCATCAAATATCAAGATCCATTGAAAACTGGATATAGAAATTTTTGACGAATCTAAAGCTTTCGCTCCTTCCTCATAGAGGATAGGTTAAGGTGCTAAGCAAAAAGATGAAAGAAATCTTGGGAAAGGCAATTTAGAGAGAGACTCCTTACCAGGTAGGTTGGGCATACATTGGCTGTCAAAATATGGGGTAAATACAATACACAAATGAGAACACAATTAATTCTCTTCACAGAGCTAGATGGTCAATTTATCACCCCAGGAATACAATTTAACATTACAATTATAATGGTACAAACTAGAAGGCAAAACACAAGAATAGATTATATAATTCATTAATTCATTAAATATAGAACTATCACATCTGAAGATAAAGATTTGTTCTTGGTCCTGAAGACCTTTGCGAACAAGCCGTGTCTCCCTTGTTGGTGATTCCATTGCTGGGCTTGTCAGTCTAATTAAAGGACCCTTCTACCCGATGATTGCAGTGCTTCTTCATCAGAGGTAACTTTTCAATAGTCAGGCAAACAACTTTGCAGTAGAGAAATGGCACCAGGTGCCACATGTGAGTACCAAAAAGAGAAACAGAATAGGTGGGTGTTAGTAACAGTTTATAAATATAATATTGCTTACATTTTAGTACTATGAAGTTGGAGTTGTCTGGAAAGTGGGAGAAAGGACTTGTCTGAAAATGAAGTTCTCATATTTTCGAACTCTTTTGAAAATAAATGGAGCTACAAGACTACAGTTCCTGACTGGCACCATCTGGCTTACATCTTCTTCTGATGCTATCTATTAGCTAACCAAATAAGGCTGAGAGACTGAATCGTCTCCTTTTGATTGCAAAAATGTCCTTTTTCATATACAAAAAAGCAGTATTCTAACTAAACTAATGACTTTCCTATAGTTTAACTTTTATAAAATTAGCCAAGACAATTTTAATTTGTAGTAAAAAAAAATCAGTAGCTCAGAAAGATTACATAACCTCAATAAACTTAAATGCTAAATCTACAACTTCATGCTTTCAAGACAATGATTCCAAGACAATGTGGCTATTCTGTAAGTAGTTAACAGATCAACCAAACTTTATTTTGGAATAAGTAGTTTATGCTATGCATCATTCCATGAAGCTGTTAAGTAAAAGTGCCACATTTCCATAATGACACATTGTCTTGTGGTCAAATATGAAGTTAATGTTGAAACTATAGTGGTAAGATTGTGGTTCATAATTTAACTCTTTAGATACCAAGACATACAATAGTGTCAATTTGTTTTTTGGTTTTCTAGACCAACCTTACAAAATATTTGGCTATTACAAGATCCTTTAAGAACTACTTAAAGAATTCATAAATATGCTTGCTTGTCACTTTTGTTAGTAACAGAAAGGTAAAATCAAATTAAATGCTTTGTGGAATCTTCATGTATTCTTCATTCACTTTAAAATAATGTCATTTTTGTCTTTCTCATTTTTACAAATCTAAAGCTTTAAACCTTCCTAATCATCTTATGTTTTGCCACATTCCTTTTACCAAAGGAATAATAGAAATATAGTATCCTTAAAAACAACAGTTGACTGCAGCAGTGATGATTTAGGTGTGTCTTATTAAAAGGAATGTGATTAATTGTTTTGTGTTTTATATTTGGAATTAATTTAGACAGAAATCTGTTTTCACTTTGATATTAAAGAATTTTTTTCAGTTAATCAGTGTCAAAAAAGCCAAATTAAATCCACTGTGCTTCAATGTTGTATAATAATAAAATGTGAAACTATACAAGGGTGTGCATACTTTCTATAGGCACTGTGTAGCTGAAATAAATACATTTTTATGCTGCAGTCTCTAGGATTTGCTTTATCAAGAGACCCTAATTGCACAGAACCCAGGATTTCTTTTAAAGAGCAGTGCTAAGACGCATCAGTGGAGCATGTGGCAGCATACTTCTAAACTCATGAATATACCTGTATCTAGAGGGGTTAATTTATCTGCCCATTGCATTAAGATGACTATTTAACATCAGCATTGTTATGGTGATAGGACAAGTTATTCTTGTTGTATTCAGAATTACTTTCATTCTCCCTGCGTATGAATAAGGATTATACAAATATTAAGGATTATAAATAAGAAAAATAAATGCAAAGAACTGTTCTGGCCTAATAGCTAATATCATTGCAAATTGTGTTTCCTACTGAATTTTAAATGTCTATAATTTACATGATGTTCTTACAGCCAACCTTGTACAGGGATGCTAGTTCAATGTAGAAGAATTTCGAATTCAAACCTTCTCATAACCATTTAAAGGTTAGGTTTCTCTAAAATGTTTTCAATAGTTAATTTTGATTGATTTTGCTTGATTCTTTGTAGTCATTTGTTCAAGCAGGGGTTGCCATTTCAGTTAAGTGACAGTTGTGTAATTTGATCATTTTCAGTATATTTAAGACAGATTATTTCATCATACCTTTAATCCGTATACAATTTCAGTCTGTCCATTCTGTTGAGCATATTTAGCATTAATGTTTGTGATGCACCATCTTTTGGAACGTATATTGTAATGCTTGTAGTAATAAAATGCATCGGCAACATTAGCAGTGCTGTTGAAAATAAGATACTAAATACTAAATAACTGAGCCAATAGCCAAACTAATACTGTACCCTAATGCAGAAAAATTAAAATATAAAAAAAATATATAAGCTAATATTTGTCCATCCAGCAGTTACACCCTGTTCAGTGTAATCAGCATTAATGCTTGTGATGCACCATCTGTTGCTATGTATTTTGTAATGCATGTAGTAATAAAGTTCATTCCATTTTTCACTCTAACAGATTAGCATTAGCACTGCTTTTAAGAATCCTAAACTAAATACCATACAACTGCAGCAACAGACAAACTGGCACTATAACTTAGTAAAGTAAAAATATAATAAAAAAAAATTAATGATAGAAAAGTACTAAGCTAATATGAGTCCATTAAACATTCTGGCAGCATCCCAGGACCTGACTTTGAGACTCCCACAGTCATACAATAACCTACTTTTCTTTATGTGACAGTCAGTGGGCTCCAACAGCATTAGTGCTCCCTATATCAGCATTTATTTCTAAACATATTTTCCTATTGCATTTTTTCTTTATTAGGTTATAGAGTCAGTTGTACGCACTTTTTGTTGGAATGAAAAATGAAATGCATTGTATTAGTACCCATTGGAAATGCCTTGGAATGGGTATGTCAAGAATGATGTCATTGAGTAAATATGTGAGTGATATCATAGTTATTGCTGATGCAGTTATACTCTATTGAATTCATTTCTATTAGATGATGCTTCTGCACTTAGATTTAAGCACTAAACCAAGAGTCCACAGTTTATCAGCAAGTCCACCATCACAAAATGTTTAGCCAAAAATCAAAGTGAAAAAAGTGCAAAGTTGAAAGCACTATAAAGCAAAAGCATCCAAGTTCAAAACAAGAGTTTGTATGGAGGTCTTTTTGTTTTTATTCCAATCCTATGATGCAGACAATACTGCTACTCTGTCTTTTATAGGAAAAAAGTGCTGAATCAATATGGCATGTGGCAACCGTGGACGTGGCAAACACCATTGCCATTTCCATGAAAAAGCACGCAAATTGAAAACTGAATGGAGACATATAAAATTGCATTGAGGTAAAACTGAAGAAAGTAAAAATAATATCCAAGCATAACAATGGCTTAGGCCGACGGCATGTTACACAACGTCTAATTGAAAGTCATGTCAGACTTAATGATAACAGTTGCATGATCTCATTGCCATGAAGGTGTCAGATTTCATGAATGACAGTCACAGGGGAAAAAAGATTATACTAAAGCCTCACGATTTCTCAGCATAGTTTCATGTTTAAAAATTACTGCAAGCCCCCCATTTTTTGAAAGCCAATTGATGGGCTGAGTGAAGAGTATTTTTCATATCTGATGAGATGAGCCATAATTTCCGCCTATCTTTTTCCTTTTATGGACAGACAAACATCTCTTCTGTCTGAGTTGTTCAAAACAACCATTTTTATTCTTTCCTTATACATTATGCTTTCAGTAAAGTGTCCATTGGATGCCAGCACTCACAGACACAGTTGCAAGCCAGTCTAATTGACTGGCAAACTAAATGCCTAGCAGTCACAGGAGTGCACTACAACTGCCCCAAACTTATTATTATGGGAATGAAATCTGTATCTGGAAAAGTTGTGTAATGTGATGTGGGCTTAAGATAATTCGGAGTCAAAAAATATGTTCAGTAAAAATGGCCAAGAAAAAGTACGGTAAAACTTATCTGTCACTCGATTAACCATCAGACTCTATTAATTGTCAGGGCCAACGAAAAATAAAAAAACGCATGCCAGTGCCTAACTATTACTGTACTACTACTGCCACGCAGTACGCTGCAAGCTGTGCACATTGGAACAACTCTCCCTTCTGCTAGTGCATAGTGTTCTTCTCCAGCACCACGTGTCAGTTATGTACCTTCAGTTTTAATAGCATTTTGTAGCATTTCCTTTTTATTATAATTAATCTATTATACATTGTTATGGCTGATAAATGTAAGTGTGTGGTGTTACAATTCTCCCAAAAAACTGAAATTATTAAATGTTTACAAAACGGCAAAAGTGCTTCAAGTATTGCTTCAGTTTACAGAGTAGGAAGAATGGAAGAGTGAATGATATAAAGTGTGATACCGACAAAATTGAAAGACATGTTGAAATTGTAAACCAATGACGGTAATGATAATGTATATGTATTAATGTTAATGTTGATTAATCTTAATGGTGAATTTAGGAGAAAAGGGAAGGTGCGGAAGAAGGAAGTTTTGAGTAGAAAGTCAGGAGACAATAAGCAGGAGTGTTTGCAGTATAGAGAAAAAAGGAATGTGAGTGACACGAGATAAGCTGAATGGTAGGGAAAGCTTTCTGCTTCTGCTCCATAACCCTGATAACAGAGTATAAAACAGGGCGCCATTTGTTATGGAATGAAGACTCCAAGTAAAACAAAGAAAACTCCAGTAACTCTGAGTTGTGTTTCCTTATTATGTTGGTCATTATAATATTATATGAATTGATTAATTTTGTAAATACTATATTATATTTTGTTTTGTAAATAAATATGACTATTCGCTAATCTACTATCGCTCATCATTTTTAAAGTAGCTGTTCTGTTATCCGTGTTTTCTCTTATCTGTCACAGGCTCAGTCCCGACCCCTGATGGATAATTGAAGTTTTACTGTACTCTGACAACCTGAGTAAAGGTTTCAAGGCTGAAAGTTGCTAATTTGAATCACCTCCCTTTTCCCTGTGTAATAAAGGCGCTATATAGGAGCCTGACCCGACACAGATGGACACGGAGGCACGTATAAAAATAAACAAACTTTTATTTTCTTCATCTGTGGGGCACGTCTTCCCCGTGAACCCGACAGGCAATACACAGTCCCAAAGCACACAAGACCCACAACAGTTCTCTCTTTTTACCACCACTTCTCCTCTAGCTTAGTCCTCCTCCTCCCGACTCTGGCACCCAAGTGGTGGTGGCTGGCCCCTTTTATAGCCCACCAGGAAGTGTTCTAGGTGCTTGACCACCTGGTCCCAATTGCCCTTCCGGGTGGGGCTGAAGACTCATCCAGCCGGGCTGTTGATTCCAGGCAGCACCCACTAGCGGCCACCCCAGCTCCCAACCATGCTGTGGAGAACTCCATCTCCCATGGAGTCAATTGGGAGGTTGGGGAATCACCATTGGCCAGAGAGGCTACCACCAAGCGTCCCGGGAGAGGTATTGAGCTGCCCATGGTTGCCTTCCCGTAACATATGCAGCAGGGGCATCCCAGCTGGGCATGGACCCTGGCCACCCACCACACCTGTAATTATGAATAAGCACCCTGTGGAACTTGAAACTAACCCAAACAAATTGCTTTATAGGGTAGGGGAAACAACACTGCCACACAATAAGAACATTGCAAATTCTGTAGAAGACATGCACAAATTTATATAAGCAAAAAAGGCGATAGGGGGCAAATTAAGAAGGAGAAGGAAGACCAAGAGATGAGAAATATGAAGCACAGATCGAAACTAGGAATTTAGTCAAAGCCTAAATAAACTAAACCAATGAGATATTTGAGAAATGAGTCAGTAAACGTTATGAAGTCAAAATAAAAACAAAAAAAAGAAATGCAAGCTATGTCTTTTGAATATATGTATTATTTGGACAGAGGACTGTTGAAGCTGGCAACTCTTTATAGTGTCATGCTGATGATGCATTTCAAGGCCACTTCTGGGGAATTCACCCCTTGGCAACCCTTGGGATTGTGCATAGTAACCATACCACAAAATGGTGTTGCAGCAGAATATCAATAATACCAAAATATTCCTACAATTGAGTAAAGTTTACCAAACACAATTAGAAAAACCCAAATTAGAGGTTTAATACTCTAAGAAAAAAAAATTTTTTTCAGAATAATATTAAAAATAAATTGCAGCCATGTCTATATGTAGTCTGCGGTGGGCTGGCACCCTGCCCGGGGTTTGTTTCCTGCCTTGTGCCCTGTGTTGCTGGGATTGGCTCCAGCAGATCCCTGTGACCCTGTAGTTAGGATATAGCGGGTTGGATAATAGATGGATGGATGAACTATATGTAGTTCACAGGCTATTTCAAGAATTACCTTTCCGCTGATATGTTTAGAGACACACTACATGCATATTGTTACAGACTGGGTTATTTTATCCCCTGTTAGCTCTTGGGATATTTGCTTCATTTCATATGTTTATAGCTTGGATATGTACAGTTGTGCTTGAAAGTTTGTGAACCCTTTAGAATTTTCTATATTTCTGCATAAATATGACCTAAAACATCATCAGATTTTCACTCAAGTCCTAAAAGTAGATAAAGAGAAACCAGTTAAACAAATGAGACAAAAATATTATACTTAGTCATTTATTTATTGAGGAAAATGATCGAATATTACATATTTGTGAGTGGCAAAAGTATGTGAACCTGTAGGATTAGCAGTTAGTTTGAAGGTGAAATTAGAGTCAGGTGTTTTCAATCAATGGGATGACAATCAGGTGTGGGTGGGCACCCTGTGTTATTTAAAGAACAGGGATCTGTCAAAGTCTGCTCTTCACAACACATGTTTCTGGAAGTGTATCATGGCACGAACAAATGAGATTTCTGAGGACCTCAGAAAAAGAGTTGTTGATGCTCATCAGGCTGGAAAAGGTTACAAAACCATCTCTAAAGAGTTTGGACTCCACCAATCCACAGTCAGACAGATTGTGTACAAATGGAGGAAATTCAAGACCATTGAATGAACAACAATGGTGTGGATGGCAGGGTTGCAAGGACAAAGCCACTGCTCTCCAAAAAAAAACATTGCTGCTCGTCTGCAGTTTGCTAAAGATCACATGGGCAAACCAGAAGGCTATTGGAAGAATGTTTTGTGGACGGATGAGACCAAAATAGAACTTTTTGGTTTAAATGAAAAGTGTTATGTTTGGAGAAAGGAAAACACTGCATTCCAGCATAAGAACATCTGTGAAACGTGGTGGTGGTAGTATCGTGGTTTGGGCCTGTTTTGCTGCGTCTGGGCCAGGATGGCTTGACTTCATTGATGGAACAATGAATTCTGAATTATATCAGAGAATTCTAAAGGAAAATGTCAGGACATCTGTCCATTAACTGAATCTCAAGAGAAGGTGGGTCATGCAGCAAGACAACAACCCTAAGCACACAAGTCGTTCTACCAAAGAATGGTTAAAGAAGAATAAAGTTAATGTTTTGGTATGGCCAAGTCAAAGTCCTGACCTTAATCCATTCAAAATGTTGTGGAAGGACCTGAAGCGAGCAGTTCATGTGAGGAAACCCACTAACATCTCAGAGTTGAAGCTGTTCTGTACGGAAGAATGGGCTAAAATTCCTCCATGCCGGTGTGCAGGAATGATCAAAAGTTACCGGAAACGTTTAGTAGCAGTTATTGCTGCAAAGGGGGGGGTTTCACACCAGATACTGAAAGCAAAGGTTCACATACTTTTGCCACTCACAAATATGTAATATTCGATCATTTTCCTCAATAAATAAATGACCAAGTATAATATGTTTGTCTCATTTGTTTAACTGGTTTCTCTTTATCTACTTTTAGGACTTGAGTGAAAATCTAATGATGTTTTAGGTCATATTTATGCAGAAATATAGAAAATTCTAAAGGATTCACAAACTTTTAGGCACAGCTGTAAGAATGCAACATTATTTCTCATATAGTGTCATTTATCAATTAAAAAATATTATTTACTTTGCTATAATAAGATCAAACACCTGAAATTTGCAGATGTATTTATTTTATCATTAAGAGTTCATTCAGGCCTAACCCAACCTAGACCCGCATTTAAACACAGAATTCAAAAGCCAATATCAATAAAAAATAAGAGCTTTAAAAATCTTTCAACTTTTAATTCAGCAAACCTAAATGTTCAGGCTGATGCTGATGAATGACATCTCAATGAGACAAAACTGCTTCTGACCAAAAAATAGATCAACAACATTAAAATTTAATGTTAGTGTAGTTCACCTAGCAACTACTGCTTTTGCTGCTTACTGATTCTAATTGTATTCATTACAAAGCTGTGCCTTTTGTGAGTAATTGTGCCCAGATATTTATAGTGCTCAGTCATCTACACCTTGTTATGGATGGTTTTGACTAGTTATGGATGTTTCTGAAGGGGCATCTTTTTAGTTTAAGAGATATTTAACTGTAAAAAGAATTGTCCTCATCTTTCAGTGCAATGAATAACAATAACCATCTTTCAAAATAGTAACAAAGACAGTGCTTGCTGAAACTTTTATTGAATGCCTATACTTATACACTGACATCTGTTTGTGTGGAAGATAAATAAAAGAAGACTGACAGCAACCCTGGGGTGACTCCAGGGGAAGAAGGGATCTTATCAAACCATGAGCCATTCAGTTTATTCATTTATCTTCTATTAGTTATAAATAAAAAAAGCAAGCAACTAACTTACCAGAAAAAATCCAGTATGAAATAATCTTAAAGAATATTATGTACATTTTAAGAGCAACCATCAATATTGTGTGTAATATGGTTTTCTCTGGTAAATAGCTTTAGATAATAAAATAACAACAATGATAAATGCATATGAACTAGTGAGGCTGATACACCCAGTACAAAGACAGCAGAAATCTATACTAATAAAAGGCAAAGCCCTCACTGACTGACTGACTGACTGACTGACTGACTGACTGACTGACTGACTGACTGACTCACTCACTCACTCACTCACTCATCACTAATTCTCCAACTTCTCGTGTAGGTAGAAGGCTGAAATTTGGCAGGCTCATTCCTTACTGCTTACTTACAAAAGTTAAGCAGGTTTCGTTTCGAAATTCTACGCGTAATGGTCATAACAGTCAACAATGTCCGCCATTTTGAACTTTCTTATTTATGGCCCCATCTTCACGAAATTTGGTAGGCAGCTTCCCTGCGCTAACTGAAACCGATGTACACACTTATTTAGGTGATATGACGCCACTGTTGGCCACCATATTGAACTTTCCAACGTCACTAATTCTCCAACTTCCCATGTAGGTAGAAGGCTGACCCCATCTTCACGAAATTTGGTAGGCGGCTTCCCTGCGCTAACCGAAACCGATGTACGTACTTATTTCGGTGATATGAAGCCACTGTCGGCCGCCATATTGAACTTTCCAACGTCACTAATTCTCCAACTTCCCGTGTAGGTAGAAGGCTGAAATTTGGCAGGCTCATTCCTTACAGCTTACTTACAAAAGTTAAGCAGGTTTCATTTTGAAATTCTACACATAACGGTCATAACGGTCGACAATGTACGCCATGTTGAACTTTCTTATTTATGGCCCCATCTTCACGAAACTTGGTAGGCGGCTTCCCTGCGCTAACCGAAACCAATGTACGTACTTATTTCAGTGGTATGATGCCACTGTTGGCTGCCATATTGAACTTTCCAACAGTCTTTGTTACTTATGGGCCCATCTTAAAGAAATTTGGTAACTGAATCCTACTTGCGTACATATATATGTCCATAGCCTGCAGCTCGGTCACCGTGTGAGGCGGCGTTGGGTCCCCCATCCCAACGCCTCCCACGTTGTTGGCTGCCTGCCTATATAAGGCCATCCGTCACTCCGGTCTCCATATTCCCTTCCTTGCTTCGCCACGGGATTCACGTCTCCCTGCTGATAACTACAGCCTTTTTATTTAATCCACGGCTTCTCCGCTGTTTTATTGTTTGTTTATTACGATTATAGTTATTGTGTAGGTATTTTAGACTTACTTTACATTGTTCAGATACCCATTTCCTTTATCGTTCCAACCATACCCCTATTAACATGTCTATCGAGGTGATCACCATCGATGAAAGAACTTTTACTTATCGAGTGGTTTCCATGCCCGTAGATGGCACCTGCCTTTTCCATTCTCTTTGTTACATATTGCACGGCCATATCAGGCTCACTCTTGATATCCGGAGGAACATTGTGCCTTATGTATTGAATGACTGGGACAGGTTCAAGGTGTGGACTGATGACGGTACAGGAGATAATTATACTACACAGGAGCACTATAAGAGTGAAATGCTTAAGCCCTTCACCTATGGTTCAGCATGTGAGTTGATGGCTGCCGCTGAATTGTTCGGTTGTCGCTTTCAATTGTACCAAAATGGCCAAATATTTTACACCTTGGACAACCACCAATGCCTCTTAAATATCTTAGATTCACAGGTGACGATTTCAGTAGTGGACACTTTGATGTTTATGAATGTTTAAACTCTCAAAAACTGGATGTGAAGTTATTGATGAAACCGGTTGTATGCTTACAACACTTGACAGATGCCGAATGTCACTTCAACACAAGTCCTGCAAATACTGTCACAATTGAAACAAACCATGAAACTCAAACCGATTGCCCAGAGGGTACTGGGCGGTCTCATGGTCTGGAATCCCTACAGATTTTATTTTTTTTCTCCAGCCGTCTGGAGTTTTTTTTTTTTGTTTTTTTTGTCCCCCCTGGCCATTGGACCTTACTCTTATTCGATGTTAATTAATGTTGACTTATTTTGTTTTCTTATTGTGTCTTTTATTTTTCTATTCTTTATTATGTAAAGCACTTTGAGCTACTGTTTGTATGAAAATGTGCTATATAAATAAATGTTGTTGTTGTTGTTGATTATGGCAGCAGCAATCCAAGCTGTGAGATTTGAAACAAGATTACTTTTCACATGGCCAACTGTACGTTACATGCTCAGCGCAGTAAGCTCAGCGCACAGCTTGGTCATATTACATATTACGGAGGGCCGAAATGACAATGTGGTATACAAAGAGATCCTTAACAAATAATTATTGGTATATTTTCCCTCAGTTTAAAAAGGTTTAATTTTCTTCTTAATAAAAATTTTAAGGCAGTACTTCGCCGCTGCGAAGCGCGGGTATTTTGCTAGTTACTATATATTAGTGAAAATAATGTACTTGTTTCTGCTCTTTTAAAAGGATGTAACTATAACGTTATATAGATTGCCTTTATGAAATCTGATTATGTATTCTGAATTTCTGTTTTTTTTTACGACTGTACCTATATCTTTCAGTCTATTTTATTTTACTTTAGTAATATGGTAATAAACTTCCATTCATTTATTTAAAGATAAATATCAAAAACAGCTTGGCTCTCATACACAGTAATCTTAGATAATCTAATTTTGTATTCACTTTCATCACTTTCTTATATGGCCATCTTTTGCACCAAATCTAGCTTTTTACTCTTTTCATCTATGGCTCTGACATTGCTTTGGAGAAAGAGAAAAAAAAAGTCATAAAGCAACATATACTGTCATGCATACAACTGTAAGGAGTACCTCACAGGCGTGTCTGTGTCTGAAAATATGGAGAAGGTTTTGGGTGTTACATCACTACTACCGTATATACTCGTATATAAATCAGGTCTTGAAACCTGAAAAATCAATCATAAAATCAGACCCCCGACTTATACGCCCATTCAAAAATGCGACACTTGATTTTTTTTGTTTTTACATCTTCTTGCTTACTCTAATCTCGCACCAGTTTCTCAGACACATTGAATTTTGTTACAGCAGTGCAGTTACCAATTTCTTTCGCCACTTCAATGACTTTTAATTTAAAACCAGCTTCTTATTTTCTTCTGGTCGAATGCTCCATTGTAGATAATGGATGCTCTTATGATAAAGGTGTATGAGGGTGTGAGTTACAAAAAACACAAAACAGTGCAAATGTTGCTTCGGAATAATTCGGGGATTACTGTGTGGTCTTGTAGGCACAATACATAGGAAAAAAAAGGCAGTGTACTCCATGGTTACTCTCTCAGGTGGGCATTAGTATATCATAATCTCTTGGACCAATAGTATGAGTTTTCCGCATTCGACTTATACGACCGGCATTATAAAATACCAGAAATTATACAGTAAAATCAAGCCCCAAATTATCTGCCGGAGAACTTAAACGTGAGTATATAAGGTAACAGTTTTCCAATTTCCTTTAAAAAGGTGGAAAACAACTAGCTTCCATCATCACTAACTCAGCCCCTTCCGCTTTTGCAAGTATAAAAATCCAAACAGAGGAACCTGTCTGCTAGCAGCACTCGAGGACCCCAATAAGGCTTCCTACGAGAACTACAACTTCCATATAGTAGGTATGGAAGGTAGGTTGTAGGTTGTAGGTTTCCAAAGAGAAGCTGTATCAGAGGGATGCTGCCACCCAGAATACTGGAGGAACACATTGCCCCGATGGCAATCTCCATATACCAATCCACCATAATGGCTTCCCAGCTGATCTGGCCAGGATGCCTGTCCAGCGACATCCTTTACTATATATACATACACTAGCTGTGTAAGCCCGTGCTGTAACTATTGAAATCATCATAAAAAATTATGAGATGTAGAGATGTCAGGTAATTAACATTAACATAATTAACATATGTGCTTGCCTCGCTTCTGTATTAGCAGCTAAGAGACTGACTCTTTCTTTGGAGGTTTCGTTTTGCTGACATGCTGGCCTTGCTTGTGTATCCTCAGAGGTGAAGCCCTTACCCTGACCCCACCACTCAACTTCCGGGCCAGACAGACAGACAGACACACACACTTCCACGTGTAGATGTTTATATATGGTGGATATATATCAGTGCCCTCCATAAAACTGGGGACAAAACACATTTTGAAAAAGTACCTTTTCACAAATTGTAATCTGAACTTTATTGTGGCTAAATAGTGGTTTACATCTTGCAGCATGGCCTCTGAACTTCTGTTCATGAAGTCTTCTGCGTATAGTATCCGCTGACACATACAGCTGCTGAAACATACACATCTGCCTCCTTGTTTCTAATCTAGCGTACAGGCATTTGGAGCTTTTTCTTTACCATAGTAAGAATTCTGTCATCAGCAGTGGAGGTTTTCCTTGGCATACCAGTCCCTTTATAAATGCTGAACTCACCAGTGCATTCTTTCTTCCTAACTGTACTCCAGACAGTTGATTTAAGTAATCCTAATGTTTTACTGCTATCTCTAATGGTTTTATTCTTGTTTATCAGCTTTAAAATTACTTCTTTGACTTTCACTGGCACAGCTCTTATCCTCATGTTAAGCAATGGCAACTACAGATTCCAAAGGTAGTCTTAGATTGAAGCAAGCCTATGTATCTTATGCTTGTTATTGTCCCAAACATTATGGTGTCCTGAAATGAGGGTCCATAGATAAAAAGTATTGTAATTTCTCCATGGTGAGGCTAAAAGAATCCTTATTTAGACAAGTTCCTTTTTAACATCTATTTTGAAAACAGTATTTAATATGAAGGAAAACATATTGTGAAGGTGAAAGAATAGAAGTAATGAAGAAAACTTGAAAAAGAAACTGTGTGTGAGAGGAAGGGAGATGGGAAGAGGAGAACAGGAGGAGACAGATCCCACCAGCTGTATCATGAAAGTAACTTGAAATGTAGCAGGTAATTCAGATATTAAAATGGGGAAAATGGAAAAGGGATGGAATAGAGTTTGGCTAGTACTAAAAGAATAAAATTTGATGAGGGGCCAAGATCTGAAATGGATTGTCATCCTATAAAAGAACTACAATTATAAAAAATGTATACAAATGATGATTTTCTTAATAGTTCAGGTTAAAATTTGGATCTAGTTAATACACTTAACATAAAGGTGCAAAATGGTTCTGGAAAGCAATGCCATAGGGGAAGCATTTCTGGATCCCAACAGAACCATCCATATGAAGGACCCAGAATGAACCTTAATTTATACAAATGTGTAGCAGGCTCCTTAAATGACCATGAACTGATGATAACAGACTGGTGAAATATCACTATATTCCTGATTTTACAGTAACACAGGTTAAGTTCATATTTTCTTGATCTGTTCATACCCTGCTGTGTATCTTATTATTAATGAAAGATTTCCATTTTTAAAAATTTTAGAAACATTTTCAAAGCTCAAAAAACACTTTCATATGCAAATAATGCTTCTTAGTATTAAATTTGTCTTTTGAAGCAAGTGTTCTACAAAGAATCACAAGTCCCAGTAAAGTGCCAATAAGGAACAATTATTTTAGGGTGAAATTGAACAGTTCTTAAAGTATTTGGAAAGGAGCAGTTTGCTTTGGTAATGTAAGAGTACTGATAAACTGTACTAATCATAAGCAGAAGTGAGCATATATTAATAATAATTGGAGCAGAACCAAGAAGTGGAATTCCTGCAATCGAATTCCTATGTGTGTTTCTATTGAAGAGGTTGTAGATTGCTTGAAAAGAGCTAAGATGCTATTAGCCAACAGCTTGTAACAATCAACCTATGTAAAGCATGATGGCCACAGCTCACCATCCCATTAGGGAGACAGATGTTTCTTGGAAAACTTCAGCATCAAACTTTATCAGTCCTTGACCCCCTTTCCCATTTTGCCAATCCCCAAAACACTAAGGGCAAGAGGTCTCAAATATACACTGTTAACATGAAGAACACTACATATTTAAAAAAAAAATAATAGTGTACTGTACACTAAATGTGAAACCCCCTCAAACAGATGCCTGTCCCCCTGTACAAGCTATCAGTATTTCCACCTGTGGGGCATGTGCACATACACAGATATTGATACACAGATTTTCACCAAAAGAAAAGGGATGGATAAATGTAGTCTGAATGATGCAATAGTGAATTTTTATTCTATTGCTGGTCCCCCTGTTGATTAGCATTGGAACGATAGATAATTTCCCAGCAAAATACAGTTTCGGCATATGTGTATATAGATGTTTTGATGTCATGTTAGGTTTAATTTGCATTGGTAATGACAGATGTGTTTGGAGTTGTTTTTTTTAAGTAAGTAAAACAGAAGTTTTGAAGTAAAGTAGTTCTACTCACTAATTATGGTGCCTTAGGATGGTGATGTGTTTTATGTTGATTAGTACATGTAATTAAGAATTTCACTGTACTCTGTGTACATTGTAAACGATAATGACCCATCCACAAAATGTTCTTAAACTAAAGTTAAATTTTTATGTGAAAATCGCCTGTTTTTTCTTTTTGCAAAAACAAAAAAACCTGAGTGTTATTTCCTTAGAAAACTGAATGAGGAATCATCATATGTTCACATTGTAGCCTGCGTCTGGGGCCCTTGCCCAGCTGGAACACATCCACATTGGGAGGACTGGGGGAGCAAGCGTGGCCAGAGGGTTACCTCCCCCAGGATGCTAGATGGCAACCTCCCTGGGTTGCAGCGGTGCCTCGGGCTTCATGGGAGTTGGAGTTTGGTGCAGCCCTGTTGGGATCTGCAGGCGCTGACAGGGGGTGGTGCAACAGGAGCTGCTGAGCCCTAATGGGCAGTTCTTCCACCACACCCAGAAATGCTGCCAGAAAGGAGTCATCAAGCACCTGGAGCACTTCCAGGTGCCTTATAAAAGGAGCCAGCAGCCACTACTCAAGGAGCCAGAGTCGGGAGGTGGAAAACTAAGCTTGACCCGAGGAAGAGTGGAAGAGAAGAAAAAGAGAGAGAAGACTATTGTGTTTGTGCTGTGCTTGTGCTGGGACTGTGTTGTAAGCGGGGGAAATGGGGGAAGGCGTTTCCCACGAGGAAAAAAGAAAATAAAAACCAATGTGTATGTCTTGAACTTGTGTCCTATGCTTGTCTATGTTGAGTTCAGCTGGCGATGCCAGCCTGGGTGGGCCACAACATAATTCTAAATTTTATTTACTGCTTCCTCTTTGCTGAACAGATATTTTATATAGTAGCTATGCACTAATTAGAATGCACTGTAACTGATTTTAAAGCAAATCATAATCTTGATTTTCTCATTTAAATTAATTTTTTTCCAAAATCCATTCATAAGTGCAATACATTTTGTTGTACATGTGTAAATTATGTTTTTATTCATGTATGTACCCTTGCCTCCATAAGGTAAGTGGCTTCATATTTGACTATTGCTTTATTAATATTCTACACTGTATTGAATTTCAGTTCTCATGTCAAGCACCTGGCAGAATGAGCACTATCAATTCAACAAAAAAATACAAAGTCTGAAGGATTACACTTCAAATCCCACCTTGACTCACTGGGTATCCCTTGTGACCTTTAACTGGATAAAGTAGATATGATATGGATGGATAAATGGACCCCTCACTCACTTTGAGACTTAAACCTCTTCATAATGATATTGATTAATTATAGAAAATAACTAAAGCTCTTTGAAAGTGTGGTCACTATTAAAGCTGATGTAGTAAATAAAGATTGATTTAGCAGATGATAGGAGCTTCAATAAAAAGGAGATTCTTCTGAATTAATTTAAGAAAACAGAAATTTTAAGGTAAAGAAAAATAAGAATAACATTCAGACACAGATTAGAATTAATGGCTCAGAGTGCAAGAGAAATTTAAAGATATTTTTTTTTCTCCTCACTGAAATGTGGATCTGAATTTCAATTGTACATTGTAGTTCCACATGCTTGCACAGCCTGTGGCTCTTGTCTGTACTTCACAGTGAGGGCAGGAGCCTCTTGTCTCCTGCCAGATTTAGTACTGAGAAAATTAGAAATGCCACAAACAGGCCCTGATTTGGAGCTTTTCCCCTTTCTCTTCTATTTGGCAGCAACTACACTGTGTGATAGATAAAAGAAATGGCAGTATAATACTTTTCAGGCTTGCATATCAAAAATTGAAAGCAACACTGTATGATGGCAGTAATTAAGATTTTGTTTCCTATTAAGTTGAGTGGAAAGAGACCATTGAGTATTAATCAAACCGCAATCCACCAAATATATATTTTAACCTGCACTGTAAAATATTGTCCACTATTTGTAATTTGATGGCATTCCTGTGCATTCATAGACAACACATTTTGGACAAATTTGCACAGGTTTATGATTTTAATTCAGCTTATCATACAGTTTTTATGTGTTTAATCTATTTACAGTTTAATATCACCAGTGTTTCAAAAACAGTTATGCACTATCTAGCAATTGTGTATTGTATGTACATGACTCCTTCATTGCACTAGAGGGACTACCTACTTTAAGCATGGTCTGTAATCTGATTCATAGCTTGATCATTCCTTTACAACCTTTAAATTCATAAACACTGTGGTCTACTAAAGGACTACAAGTTCCATGAAAAAATGTTGCAGCGCCAAACCAGTTGTCCCTGTTTAATGAAACCAAACAAAACAAACAAAAATAGCCACTATGACCATAAAAGGTAACCAAAAGGTCTCAATAATAAAAGATAAGCTATCGGGCTTGGCAGTTACTCAAATGTCAGTCACCAGCTAGGAGATCCATCCTGTGGTAGGATTTATAAGTGGGGGACTGGAAGGGGCAAAGTCAGTTGTGGAAAAAAAAAAGAGGACAAAGTTGACATCGGCAGCCCCTCTTGACCCGGGGTGGTAGTATATAACTCAGATGAGCCCAGAGAGTCTTCCATAGACACACATGGATGACAACATCTAAATTTTCTTTATGAAAGATATACATTGTATCTTATCACCATCAGCCTCTCATCAAGGTGGAGTCCGGGAGAGACAAATCAGAAGCATAAGAAAAATTCTAAACTCAATACTAAACCAACAAACACTCGATGATGAAAGTCTCCAAACAATGATGTGTGAAGTTGAATCAATCACCAATAACAAACCCCACTCAAAGACATCCCAAATCATTTGGAGACACACATACCCAAACACTTGCTGCTACTGAAGACACAACCTGACATGCTTCCTGGACTATTTTCTAAAAATGACCAGTACACTCGAAGATGCTGGAAGCAAGTTCAATATATGGCTGATTTGTTTTGGAAAAGATGGTCTAAAGAGTATTTGCCAATACTTCAAGAACGTCAAAAATGGCTTGCACCAAGAAGAAATTTTGAACCAGGGGAAATTGTTTTAATTGTAGATGGTGTTGCACCCCGAAGTTCCTGGGTAATGGGTCGAGTCATTAAGACAATGCCAGATGCCAAAGGTACAGTCAGAAGAGTTTCTGTTCAGACCAAAACCAGCACACTGGGCAGACCTGTGAATAAACTGTGCCTGCTTCAAGAAATAGCCAATGTTTGAAGTAAGAAAATTGTAAATGTTTGTTTGCAGTGTTATTGGTAGTGATTTGAAAATGATAGTTAGTGTAAAAGTAAAATTAGTTGGGTCATATTAAAGTATAGTAATTGTCTCTGCTCCTGCATAGCCAATTAGGGAGCCAATCTTAGAAAATTAATGCTTTAAGTTAAAATTCATATTAGTGTTTGTTTAGTCATAACCATAGACAATGGTATAGCCTTTTACCCCTGGTAAGTTAATAAGAGGTAGAACTTTCTTGCTATAACTAAGATACACTGTGACAATTGAGTCAGTTGTTGTTTAGAACATATCCTAGGACACAGGGGACTTGAAAGACCCATTTTCAACATAGAAATGAGGTAGATATACAGTTTTTTGACTGTTTTGAAATGGTTCAGAAATGTTTAGAAGTGATTTGTAACAATTAGAAATGAAACAAGATTTAAGCTTGGAATAGAACTTTTCTTAACAAGAACTTTTTTTTACTATATCAATTTTTTTGTGTGAACTGTTTTACTTTAAATTTTTACTAATGCTTTTAAAAATGAAGATATTTTGTCTATGGAATCATTTCGATGCGTCAGGCTTTTGCTGAATCACATTTTTTAGGCTGGAGCCGTAGAACTTTGGTAATTTTGGGAAAATGCAGCTACACTTTGTAATTGTAAAAGTAATACATTAATAATTAAGTAAATAAACACTGAATGACAAATTTAATGTAGAATCATCATCATCATCATATCTTATGACACCACTGTCGTATCCAGGTAAGAGCAGCGTCATTAGCTTCCTTAAGATCTTCATCGGTACATGTAGAGCCTCAGGAACATTCATGGAGAATGTGGTCCATTGTAAAAAAATGAATGGCATAGTTTAAACTTAAACAATGATCTTAAACCTGAAGTTTTAACAAAATACTACTTGAGCAAGTACAACCTGAAACTGAATGCCTTCCTAAAAGGCAATTTGAAAAGAAGGCAATAACAAAATGAGGCCAATGTAATAATTATCTAATTGGCACAGCATATAAGACACAAATGTGTAATATAAAACTATCGAAATGACTGTTGACTTTGAATGCTCTGCTAAAGACTGATTTCATTGCAAGATAAAGCATCTCTTACAAGGGTATACATTAAAACTCCATAAATAGCATCCTCAATTGCTCATCGCCATCAACAACTTGATCATTATACTCTACACAAATGTTTTTCAACTAGTGTGTCTTTGCAATAACATCTTTGCAATAACAAAATGTTGCCCTTGGGTCTTGACCTGAGAAAAAGACACACTCCTCAGGTGGTCGAGACCTGTCTGAAGAAGACAGGATTACCTAAAGAAGTTCTGTAATTGCTGCTTAGCAGACAGTTTAGGATATGTATAGATGTAATGCTTTTGTAATTTGTAGAATTGTGCCTTGGGATTTTTTGGTTTGTGAAAAGTGTGCAGATCATAGATATGTTATGCAATATCTGAAAAATAATACAAAGAGTACATGACACATGTTCCGCTCTTATTGGAGATCGTCAAGTCTACGCACTTTTGCATCCCCTTATGGGGATCGAACCTCGGACGTTGCACCATGGCAGCTGGTTTGCTTATTTGACAGGGTGAAGATCTGAGTATTACATTCTTAGGCCTGAATCACTGTCTGATTATCTGTTTGGCTATCTTTGGCTGACAGTAATTCCCCAACCGGTTGCATGGCTCCATGGGAAATGGAGTCTTCCACATCCTGGTTGGGAACTCGGATGGCCGTCAGGGGGAGTTCCATGGAGTCAATAGCCCGGCTGGACGAGTGTTCAGCCCCACCCGGAAGTGCAATTAGGACCAGGTGGTCAAGCAACTGGAATGCTTCCGGGTGGGCTATAAAAAGGGCCAGCCACCACCACTCGATGGCCAGAGTCGGGAGGAGGAGGACTAAGCTTGAGGAGGAGTGGTGGTAAAAGAGAAGAGAGTGTTTTGGTTCTACTTGTGCTTTGTGTTGGGACTGTGTTGGGCTGTGTGACACAGGGAAGACGTGTCTCATGGCTGAAGAACAATAAAAGACTGGTTATTTTACGCGTGCCTCCAGTGTCCAATCTGTGTCGGGTCATGCGCTATATAGCGTCCATATTACAACATATATTGTCACACACATGCACATGGGAGGCAGCTAAAGGACTTGAATGAGGGCAATTCCGAATCAGACCGGGATGTAGCTGAGTGCACTGATTCTTTTTCTCGCTTACCTGCAGACCATTCACAGGAAATTCCACCTGGCCCTGTTGACGTCACTTCCAGGTGTGAACCTATAGATAAAGACCTTTCCGGTTCCGGCCCCCTTGATGTCATGTCCGGCCCGAGCCTATGGTTGAAGACCCTTCTGATCCTGGCCCTTTGATGTCACTTCCTATCCTGACCTTTAAAAGCCTCCACCTTTCCCCTACTCCTTCAGTTCTGTTTTGGTCTCTGATTTGTGCACACCTGTGCTATCTTTTTGTTTGCAGTTTTGCAGCCAGGAAAATAATATACGGGTGGCTTCCCCAAACCTTGCTATGGCTCTTGATCAAGTTTGTGACAATATAAACTCTGTAAAAGTGCAGCTACAGCTATTAATTTACTTTTCCAACAATACAAACTTACTTTAAAAAGTTACCTGTATTGTACTCTACCATTGGTACAAAAACAAAACAAAGCTCCAAATATAGCATCACATATCACTGAACTCTATAGGCATGAAGAGCTGATAACCTCCCAAAACTAACAGAAGTTAGATAGAAAAACTACTGCTTAGATTAAATGAGCTGAAACCTTACAAACTACCATGACCAGATAACATTTGTCCTGTAGTGCTTAAGGAAGTTAGTACTTACCTACATAAATCCTTGACACATATTTTTTGAAACCCTCTACACACTGGTAAAATTCAGAAAGACTTGAAGCTAGTAAATATATTTGCCATTTTATAAAAAGGTGGGTGTCACATTAGCACAGTAGTAGTGCTGCTACCTCAAAATATGGAGACCTTAGTTACCTTTGCAAGTGTCCCCAGCAAAGACTTTTCATGTTCTGTCTGTGTACCCAGGGTTTCCTCCTACAGTCCAAAGACATGCAGGAGATGGCCCTAGTGCATGTCTGCACATACGTATGTTTACCCTGACAAAGGACTAGTGCCCTGTCCTGGTGTTGTTCTGCCTTGCACCCAAATGTTTTTGGGATATGCTCCAACTTCCCCACAACCATGCCCTGGATAAGTGGATTATGAAAATGGATTAATGCATATATAAAAAGATTGGGCAGATCCAAGTAACTACAGGATAGTAAACTCAATGTGCATCATAGGTAAATTAAAGGAATCAATTATGAAGGAAAAATCAAGCAGGATGTCTAGAACAGGTTGTGTTTCAGTAATATAATGAAATTCTATGAGGAAGTATCAAATGCATATCCAATACAATAGAATAGAGCTTATATTTGTATAGCACTCTTCAATGAGTGAAGACACACAGTGCTGTGAACAAATTCTCAGGTAAAATTCAAGTATAGATTATATTAATTACTATGTACAGCATTAGTATGTATAAAGATAGATATTTGATAAAAGACACAAAAACAAAATAGAAACTGATTAACTTAAATAGAAAACATCTGTCAATTAATTAATTGTTGGAACTTTGGTCAGTTGACAACAAAGGAGAGCAAAATTGTAAGAGAGAAAGCCAAAGACATGGTGACATTGGCCAGCGAGCTGTCCACCCCAGCCTGGGCATTCCATAGTAGTGTCTTCACTGGCCATCCAGTCTGATGTGAGAATCTTTCCATATAATTATTCCAATGCTCCTCTAGTAACAGTGTTACACCCACTGTATGACGAAACACCCAAATTGGGACTTGAGTGCTGCAGGTGTCACCTCAGCATCACACTGGAACAGTGTGAGGTTTTTTGATGGTGGCTAGAGTGCCAATCCTGCCACCAACCCCCAAGTTTTCCTAGTAACAGTTTATAAATAATGTTTTACTCATATTTTTGTACAAACATCTACCAAATAAATGCAGTATGCATAGCTAATCAGCATCTCTAGTCATGGCATGCTAGATTAAAGTAGTAAGTCTTCAGCCTGAATTTAAAAGCTTTGAATGAATGGAGCATCTCTTATATTAGCAGGTAGATCATTTTACATCTTCAGGGCTCTGTAACCAAGAGCTCAACCTCCTATTGATATTACCCAAAATAAACAGTATTTCTTTTTTTTCTTGATTCAGAAACATACAGTCCTCATCCATTGGCACTCCAAAAGCGCACTTGTTTTGTTATACTTGTACATTTTGTGAAAGTGTTTATTTGATATTTAGACTTCAGTCTTTACACATTATACACGTCATGTCTACATTTTGTCAATTATTACTAAAACATGAAAAATGTTTTTGTTTTAACAATGTGTTTACATATATTGTTGTAGATACGGAACACTCATGAAATGCATGTATTCCAAATAACAATATATTATTTACCGTATACAACTCCCGGCAAATCACACTCAGATAAACAAGACTTGAGCTGGGAAAACTTTCTGCCCTATCTACATTGGTGGTGGGATGGGATAGTAGGCTGCTTGCTACATGTGCTGATCGACACATTTATGACACAAAAGACAGTGACGGAAAGGTGCGAATGGATTTAAGGTGGGGTTACGAGTTTTTTCATAGGCTTTAGTAATTGTAGTGTTAATTTACTGACATAATTAGTTAAGTACAGCATTGAAGAAACATCATTAGGTCTCAAAGAACTTTATATTTGTGTGTAATCTAGATACACGTGAAAATTAATGTAACATTTTCTATTGATACTTCCCAATGGAAGCATGCAAAGTGAAAACAGTAAACTTCCCAATACTGAGCCCCATGGGACGCAATATTTCACTTCTGAAAAATGATGAAGCACTGTCAGCACATTTCTGTATGTTTTGTAGTAAATTTGAGAAATAAAAAGTAAACCAGGCAAGTAAAGTGCCTGTGAGCATGATGTAACTTTCCAGTCTATGTAAGAAAATAGAATGGTCAATTATGTCAAACACTGAGCTTAAATCTAATACCATAATTAATGCTGAATTTTCTTCATCAGAGGATTTTAGAATATCATTCACAGAATGGGTTAGTGTCATTTCTGTATTGCGACGGATGCGGAAGCCAGACTGGAGTTTTTCAAATAAGCTGTGATGAATAAGATAACACTATATATGAGTGACAACTACTTTTTCATTTATTTTTTGAGACAAAGGGTAAATCTGAAATGGTTCTATAATTATTAAGCATATGTGAGTCTAGCTCTGGCTTTTTAAATAACAGTCAAATAACTGATACTTTTAGTGCATCAGAAACTGTGCCATTTAGTAACAATCTATTAATAATGTTAAGAATGGGTGCTGTCAGACCCTCTATAGCGCTTTTCACTATTTTAGATGGGACTGGAACAAAGGAACAAGTATTAGTTTAATTCTAGAAATTAAAGTTATGACTTCCTGTTCTGTTACTAAATTACTAAAATGGTGTTACTGGGTTCATGCTGGTTTTAATATGTATAAAAAATATGTATATAAACAACAAGTTAGTTAAGTGTTCAGATGACACCAAAGTACTGTAGGTGGAAGGGCAGGAAATGTAGAATGAGCTAATCATTATAATGGGACCTGTACTGCATATGGTCTTGGGAAAACTTGTTGAATATGAAATTTAATGTAAGTAATTGTAAGTTTTTCAAAGTACTATTAGTGTGTAGTTTTGTCAAAATTCCTTACACTTTTTTCACATGGGTTTCCTAACAACTGTTTTAGATATTTTTGAGGCTCCCAATTATGATTATGATGTTTATTTTTGGAAATTCTAACCACTTAAAAGTTACCCAATTTTTTTGGACCATTCTGTCCTTCATTTTATATTTTTGCTGCTATGTTTTTTTCCTGTCATCAGGATTGCTTTAGATGCTGTGTGGGGAAGGTCATGACCTTCTGGAAGAAGGTGCAATTGTATAAAAGGTCATTTAAAAAATTACTTCTTTATCCGAGTTCCGGATACAAAAGTCTCTTCTGTAGTGCTCCTTTTTTTAACCTGGTTCTCACGTTTTTTCCCTGTATTTTTGAAAACGATTTTTGTCTTTGATGCTTGTGTCATTGATTATCCAGTTTTAACCACCCTTTTCTATTACTCATTTCTTCTTCCAGTCATTACTTAAATTTATCAGTTTTCTGACATAACATCTACATCCAGATACAATACAGAAGCAATCAAGAAGGCTAATATATCACAATGTGTAGAGTGCAAATCTAATTAGTGTATGCTTAAATTATATAAAACAATAGTGAGGCCTCACATGGAGTATTGTGTAAATGTTTGCTTTACGTATTATAAAGGGTACATAGCAGTACTTGAGGAAGTCCAGAGGAGAGGAACTAGGTTGATACTTGGACTGAGAGATATGAGCAATGAAGAGAGACTGAAGGAGTTTAACCTTTTTAGTTTAACCAAACAAATTAAGAAGTGACATGACTGAAGTGTTTATAATTATGAAGGAATTAGTACAGCAAATCCGGGTTTTTAGTTTAAAAGAAACTCTTTATCAAGAACTTGGGGGCATGGTTGGAAACCTGTTAGGGGCAGATTTTGTACAATGTTAGAAAGTTTTTCTTCATGCTGTGACACATGAGTCGCTGTCTTGTACACAAAAGATGAGGCTGAGTCTAAGGACTTCAGGAAAACCAGCTTAATTCAACTTGAAACAGGAACAGCAAGGTTACTTATTGAAGCAGAAGCTTCCACTCTACTACACACAGACACAGCAATTAGGCAGGGCCGAAACCAGATCACTGGCCAAGTTATAATGTCCCCCACATCACCCATCAGGCAATAAACGTGTTGCGCAAGGAGGCAGTATGCTTACAGTTGCCTCTGTGCAGCTGTGAACCTGTGGGGTGTTATGAACCTGTAGTTGCCTAAACGACAAACAATCTTCCCTTGACAGATGCATCAATCTCGTTTCGGCATGTTGCCCCATTGGAGAGGGTCTCAAAAGAGTTCAAAAATCACACAATGCAAAAAAACATAGATGCATGGAATAAATTACCAAGTAGTGAGGTGGAGAGTAGGACTTTAGGGAACATCAAATCACAACCTGATGTTATTTTGGAAAATCTAGTTGAATAAGATGGATGGGTTTGTTGGGCTGAATGGCCTGTTCTTGTCATTATTATCTTAATGTTCTAAAGCTCTAACGTTTTCTCAAGTCCATGTCTAGAAATCTGGGCATCCGCAGTTCCAATCAAATAATGAAAATGTTGGCACAGAATTTCCTGATGTTCTCACTGCGCAATATTCTCTTTTTCAAACATTTCATATTGTTTGTTTCTTACCCCTTACTCCTTCTTTTACTACTTATTCAGATCTTCCAATTGGCATACTAAGAGCTTGTTGTCTTGTTTTCTGCACATAAAAAATTTTACAGCATGGATTTTTTTCTATCACTGTTAACTTTGCTAACAACCACTAATATAAAACAGTCTTAAATTTGTGTTCCTTTCATTTTAAGTTTAGTTATTTAATTCTCAAGCTTTGCTCTCTTTACTGACCATACTGCAAAAGCTTGAAAATTTTACGCAAGTCAAAGATGCCTAATGATGACCCTCTAATCCCTTTTTCATATTTTTCTACAATTTTTACTTCTTCTGCCTTTTTCATTTTTTCACAAATCAGTGGAAACCTCCACTAATGATGACCAGCCCCTAATTTTATGTAATCCTTCCTGAATTTGGGGGCTTCAACTCTTTGCCAAGGGAGCAACAAGTGTTTCTTACCTGGGGACCCAAAAACTAGGCCAAAAGACTCAAATCCCCATTTTTACCTAATTATCTGGTCTTAATTATAAAACTTTGGGTGGATTAGAGCATGAAAATATGCAAAACCAAAACACAGGAAAATGTATTGTAGCAGTCTAGTGCCGCTAAGATTCACACTGTCGAAGAGACAGTGATTCATTTATTTTTTTAATGGAGATTCCAGAGAGGCACCTAGCCATGGCCCAACCTGCACACACTCACAAGTACAGACAAAAAAAAGCAACCGGTAATAAAACAATTAAAGAATGCATTAAACACTAATAAACAAAATATAATTACACACTCAATAATCCCACCCCAGTCCCCTTATGATGATACACAAAAAGCACAAACAAACCAAAACAATAAACACTCAAGACAATCCTTATACAATCCAATACAGCAAGAGCAGATGAAATCATATGGTGTGAAAATGAGAATCCCGAGAACAGTTTCTGTAGAAATGAATGAACCATTCCTACCAGTAGTCCGAAGCAGTGAGGGGTGAGATTTCCAGGAGCGCTCCCATAACAATTTATTCACCACTATAACACGATAGGCAGGTATGAGACAGTCCATTCATCTAACGTGAAACGATCCAGGGCACAATTGACTTGGACAGGATACACAAAACACCAATCTCCTTTTGCTCCATTAGGCCTCCCTTTTAAACTTTCCTGCTGGCCTCTTTCATCCACAGCAGCCTGTACTTCCATTCCTGTAATCCTATGCAGGTAACCCCTTTGAGCTGCTGGGGAGTGAAGTTCTCCCCATGGTATCACTGCTACAGCGTTCACCAAAAAAATGTACATTTAGAAAACCTGCCATTTATAAAAATTTCAATTCAATTTACCTTTTATAAATCACAATCATCTTGTAAATGTACATATATGAAAGTGCCTCTATATGTGAACTCTGCCTGGTTGCCATCCTGAAGCAACCATACAATGACTATGCTAATCAGTGTCATACATATGCAATCATAATGCTACAAAACTTCATTGGCTAGCACAGCACTATTCCTTCTGACACACTGAGACCCCTCCACCTGCATGGAAGAGTATCTGGCATAACTGGCATTCCATAACTGATCATGCAAGATCATGCATGGCATTACAGCACTACTTTTCTGCATTCTGGGGGTCAAGAAAAGGTGTAAGGCATCAACATCAGAGCTAACGCTATTACTTGGTGCATGTAATGACATGATTGTGTTACAATGAATAGTATAAGTGGAGGGTTCAGCCAGTTATCTTATTAACAAGCCAGCCACCACTTATAGTACTATCATATCTGCCAAATCGACTTTGCCTCAAAGTAAATGAAACATGGGTTGACCCAGGCCACTGAACCATGACATTTGTCAGTATCATCTTGGTATCACAGATGGCTTGTGTGTTAATGGAATGTCACTACTCACGGTTAAAAAAAGCAGCTTCATTCTTGCTAGGTGTTCTTATTGCAATATAGGTGCAGTCAATTGCTGAATTAGGAGAACTGGTCCCTGTTGCAAATTGCATTTTTTTAAGTTGGCAAAAATATGTTATGTTTATGTATGTTCACCCACATCATAAGAAAACTGGATGTAGCACCTTGCCTATTGGTTAATGGCTCCATCACAGCAGGCATGATGGAGTGAAGCTTGTCTGAGGTATTCCTGAAAGCAGGTAGGCTTTATAAACTGGTGAAAAACCAAATTAGTTCTTCAATATAAATATGCAGAATTGACCCTCTTAAAGGGGAACTCAAATATAGTGTACTGTATACATCATTATTGAACACACATAATGATAACAGCTTAGTGATATGAATTACATGAGCGAGTCACTTTTGAGCTGGTTTGGCTGCATTTCCCTACTTGATCAAGGGTGTCGCCGTTTCCCAGCTCCTCTGCAATGTTGCATATAGATGGGTCAAAGTTGCCGTAAATATATACAAGCTTTCCTGTCAATTGTTTTTTTTATAAACCTTGACAGTTGTGTGGAAACTGGCGTATGCACATTTCAAGCCTCTTTTTTGTGTATACAGAAGTTTTATAAATCTGACCCCTGATGACTCAAACCACAGGTTTAGGGATTGAAAGTCCTGACCACTGGCACTTTCCAATGGCTACTGATGAGCCAAAAACAAATGTGTTTTCCTTGAGAGAGCTAACCCACAAGGACTGGCCAGAGAAGAAGAAAAAGGAAAATTAGAAAAGACTTCCCTTTCTGTTTACAAATGCTGACAATGATCCTTAACTGTATTATCAAATCATCTGTTCAGTGTCTGCTTACCAAGAGTGGCATGTCCAGGTCATGGCACCAGATGTGTGAAAGAAATCAAATTCCATGCTTTCGTTGGAAGTCTGGATCAATAAGCCTTATTATCTTGTGAGGACAATAGTTCATCAGAATAGAATGTTCAGAAGCTGTTCTAAAGAGCAGGTTATACTCAGCAGTATTTATAATTACCAGTTACCATTAAGAAGCCATTTTCTGTGAAAAATAAGTTATTTATTGTATCTTATTTTAATTAAAACATTTCACTGTGTTCACATTCTCAGGAATCAATTAACAACATTGTTGATATTTGGTTTAATGAGAAGGCAGGCACACAGCACTGACAGCATGGATAACAATTTATTTAATTAACCATTTATATTTAACATGGAGGGAGAGTAATAGAGTACAAAATAATTTACAGTTCTATATGATTACTTAATCACATGCTAAACCTGATTAATTATGACAAATGATAAATTTCTTCCACAATATATATATACACACAGATAGATGACTTGTATTGTTCTCGGCCCTCTTTGGTGGTAGAAAATAATTCTATTGATTATATTTATTAAAATTTTTTATATCTAGATGATCAGTAATGATTATAAATATTCAGCTGCAGTTTATTTTTATACAGTACACTTTACTTAAATCTTGCAGATTTGCAAATAAAAGACATGTATTCATCCATTCTCTGAACAGCTTCAAGCTTGCTATCAAAATAGTCTCCAAGAATTCCACATACTTAGAGAATATGCATGACAGAGGCTTTTATTTCTGCAGTTGGAGGAATAGCATGAAGATTCCTCCTATCTGTTTTTTGAATTTGCTTCATTCAATTTCATTTCTGAGGGGAACTGAATCCACTCACAGAAAGTTCACACTCATAGTATTAACCAGTTATGCACTAGGCAGAAGTCCATTACAAGAATGTAGACTCCTTCATAAAGTGCCAAATTAATGTGAGCCATTAGCCTAAATTGGTAGTCTTTGTGATGAAGAAGGAAAGTGGACTTCAAGGATTCATTTATATTTGTTTTGTGCTTCTTTTATTTAACTGACTATAACTTCATCATCCTTCACTCAATATACATGTTGTAACCCTCAAAATACAGGTCAAACATTTCTATTTCAGAATTTTTACCAGGAGAATGTGTTAAGTTATACAGTACACTGGTTGCAGCAGAGTAAGTTGCAAAATCAGTAATATTTTTTTACCAAAAAATACATTTTGAATGTTTTTCTTATTTCCACTCTATAAATGTGTCACTGAATGTGTCAGAAACACCCAGACAAAAAAATACATCATGAAATATTTACAAGTAATATTTCTAGTTTTACTGATTTCAAGCAGTACAAAAATGGGCTTTTTTTCACTTGTATTATTTTCAAATAATTATCAATAGCATACATATCCATTATTGAAGACGCATGGCCTATGTAACATTTTGAATGGTAGCTCTCACTCAGAATATATACATATATATATACTGTGTATATATATATATATACTGTAGTTGGTAAAGAAATAATACTATATATACAAATTACTATACCAATACTGTAGTTGCAAGATTCAAAAACATCTGTCCAAAAAAAAAATTTGAAATCTACAAAGTGGAATGTAATGTCATTTGAAAGACCCTCTCATTTAGTAGATAATAGTCTATATACAATTGTACCAGTCATTTCCACTATATCCTAACACAGGGTCACGGGGGTCTGCTGGAGCCAATCCCAGCCAGCACAGGGAGCTAGGCAGGAACAAATCCTGGGCAGGGTGCCAGCCCTCTGCAGGACACACACACACACACCAGGGACAATTTTAGGATGCGCTAATTCACCTAACCTGCATGTCTTTGGACTGTGGGAGGAAACCCACGCAGACATGGGGAGAACATGCAAACTCCATGCAGGGAGGACCCGGGAAGCAAACCCAGGTCTCCTTACTGTGAGGCAGCAACGCTACCACTGCGCCACCGTGCTGCCCCAATTGTATCAGGACATTCAAAAAAGCCATGGTGGGTAGGTAGGGGAAGGAAAGAAAAACATTGCAATATGCATTTTAATTTCAAAACACTCTTATTTAAATATAGCAATGAGGAAATTAATGATTAATTTTGCAGTTTAAAAACAAAACGGTATTATTGTTTAGTCCTGCTGGCGAAAAACCATGAGGCTGAATTTCAATGGGTTAAACAAAAAGTTAAAATACAAACCATGCATAGATAATGTCTGTAGGGTTCGGAATCTGGACTTTGGCTCTTTGTAGAAATTTCAATAAGCATTGTTCTGCCATGCTGTACTGTCATTTGACAAAAAAATCTAAATTGCAGTCAATATTTTTGTATTATTTTTCTGACATGTTATTTACATTTGAGGATGCTGTGGTGGAACATTTAGCAATTCTGTTCAAAGGCATCTACATATTTTCATTATAGAAATTAAAATACAACTAATTCAACATAAAAAATAATACAATTCTTCTAAAATGTATGTATTTTAAAAACAATTTAATCACAAATAGTGCTTAAAGAATAATGTTGGCATTTTTAAAGTCAAAGTCTTTTTTCAGAGACATTTGTTGTTAGGAACACGCTTTGTTAGAACTTCACCTTTGCCTCAACCTTGTTTTACATTTTTTTTGTTGTTTTTTGTTACTTTACCCCTCATCCTCACTTATGGTTGATAGTTTTTGTTATTTTTTAATATATTCCTTACTGTCAGTTATATTTTTTCTTTTTCCTGGAATGAGCCTTTATTATTGTAAATTACTCTCGGGTTCTGCAATAACTGGAACCTCAGTCACTTGACAGGGCTATTTAAAAATTTCTCTTGGCCACAGCAGGTTCTGCTGTCATTTGCGTCCTAACAGCTCACTTGTAAAACTCTTCTTATAATAAAAAGCTTCTGAACTTACATTTGGAAAATGAATTTAGTGAAGTTAATTTTACATAGTCTTTTTGTTATTTTGTGAATTGAATTTTTAGGCAGGGTTTGATATTTTGGATGTTTTCCTTTGCTTAGTTACTCTAGTTTTTGGTATATTTTGTTCTTTAAACATTCTTGATTCGAGTAGTTTTTCCTTTTTCTTTTAATGGTCACTTTTCTTTTGAACAACAAAATTATCTGTTTTTCATTGTTTTTGAGCTTGGGTGTAGTCATGTTGTTTGTAGTAATTGTGCTTATTGCCAAGCATGTGAACATTGCTTTTATACATTTGTTGCACATATTAAAGTTGGCTGCACACGGGTTTCATGTCTAGGCTTTCAACTCTTGTTATTCTAAAATTCGTTTTGTTAATATTACTGCATTCTTTAGTTTTAGGACTTTTTGCTTTGTTTCCTTCAATTATGAGTTCCCAATTTGGCATTACTGGCTTTGATGATCGCTTTTCTAACTGACTTGCTGGTACACTAGATCCTTACATGTTTCGTGACTAACAATTTGACTGTTCCTTCACCGATTTTTCTCTCTCTATATATGCAACAACCTTTTGCCCCCAGGAGTCAGGTTATGTGTAGCTGGTTTCATGAATATTGCAGTTGATTCTCTACTTTGTTAGCAAATCTAGCCCTCAATCTATATGTTTTCCAGTGAAACTTTACATTTTTTAAAGATTCAAGCAAATAAGCGTTATCAGTAAAGCTATCATTGTGTGTTATAATGAAGAAACAAACATATTTTGCTTTGTTGCTGAATCTTATCTATAATAGTTGATTACATAGATTAATATGTTCAACAAATTTTAGATGAGAGGGATAAAAAACTGGAGTAACAAAGACAGGAATACTTGCAGGCTGTAGCTACTGTATACAGTGAGGCTTATGAAAATAGGCAATTTGTGTTGCACATACAGAAAATGTAAAATAATATCCACTACTACTGCCAATGAAAAACTTGAGATAAGAATTCTTTGTCAAATAAGGCTTTCATTTTTGTTAATGATGAGGAAGATTTTCAGCCCTCATTACTTACAGTGTTGTGATGGCATTTCTCCATTTTCTGAATTAAACTAAAAGAAACAATTAAAGCCAGAAGGAGCAAACAAACAACTTGATTAAAGTAATTTTCTTTATTGATCTTGTTAGGAGCAGCAAGACATTGCTTGGCACTGGTGCTTCACAGCTCTCATCATGTAAGTGCTACAGCTTTAAAGATTACTGTGTACCAATCCTCAAAATTACTTCTCCCGCCCAGAGCTGGCATAATTATAAAATAAGCTACAAATCCACCAAGCGGAAGCAAAAATAACTGGATAAAAAATAAACATTTGGTATAAAATTCAGGATCGTTCGAGGGCTGTTCCGGCACTGTAGCCCTTAATGGGCTGAATTCAGTAGGATGGTTCTAGATCCTTTTAATTCCATTTTAGAGTAGTTTGGGCCAAAGGCTCTCTGATCAGGATTGAGTAAAAAGCTGAAAACAGGCCTGGACAAGCAAGTCCAGCAAAAGGACCACTCTTCCTTATACATGTGCACACACACACACAGGAGGTATGAAGTGGAGAAAAGGGAAATGGGAGTCAGTAGGACTAAGACGGAGTACAGTACACCCCCAAAATTTGCAGGGGTTACATTCCTAGAGCACCCGCGAATTGTGAAAAACCGCAAATTTTGGCTGTGGTTAAAAAAAATGCCTATTTTCATTGTTTAAACCCTAAATATGCCTCCAAAACACTTTAATTTCATTTCAAGCACAGCTTAATATATTACCTAAAAATAAAGAATGTAAATGTATATCTGTATACTGTACTGCTATGTCTCCCGCAGTGCAAGAATGTAAAATACTGATGTTATCGCTATATGTACTGTAATTCATGCAAGCGCGTTTTCATTGCCAGAAGCCTTAGACGGTGCAGCTCATTTCGGTGGCATTTTGGGGCTTTAACCCTTAAACTGCCAAATACTTGGGGGTTAATGCATCCCTGGACGCCAAATACTTTTTTGCTGCACTTTAAGTAAACATTACAATTAACAAAGAAAAAGTGAAATTTTAATGGAACACTTTTTTTCATGCAAAGAGCATCACAATTACTGCAACACTGTAAAAACTATTTAAAAAACTACTGGAACAATATGTATAAAGTGCAACTGACGCCATGGATGAAACTCAGTAAATCACTGAGCCAACTGCGCTTGAACTGGCTGAACGCAAGCACACAGAGGTAAGCGCTGATGCTTGCAAGGTAGTCTAGTGCAGCGGCTCAATCCCAGGGACAGTGAGGCTGCAGTACTGCAGGATGTCATGCCTGGATCACAGAAACACAGGAGATTGTAGAGACAGGAACTTTATTCAAACACTTCCAACAAACATGTCTCTTTCAGAAGTAAAACAAGCTCAGTATGCAGTTAGTTACCAAATAAAGAATAGACAAACATCATAGGGGAGCACAACCCCCAACAGGAGCAGAGAATGTCGGAGGAAGAGAAAGAAACAAAGCAATCAGCCAAAAAGCACAGGTGCTGTTTAGGCTTTTAAGTAAATGGAAAAACACAGGAACACTCAGCTGAACACTCACAGTCAATCAGCAGCAAGGAGAAATGAATAACGCTGTGTTGATCCGGTGCCACTAAGATTCACACTGTCGAGAAGACGGTGATTTATTTATTTTTATGGTGGAGATTCCAGGGAAGCACCCAGCCTTGACTCAACCCACGCACACTCCCAAACAGAGACAAAAACAAAGCAAATCGGTAATCAAACAGCAAATAAAGAATGTAATGAAAACAAATGAAATAAGAAAACAACGATACCACCCCTGTTCCCCTTATGGCGATTATATATTAAATACAACAAAACACAAACAAAATACACACAGTAAATCATGAAAAAGTTCATGAAAAACGGCAACGGATGAAATGTAATGATGATAATAGATAATCCAGAGATCCGCACATTGAATGAGAATGTAAAGATAGTCCTACCGGTAGTTCCTGAAATGGTGAAGACGGGTTCAGGAGCGCTCCTCTCTTTGCAGGATGGCCATGAATCCACTTACAGTCCTCATGCACACAGGCAGACAGCAGACAATCCAGACGCACAAAACGATCCAGGACAAAATGAATAAGTACAGGTAACACAACAGAAGGCAGACAGACAGGAACTTGAAACACAAATTACAAGCTTTTGGTCACCGGCCCCCTTTTTAAAAGCCATCCTTTGACCCCAACAACCCCAGCAGCCTCAGCAGAAGACCAATCAGAGCCACTGCAGGGTCTGCTGGGAGTTTCAGTTTCAAATTCTATTGGCTACTTTTACCATCCCAAGCCGCGTTTTCCACGACAGTGCTTCCTGTTCTCTCTACAGTGCAGTATTGCCACAATAAAAGCCATAAAAATTGTGGATTTTTGTGGTTTTCGCTAACAATTATTAGATAGGTTCTAAGGAAAAATCCGTGAATGACTGAGGCCGCAAACTCTGAACCGCTACTTCGCGGGGGTCTACTGTACATATGTGTAATTGAGAGGGAAAGTGATGGAAGGGTGGGACTGCAAGGAGGTCCTGAAGGTGGACAAATTTAAATACTTGGGTTCAACAGTTCAACTCAATGGAGAGTGCGGCAGAGAGGTGACTAAGAGAGTGCAGGCAGGGTGGACTGGATGGAGGAGAGTGGCAGGAGTGATTTTTGATATAAGAGTAACTCCAAGAGTGAAAGAGAAGGTCTATAAAACAGTAGTGAGACCAGCTATGTTATATGGTTTAGAGACAGGAGGCAGAGATGGAAGTGGGAGAGCTGAAATTGCTATGATTTTCACTTGGAGTAACGAGGGTAGACAGAATTAGAAATTAGTATATTAGAGGGACAACACAGGTACAACAGTTTGTTGACCAAGTGAAAGAGGCTAGATTAAGATGGTTTGAGGATGTGCAGAGGAGAGATGAGGGGTACATCGGGAAAAGAATGTTGAGGATGAAACTGCCAAGCAAGAGGAAAAGAGGAAGACCAAAGAGGAGGTTTATGGATGTGATAAGGAAGGACATAAAGGCAGTTGGTATGGCAGAAAATTATGTAAAAGCCAGGGATAGAGATGGATAATCTGCTGTGGTGAACCCAAAATGGGAGCAGCCAAAAGAAGAAGAAAAAGAAGAATTAACAAAATCTAAATAAAAGAAAAATTTATAATTCCGTTTTTGCTTAAGCATGTTTGGCCATTGTAACATTTATGAAATGGGACTTTCAAAGCTATTCAGTTATGACAAATGTTAGGGAAAAAAAGAAGTGAATGGCAGGCTTTCATTACAACAAGCAACCATTAAGGATATCAGTTCAATTTGGCACCCTGATAGTAAATTATAGGGTGAGCAGAGTTTCAAAATCCCAAACCAGGAGACTTGTGTAGCATGTGTGTCCACACATAAAGAGCTTCCGAACTTGTTTAATGCCTGCTTTTTGACATCATCAGGGTGGGGCATGGAAAATAAAAACTTTCACAAATTAGCAAATAGGATTTCATACTATGGTTGATGTGAATACAAACAAGTGGCAGTACTGCTTTTTTGTCTGGTTCTTTGTTCTCGTTGTGATGCTGTTCAAGTTTAACACAAGGTCTTAATCAACCTTCGAAGAGAGAATGAAGAAGTAGGGATATGGAAGTGAGATATGGGCTTACTGCTTGTAGATTCATATGTGCTGTTTTAAATACTGTATACTCTTAGGATGTTTATTTCAGCAGAGCAATGTTTTATTCAAAACTGGGACATTTTGATATTCTTCAGTTATTCATTGGGATTCATAGCCTGAATTCAAGACTGTCCCTTTTACTCCGAAGCCTGGTTACCCTAGTAAATTACACTGACAGTGAAATAGTGAATCAATGTAATCTGCAAACAGTGGTGCTGCAAGGCTGGTTTATTGCAAGGTTAATACTTGGTAAATATTACTGTCTCTTGTGCTTAGCGTCACAAGGTAAATCATTCATATCTGGATAACGTATTGTTTTCCTTGCTTGCATTTTATAATTTTATAGTTAGGAAAATCATTTATCTTACCTGTTAAGTTTTAAAGCAAAGTTAGGACTGAGGTGCTGATGCACCCAGTCACAGCACAGCTAGTCACAGCAACTTCCTATCCATGCATGCAGTCTGCTGGTGCTTCATTAACTTGTACTGGGGATCTACAGAATTTGCCAATCAGTGGCAGTTATCAGAGGTAAAAAAGAGTAAAACATACCAAATAAAAAAGGTAAAATTGAAACAGTAAACTAATTCAAATTGAAGTCACACAGAATATTTTTTTGCATTCAGAGAGACGAGTCTGCAAGTTCAGCAGTGCTTTTCTATTGGAGATTTTGAAATTTTAAAACTGTAGGCCTACAGTGTGATAGTTCATTTTTTGTTGAGATGTCTTGAACATATTTCAACACATTTCTTTGAAGAATAAGTGTGCAGTATTTCAACAAACTTTATCACAGGATGCAGAGTTGTTTCATGTGGACATACAGACAGATGGAAGGGCAGACAGACATGGCTATAACAATTGGTGCTTTGCACATTATATGTGAACACACATTAAAAATGAATGTTCTGGAAGCACAGGGGAATAACACCACTTTCCTGCTAGCCACAACCAACACATTAATGGAATTACATGAAAGAACAAAAAAGGAATTATTATCATTCCTAGCTATGCTATCCAGCTTTGCCCAGGAAAATTCTTAAAACAATGGGGCTCAGTTATGGTGCCATCAGTTAATCGGGTATACCAGAAGTACCATGTATCTAACTAAACACTAGTGTAGTGGTTAAGACTTTGGACTTAGGACTTCAAAAAACCCTTAGGTTGTGGGTTCAAATCCTGCTTCTGACACTGTGTGACCATGAGCGTTTAAGTTCTCTTGCCTGTGTTCCAAATGGAAAAACAAAAATAACCAATTGCATCTCAGATGTTGTAAGCTGCCTTGGATAAAGTAGTCAGTCAAATAATCAGTAATAATCATAATATTACGAGGTTGTATTAGGAATGTATATGTAAAGCATTTTGGGTGGGTGGGGGGTGTATTCCTATTAAAGTAAGCAGACATGCATGTAAATATAAATGATTTTGGAAGTTGGTGTTTGGGGTCCACTTTGAAAGTCTGTATTACAGTGGAGTATCTTATAGGGGACCTGTTAAGTTTAATGCCGTCTGTACCGGCTTGTCTTAGATCCGAGGACATCACTTCCACCTCTACCTACCTTTTTGCTTCTAGCAAAGCCCTGCTTACATTCTTAGACACAGTGCCTGATACCATCTCTGGAGCTTTATGGTGCTTGCTATCCTTTTGGCTTTGTATCTTCTTTGAGCTACACCGAACTTTCTAGTAACATTTCAGACCTGACTGTACATGCCAAATGTTATCACATCTCTTTTTTCCCAACCAGAACATCCCCTTTCTTCAGTTATCTGTCCACCATATTGGTTAGGGCTTGGGTTTACATGGCTCATCAGTCACTTCTGCTGAATCCTTTGTTTGCATAAAGCTCTCTCTCAGTGCAGAGGTTGTACATTAGCACAATGTTATATATATATTTTTATTTATTGACAAATAAAAAAGTGTCGTAAAAAGTTTCTTTAACGTCACCAAATTTCATTCAAAGTATTTTTGAGACTTTAGAGTGTTAACTTTTTCTATTGTGGGGATTTACCCCTGAATATTGATAATCCAAATGTCCTTTTTTTCTTTACAACCAACAACTATGATTTTGCAAAAAAAGAAAAAAAAATGTCCTTAAAACTCCAAGACGCATCACGTGACACACGCTGTTAATAGATGCTTAGTTCAGCATCTGTTCTTGTCCTTTCAACCTTTTGCTCACCATTGATTGCCCTTGCTGGCTAAATTTTTTCAAAACGTGATATAAGTTTTAGCTTACCTTGGTGCATCCGATCATGACTACTTTGCAAAGAAGATACTGTTCCATCCTTAGCATTCCAAATAAAAAGATACCACGACCTGAAGGCAGTACAGAGGAGGATGCCATCTCCCGCTTCATGGCTGCTTTTGTAGAGGAGGAGGAAAAATTTGTTGGGGACCAGGTGAACTCTTTACAGGGTATCATCCAACAGAATCACACTGTGCTCCATACCGATATGAATGCCTTAAGGGCTGACTTCTAGGCCCTTTGGATGTTGTCACCATTAGAGCAATGACTGACCACCATACTATGGAAATCGCTGCCATCAATGGAGAGGTTGACTCACTGTTGGCAAAGCTCACTGGGATGGAAATTCGTCAATGCCATAAGAATTGTAGACTTGTTGTCATAAGGATTGGTAGAGTAGGAAAAAATATGCTTGCTTTCCTTTGTCAGCTCTGGGCAAAAAATTGTACTGCTCTTGCTTCCTATATGCCCATTACAGACAGAGTACACAGGGTGTACAGTGCGCAAGATAACACATCTCGCCCTCCTGCTATCATATGTGATTTTTCCATTATCAAGACAGCCTGACAGTTATGCAAGAGGTAAAAAAATTTCAGGAGCTATGCTTTGAAAGTAATAAATTCATTTTTGTCAGGACATCAGTACTAAAATGGCTGCAGCAAGACGGGCAATGAACGTGCTGATCAGAAGGGCATAGGAGTCACCCCTTTTTTGTTTCTTCCTGTGCTTCTCAAGCTGTCTTTTGGAGGTCACACATAGGTTCTACAACACTCCAGCCGAGGAGTGCAAAGCTTTAGATGACTTTGAATCGCTCAGCACCTTTCCTCTTTGATACTTTGTGGAGATCTGCACCCTTTATTTCTCCAATGGACTGTCGCAAGCTGGTGAAATGAACAGGAGCAGGTGGACTGGAGTGACGCCCCAAAGGGTAGTGTGTAGCCATCATTCTGGGAGGGGGCTGTGGGTTGCTCCTTTTGAACAACTTGGGAGCAGGAGCGACCATTATACTCAGGAGCTACTTCTGCCGGGTGGAACCATGGGCAGTAGTGGAAGTACATAGAGCCTGCGCTGGGTGGAGCCTGGATTGGCAGCGGTTTGGGCGGAACAAGGCTCAGTAGTTGTCAACGGATGCTGAGGGAACATGGGCCAGATGAGAAGGGTGTCTGCTCCTGCTGGTTGACGCCTCTCTGTGCTGCGAAGTCTGAACAGGATAAGGTGGAGAGGCATCAGTTTTAAAGGAAGACACCAGGGCTTGTGGATTTGCAATGAATTCCTGCAATGTGTTGTTTTAGCCTCGTTGTAATGGATTTTTTTCTATTTGCTTGGTCATTTTAACCTCCACATGAACAATTTTTTCATGAATTACTAGGGGTTTTGCCCCCTACTCGCTTGGTTCGACAACCCCTCCCCCACCTGTGGTATGCGCCAGCCACTTCACATCTCTGCTGCTCGCGTTGTGAAAAGGGGAGCTGAACGCACCTCAAGGAGGCGCGGTCACTCCTCTGAAACTCCCTCTTAAACGGTGATACAATGGGTAACAAATAGTTTTTTTTTTACCTCCTTTTTGCTCGATCAGCTGCTGGGTTGCTGCTGCTGCAGCTGTGCCACATGATCTGCATCTTATGTGGTGCTTCGAACATTTAAAAGCCTGTACAGCAGCTGTCCTAGTCTTTGTATTTTATTTTTGGCCCTGGGCGTGGTTAAATCTGAGAGTGAGTTCTTGATATTTTTTAGTTTACAATTTAAAAACGGACTAAGAATCTGAAAATCTAACAACATTACATTAAAGTTTGATGAATTCTGAAAAGAATGATACCAAACATATAAATGTAGGTTTTAAAATAAGCCCAATTTAAAGCGTGACCAAAAACATGACATAAAAACTTCACATAAAATCGTTACACAAAATCGTTGCACTTTTAGGCTTAGGATTTTATATATATAAAGTAGATTTATTTATTGACACTTTGGAGTGCTGAACTTTGGGACACTTGTTTTGTAGATTTTTTTATAATGAAAGCACTTACACTCTTCATCATCCCCTTGCTCAGTGTGTTTTGTCCTCATATGCCATGCTCATCTCGGTTTCAGTACTGAAGGTGTTGGGTTCAAGAGGCTTCCATTATAGAAGTGAGAGCAAGGAGCCAACCTGTACCATCACATGGGCTACCTCCAAATGTTATATGGTTGTCTGATCATTGTGTACCCCCTCCCACAAATGTGGAGTTGCGATACTTGTCAATTGAACCCTTCAGCTTAAAGTTCTGGGATCTGGATGTGATTCTAATGGCAGGATTTCTTCTGTCTGAGCTTGGTAGTAGGAAGATTGGATTTATTTGGTACACGCTTCCACCCCTTTGATGGCATCTTCTTCCAGGACTTGTCTAGTCAGATTCTTACATACCATGACTTTGAGTTTGTCACTGGCACAGATGCCAGACACAGTTCTGGATAAATCACCTCCTCTCCTGGGACATTGCAGTTTGTAAAAATTTGTTACTGATCTTAATCTGATTGACTCATATTATTTAATCAACTTCTCTGTTAAAGAGTATTCCTATTTCTCTCACCATTTCAAGTCTCAGTCTTGCATAGATTAGATTTTTGTTTCTCACTCTCCCTGCGGTGGGCTGGCATCCTGCCCGGGGTTTGTTTCCTGCCTTGCACCATGTGTTGGCTGGGATTGGTGCCAGCAGACCCCCGTGACCCTGTAGTTAGGATATAGCGGGTTGGATAATGGATGGATTCTCACTTTCCAGCTTCTGCTGCTACTAATGCTAGTTCTCCTAACCTCCAGTGATCATAACTGTGCTGTGCTACACATGTTCTTGCCCTCTCTGGTCTCCCAGGCACCACGATGAAAATTTAATACATCACTGCTTTTGAACCTGAACTTTTTTGCTTATTTGTCTCCTAAACTTGATGAATTTATTTATATCAATGCTGGGTCAATTCAAGACCCTGGCTTTTGCTGGATGCCTGTTAAAGATTTTCTTTGTGATGCTACTATTGCTTTTGCCAGTGGCTTGGCCCATGAATCTCATCAAAATATCTCCAATAGAGTAAAACCGTCTCTCGCTTTTAGAGAGCTCTCACCCCTGTTTAGTGGACAAAGACCATGAAACTTTCATTGCTAGTACTAGGGAGGAACTGAATTCTTTGCTCTTACATTATGCAGAATTTCTGCAACAGGGCACGCTGCTATGTTTCCAGGTCCAAATGCAGTAAACTTCTGGCTCCCAGGCATCCCAAATGTGACTCCTTTGCTGTGATTTTGGCCAAAAAACACAATCGTCTCACTACAAACCCTGGTGAAATTAATAAGCGTTTTTTTCAGTTCTGTTCTGATCTGTTCTCTTCATCCTCTCTCTCAGATCCCGCCAATGTGAACTCATTTCCATTACCTCTGGTCTGAACAGTCCCCTATTACTTAATGAACTGAAGAAGCCCTGGACTCTATGAGTTATGGGAAGTCTCCTGGATTTGATGGGTTGCCCCTGAGATCTTTTTAGAAGCAGCTCTCACTCTACCTCTTCCAGATGCTTAACTCTGCTCTTTTGCCATCTCACCTTAACTGTTTATTTAATTCGGCTCTGATTACTCTGTTGCTTAAACAGGGTAAGGATCTCACTGATTGCTCTAGTTATCAGCCACTATCATCGATGAATTCCGATGTCAAGCTGCTGGCAAAGGTACTTGCATGTTGACTTCAGGTAGTGATTCCTAAACTGATTCATTCTCGTCAAACTAGCTTTATTAAGTCCTGCTATGCGGCTGACAATATTGAGCACTTGCTTCTTGTTTTGAATGTTGCTCCTACTGTTTCCTCTCCTCCTACTATTTTTTCCCTAGATACAGAGAAAGCATCTGACAGGATGAACTGGGCCTTTTTATGGAAAGCCCTTGGTAGAATGGGCTTTAGCCCAGCATTTATAAACATGGTTCAGACCCTTTATTCATTCTACTCTTCTATCCTTCTTACTAATACCAACATTTCTGCACCTTTTCGTGTGTTTCAAGGAGCCAGACAGGGCTGTCCTCTTTCCCCACTTCTCTTTATTCTTTCATTACAGCCTTTAGCAGTAGCTCTCCGCAACTCAGATAATATCAGTCCTATGATGATTAAAGATATACCACAAACAGTTTCATTATATGCAGATGGTGTTCTACTCTACCTTGGTAATGCCCCTGCTTATCTTTCCCATGACTTTGATCTCTTTAATGTCTGTGAAGCCTTGTTTGGTTATAAGTTTAAGTGGTCTAAATCTGTTCTTTTTCCACTTAATTCTTCCTGTCATCTCCCTACATTTCCCACATTCATTCTTTGGACAGTGTCTTTCAGATACCTGGGACTGGACATCTATGTCACAGTCCAGGGAGCTTGCAGAAGGGTGCCAGAGAATCCATTTCTTCTTAGTCCCACCTTCCTCTCTCATTCCAATCCAGACTGGCATTTGCTTCCCAGAATTAATTTTGTTAGCTCTATGCTCCCTTTTTCTCCCCCACCTAAGTTCTGGCAAACGGTTAATGATCTTACTCCATCCTATATTTTGGAATGCCTTTCACCTTACACTCCAACTCGTAACCTTAGATTTTCAATTGAGTGTCTACTTATAATTCCAAGAGATAAACTTAAAAAAAGTGGTGAGGCAGCATTCTGCTGTTATCCACCTAAAATCTGGAATAGCTTACTGATAGAAATTCTCCAGGCTAATAAGTCAGAGCACTTTAAAAAAACTGCTAAAAAACCATTATTTTAACATGGCTTTAGCATAGCTTCATTTTAGTGTAACCCTGATATTCTTGTATATGTACTGAATTATCATTTTTTTATGGCTCCACAATCCATGCTAACCCCAACTTTCCCTACTGTTCTTTTTCCAGTTTTCTGTGGTGGCGATCTGCGCCACCTGATCAAGGCACCAAGGAGTACCAACATTGATGGATTGAACACCAGATGTCCACATTACCATCATCATCTAATTCTTCCATGTGAAGCCTAAAAACCATGAGGACTGATTTAGATTGTTTATGTTAGGTAATCTTGTGGCTTGGAACCCCTGCAGATTTTTTTTTTTTTTTTTTGCTGTCCTCCTGGACATTGGACCTTACTTTATTTTTTGTCATTTAGTATTACCTAATCTTATTTTTATATTTTTATTTTTTATAAACTTTTCTTCATCTCGTAAAGCACTTTGAGCTACATTATTTGTATGAAAATGTGCCATGTAAATGAACATTGTTGTTTTTCACTGGTGTCTTCATTCATTTGGAGTAACAAGAGACCATTTATTAAACACTCTACTTTGATCCATGACATATTGGATGGAGGTGTCTCCCTCCCTGATTTCAAACTCTACCACCTTGCCTTTACTCTAAACCCAGTCTGAAGCTTGCCTGCTTTTCCCAGCATCCTACTTCCTGGTTGCCCATAGAGACAAAATTTTTTCCCCCCACTGTGCAACTTCATTTCAAGTTCTTTCTAATAAAATAAAGTCCCTTTCTCCTACCATTATCCCATTGTCTCTTATGCACGTCAGATGTGGAGAAAGGTTGAAAACGGATGGGCCTGCTGCCAAGATGGCATCTCCACAATCCTTTATTTTATAACCAGATATGTAAGCCCATGGTGTAAAAAGCCTGGGGTCCTAGAAACAATTGAAATCGTCAGAAAAAAAAATGAAATGTAGAGATGTCAGGTAATTGAAAGGAACTACTCTGGACATCTCTCTCCTAGGGGGATTTCTTAGGCCGACGTACTCACATTGTTTGTGCATTAGCGGCGTGAAGAAAAGTAAAAGAGATACCATTTTGTCGATGTTAGCCGCTAAGTGCTGGCTGCGCTTCTGTTATTAGCAGCTAAGCAAGTTTTCTGTTTCCCCCGGAGGTGGAGCCCTTACACTGACTCCACCTCTCACTTCTGGGCTGGATAGACACACACACTTCCACGCGTAGACGTTTATATATAAGATTCAGCCCTAAATATCACAGGCCATACAATTTCCTCTTCTCCTTGGTGTCAGTGCAGTATATCTGTGCTAGAAGATATTTTTTATGAGTCAGGGCTGGATGCATTCCTTTCTCTTTGATCCAGGCATCGTATCCCTTTCCATCTCCTACTTCTATTTGCAGCTGAGGTCTGTGCTCAGGACATGTGGAGTCCCCATCTCTTCCCCTCTTCCAATGCATTCCCTGTAATTATTTGCTTTATCTCTTTCTTATAATTCCAAACCAGTATCTGGTCTCTATTTCCTTCTCTGTAAAATTTCCCTCAAAACTCTCCCAATCATGTCTAATTGGCTAATAGACCTTTCCCTATCCTCTGCATTGTGCTGGAAAACTATCTTTCAAAATATAAAAAATTGTTCCAAAAATCCTAATCATCAGCACGCACAATTTAAATTTGTTTAAAACTGTACCCTACTCCCCAGAGACACCATCTAATAGGACTAGAATTAGATCCCCAATGTCACATCTGTCCTCTGTGGAAAAATAATAAACAGTTTGATCAATCTGGTGTATGTGACAAAAGCCATGCAGACCCTGTCTTGTCCATAGTGCACATGACAAGTGCAACTTCTTGTTTCTCCTAATGAACAAAAAACCACAAGTGACCAACTGATGAACTAAAACCACAAGTGACCAACTGATGAACTTAAAGGATGTGGTAAATGCTGATCCAAGCAAAATGTTGTAAGATGTAACAGTTTGAAATTCTTGTGCAACTAAAGTCATAAGACAAAGGCCCTATAAAAGATTTGGGACACCGACCCCTCGAGGCAGATGAAGGGCAGGTGTCCTAGGACTGTGCTTCTCTGTCATCTTACCTTTGCCTGGTGTGTATTAATAAAAGATTTTTTACTAACTTTAATTATATCTCTCTGTCTTCAGTCACAAGAAACAACACTATAGAAAAAGTGTCAACACCTCTTAAAGTCCTTGGCACTTTTCTTCACATGTTCTGGGAATGCCCCTCCAGGTGCTTCTGTCTGGCTCTATGTAGGAGAATCCCCCTCAACAATTCTTTGTCTCCTCAAGTTCTTCTCCTCCTATACTTTCTTCTCTCCCGACGGAGGCTGTTAATAACTACGACCATTGCATCTAAATTGCTTTTAGCCTCTCACTGGAAACCTCCTGTCCTTGTCTCTCCTACTACGTGGAAGTCTTCCTTTTAGAATCTTGTCCTCATTGAACTTTCTGTATCTCGGATCAACAAGATACCCCGGCCAATACCCCCAGGCCGCCAGATAGAGCCCTCCCTGCAGTATGGTGGTGCCCCAAAGACCAGCAGGGAATCATGGACTATGTACTTTTTATACACAACCCTACTGGATACCACAGGGGCCGCAAGAGGGAGCTGCAGGGAGGACTGAAGAATCATTTGTGCCCTATAACCCGGAACTGCGTCATAAGAAGAGCGACAACAGAAGTGATGTACTTTCGGGGTGAAAGAAAATGACTTCTACCTGACCCGGAAGTGATAAAGAATCACATGGACTGGGGATTGGGAACACTTCCGGGTCAGGGTGTATTAAAGGACTGTGGGAGCTCCCGTGTCTGGGAGTGGTGAAGAGTGTTATTGATTTATTATTGTGATTTTTATATGAGTATAGTGGAGGAGATGGTGCTTTGTGCACTGTGGCATAAAAATAAAGTCAACTTGTGGACTTTTATGTGGTGTCTAGAGTCGTGGACAAGGGTTCAAGGGAGCGATACTGCCCCCTATCTGTCACACTGTATTTCTTTTTCTTGTTATCAATAAAACTTTGTCTTGTTTCTTTTTGTTTGTGATCAAAGTTCTGTTTTATGTTTATATTCATTATTCAGTGGGATCGCCAAGCAATAAACTTACAAAGAAATGATCTCTCTTCTCCTGGTTAACAAAGCACTCTCCCAAATTCACACTGGCTGAAAAGAAAAATGACCCTTTAACATTTTAGGACCCTTCTTTTTGCTATTCTCTTCTAATAAACCCAGGTTCACCTGTTGAAGTCCTGCAGGTGGGGTAGGTTCTCCAGTTTCACCAGTGCCTCATCCAACTTTTTCTCTATCACTCCTTTCTCTTAACCACCTTCTTTTTTTAAAACTTTCCTTTCTTATTTATTTTCTTATTGGACATCCAAGTCATGTGCCTCCTTCTTTGTACTCCATAGGCTTCTATTGCCCAAGACAAAGTCTCCTTATCATTTACCAGAAATATTAAAAAGGTTCAAACAGACAACGGCCATCAACACATGACAGAGAAGAAAATACATTTTCTCCTCTAAGGATACATACTGCCAAGGAAATGTTCTAAAACAGTATTTACTTTGTTTTGTTGACATAGATATGCTTCTTAAACATAAAAGGACTCTTTAGATTTGCTTTAATTGCAGCCTTTGTCACTCAAAAGTAGACAGAGTTAATATGCATTAAGGATTTTCTTTCATGATTCTTGTGTTGCTACATAGGCCAATACTTTAAGTGCCTGGTGGAGCATAATTTTTTATTAATCTATTCATAAATTATGTTTAGGAACACAAAGTCCATCCATCCATTATCCAACCCGCTATATCCTAACGTAGGGTCACGGGGGTCTGCTGGAGCCAGTCCCAGTCAACACAGGGCGCAAGGTAGGAAACAAACCCTGGGCAGGGCCCCAGCCCACCGCAGGGCAGAACACAAAATTCTCTGCTAAATTAATATTTTGAAAAAATAAATTTGATTTCAAAAGTAAATAATTTTTCCTTTAATGGTTATGTCATGACAATGTTACCCAGAGTTTTGATTCATAATGATTGAAGTGTGCCAACTCCATTAGAATATTAAAACATTGACCGGCAATTATGAGATTTTTCTTTTCCAATAGATTTTGGTTTAGAGAAAATAATTTTTATTGTGAGTTTTGGTCAACAACAATACACTTACTACAGTTATTTATAGCATGATATTTATTGAATAATATGTTTTCATTCTTTTGTCTTGTATTGTACTTTGCGATAAAACCTATGAATTGTATGTTTTCATGTTTTTTTATTTTGCTTTGGTATGTATATACATTTTCCTTGGAGATAATTAAGTATATAAAATCTAATCTGAAATGCATTTAATTAGTATACTGTAAAAACACCTTGGTATCATGAACACATTTACCTGTTTGTAGCACTGTAGCAGTCAAAGTGTTAAGCAGTCTAGCAACTGGATACCTTAAGAGTATGTCTGAAATAAGATCAGACACATTTACAGTTATGAATGCAAGTGCAAACATTGAAAAAGAAGAAAAAACAACAAATTGATCATAAATGTTATAGGAATATTTCCAAATGGGTGTGGTGTATTTTTTTTTTTTTTGCAGTCTTTTGCAGCCTTAATGATTGGAGGTCGATTCAAAATGGAATTTTGCTAAAATTTAGTTTTCATTTAAAGACTTATTTTCTATTTAGGAACCATTATCCCACAATGTTGTCTAACAGTAGTGGGTTCCAAATATTATAAAAATGATATAAGATGCTTTTCAAACAAGAGGAGACTTTTCAGTTCATCAGGCTGATTTGGCTAACTAATAGCTACATTATTGTAATAGCTCCGTCTGTTTCCACTACCATCTTGTTCTATCCATCCATCCATCCATCCATTATCCAACCCGCTATATCCTAACTGCAAGGTCACAGGGGTCTGCTGGAGCCAATCCCAGCCAACACAGGGCGCAAGGCAGGAAACAAACCCCAAGCAGGGCGCGCACACATACACACACCAATACACCAAGCACACTCTAGGGACAATTTAGAATCGCCAATGCACCTAACCTGCATGTCTTTGGACTGTGGGAGGAAACCAGAGTACCCGGAGGAAAAACACGCAGACACGGAGAGAACATGCAAACTCCATACAGGGAGGACCCGGGAAGCAAACCCGGATCTTCTAACTGCGAGGCAGCAGCACTACCCACTGCTCCACTGTGCCGCCCAAACTTGTTTTATATACATAAAATGTATTCTTCTTCTTCTTATTATTATTATTGTTTCAGATTCCCACAACCCTTTGTGTGATGAAATGCTTTCTCACTTTCATCCTTTCAGCTTTCACTGATATCCCTAAAAATATCCATCTATCCATTATCCAACCTGCTATATCCTAACTACAGGGTCACGGGGGTCTGCTGGAGCCAATCCCAACCAACACTGGGCGCAAGGCACGAAACAAACCGCGGGCAGGGCGCCAGCTCACCACAGTCCCTAAATATATGATTCACTATTTAACTGAACTGTCATATTCTGAAGACCGGGATTAAAAACCTACAGAGACTAAAGGCTGTTGATCATTGAAAGTATTTTTTGCAGCAAATATGTTGTAATCACCAAATATCTTCCCAGAAATTCACCTTGCAGCGAGATTAGATGTACATTTTTGCCAGCAACCCATCATGTTTTGTAATGCCAGCATGACATTGCAAAGCTGTAGCAGCCAAGTGCAGAACGTGCATGCATGCATTGTTGCCTATCTACTTCATGTGTGATGTCACAAACAGGTCAGTACTTCAGCCTTCCACCTGCATGCGTTTTAACCCTTAATCTGCCACATACTTGGGGGTTAATTCACCCCTGGATGCCAAATACTTTTTTTGCTGCAGTTTTTAAGTAAACGTCACAATTCACCAAGAAAGTGTGAAATTTTAATGGAACACATTTTTTTCATGCAAAGAGCATCACAATTACTGCAACACTGATCATTTTACACACTGCCAATGAACTGCAAAAATTATAAAAAAAAACTACTGGAACAATATGTACAAGGTGCAACTGATGCCATTGATGAAATTCAGTAAATCACAGAATCAACTGTGCTTGGACTGGTTTCATGCAAACACACAGAGGTAAACGCTGATGCTTGCAGGCTAGTCTACTGCAGCGGCTCAATCCCAGGAACAGTGATGCTGCAGTGCTGCTGGGGGCGACAGTGGTCATGAGCTGGCTGCTCAACAAATGTACGGCAGTGACTGATCAGCTCCAGTGTGCTGGCAAATTGCACTGGGAACTGACTTTAGCCAGTTGTGGAGTTCAATGAATGTACGTTGCCGAATATACTCGGCTCCGGCGTGCTGGCAAATCGGATTGGGAACTGACTATAGCTGGTTCCAGCAGTTTAAGTGTTAAAAAGAAAAATAAAATTGCAGTATTTCAATTTGAGGGGTACATTAGCTGAACATAAGAATACTGCAACCATATATATAACAGTGATCTTTGTGAGCTTGTAGTGCAGCGCTGCATGGCTAATTTGCATACATAATTATCCATGTTACGATCCAAAACAAGCCTTAAAGGATGCTTCTCTAGCCCTCTGGATCAATTAAAACACCATTGCACCATTGGAATCCACTTAAAACTAGTTCGGTTTCTTCTTCCCCATTGACTTCAAAGCATTTTGCAGTGTTTGTTAAAGTACCCAGACATTTCTCATGGCAAAGTGAACATCGAAGAGTTCACTCATCACTACTAAAGACATTTAATTCCGTGTATAGACAGGTTCTGGCCTCAATTTATAAAATTTAAATTATTCTTATTTTTTTTTATTCTCTCTGTTAACTATATCCTTTTCAAGGTCTTTTATTGTAAAGGAGCCATTTACTTTGTCCAGTGGTCAATGAGGAGCAATTTTAAAGAAGACAGTTGCTGTTGGACTAATACAGCATTAAGTTAACAGAAACAGTAAAACACACTCAAAATTAAGTTTACTAATTCAGTCAAATGTATTATTATTATTATTATTATTATTATTATTATTATTATTATTATTA
>JANRMT010062861.1:52286863-52333265 GCA_026402145.1 Polypterus bichir lapradei | reverse complement strand
TATTATTATTATTATTATTATTATTATTATTATTATTATTATTATTATTATTATTATAATCATCCATAAATAGATAGTATATTGGATAAAGAGCCACTACTTGGTTTAATGACTTTTTATGCTGTATTGTGCTTTTGAATACATTTTAACTTTCTTATATTATAAATTTCAACTACTCTTCATGTGAATTTTGGGGTAGTTCAAGTGGCAAGTCATAGAGCTCCCATATACTGTTAGGTTATAACTTTTTTAGTTGTGATGAATAAGCAGCTACTGAAAATCTGGCACTTAGACTAGCGATTCACATTTTGAATAATTCTCAAACCTGTTCAGGCTTGCTGTGTTTGTTCAAGTGAATAAATGTGTCAAAAATTATAAACAGGGGGTTTTATGATTTGCATTCCTCTGGTTCCCTCATAGTACAAGTCTCAATGCCAGGATCCATGTAGAAGTAGAAAACATTAATTCTGGACAAGCAATGAATGAAGGATGCCATTAGATGTAAATATGTGAATTGCATAAAGTACACCAGTGCCAGCATATGCTACAATGATTTTGTATTTTATGAGTTCAGCATTTGACAAGAATATAGAAATTTCCAAAAAATACATGTTTCAAGTAAATTACCTTGAAGGGAATTAAGAACATGTATGGCATTCAGTTGAATCCACTTTTCTTTATTACTGAATTTAATTCAGCCCATTCTTACAATGAAGTAAATTTGAATATCAATAGCTTGCCTTGTGTTAATGTTGTCGACAGCTGTCTAAAGCGGCCTAATTTTCTTGACAGCTTTTAAGATTGGAATTAAAGGGATGTTACTGACAACAAAGAACCTAATTCCATCTTTCAAAATACACAAACAAGAAATTAGCCTTGTGAACGGGCAAATATTTTAAATGTGATAAGTACTGCAGCACTCTGACAACAGCAGCGTGGATATTAACATTTTTTTTTCTATTTAGATAAAATTGCTTCCTTCCCTAGGGGAAGTGCTGAACTACAGCCCAATGTTATATGTATGCATGAAAACACAGTCATTATAATGCAAGCTGAACCTTGATTCAGATCATTGTTAAGGGAAATCTAAAGTGAAAAATCACGCAAGCCTTTAAGTGTTTAAATACTGGAATTAAAAAGCAATAATTGGTAACTTAAAAAAGCATTAAAGAAATTGTGGACTTAAATTAAACTCCCTTGCTACAGTATAAAGAGAAAAAAAATCAGATATAAGAAATACATTCTTTCCTGGCTTCTTCCACCCATCTTATTTATTACAGTATAAAGTAGTCTTTGATAGACATATGTTAAAAAATAAACTGAGCTCAATCACTTCAGACTTCATCTGATTTCCTTCTTTGAGGTTGAGGACAGTTTTCACTGCCTTTTAACATATACACAAAGCCTAAAAACAGGAAGGTCACAGGATCCACCACAGTTCGTATAAACCAATGCAACAGCTGTAGGGCTCTGTACTCAGCTTTCAGGATTTCCAAGTACACCCATCCATTATTAAAACCATCTTATTCCAATCCAGGAGCACAGTGACCCCAAAGCATTTCCTATTCTGCAATGGGTGCAAAGCAAAAATCAATTCCAGCTATCCCCAAGTCATCAAGTTCTCAAACAATCTTCCCTTAGGGATAATACAAGTCTACCTAAAAGAAATCTACCTAATCTGTTCATTTTCTGAAGCCACTTACTCAAATATTGCCAATTATTGTGGGGGCACTACCGTGTATGTTGATGGCAAGTAGTGAAAAGCAACAATCAACAATACAGTATGGCAATTTATGTATTAATCTTAATAATCTACAGTAGTTTAGTCATGTTGAGTTTTTAAAACTCAGCTTTGCGTGAGATGGTCATAATTAGTAATGCAGTGTCAGACCATGGCAAATGGTCTAACATCCTAACAGGATGACTGAAAAGATTGAAAAACAATAAGAAACAATAACATTTTATTCACAGTCTGTAATGTTAAAAGAATAATCGATATGCCAGGGAGCAAAGTACATACAGATAAAGAAAACAATCCGAGAAAGACCACCCAAAAACAACTAGACACAGGCATAATCCGAAAATCTGGTAAAAGTCATATGCTAAAAAAAAATTCAAAAACATGCACTAGACAAAAAAAATTGCAGTCAAGAAAATCTGAGAAAAAACAGGTCAAAGCACAAGAACAAGAAAGCTAAGAGGATGTTAGGTTATATAGCACAATATGCAGAGTAATTGCTTAAGCAGTTCGCATACCAGGAGAAGGTGGGAGCGGAGGATGCCATCATCTATATGCTACACTGATCCCTCTCCCATTTGGACAGAGGCAGTGGTGCTGTAAGAATTAGGTTTCTGGACTTCTCTAGCGCCTTCAACACCATCCAACCTCTGTTCCTTAGGGACAAGCTGACAGAGATGGGAGTAGATTCATACCTGGTGGCATGGATTGTGATACTATCTTACAGACAGACCTCAGTATGTGTGTCTCGGGAACTGCAGGTGGTCAGCAGCACAGGAGCGCCGCAGGGGACTGTGCTTTCTCCGGTCCTGTTCAGCCTATATACATCGGACTTCCAAAACAACTCGGAGTCCTGCAAAAGTTCGCTGATGACACTGCTATCGTGGGCTGAATCAGGAGTGGGCAGGAGGAGGATTATAGGAACCTAATGCAGGACTTTGTTAAATGGTGCGACTCAAACCACCTACAACTGAACACCAGCAAAACCAAGGCACTGGTGGTGAATTTTAGGAGGCCCAGGCCCCTCATGGACAGAGGTGACTGTGTACAGAAAGTGCAGACCTATAAATACCTGGGAGTGCAGGTGGATGATAAATTTAACTGGACTGCCAACACTGATGCTCTGTACAAGAGAGGACAGAGCCGACTATACTTCCTTATAAGGCTGGCGTCCTTCAACATCTGCAATAAGATGCTGCAGATGTTCTACCAGACGGTTGTGGCGAGCACTCTCTTCTACGCGGTGGTGTGCTGGGCAGGCAGGGTAAAGAAGAGGGATGCCTCACACCTGGACAAACCGGTGAGGAAGGCAGGCTCTATTGTAGGCACGGAGCTGGACAGTTTGACATCTGTGGCAGAGCGACGGGCACTGAGCAGGCTCCTGTCAATCATGGAGAATCCACTGCATCCACTGAACAGTGTCATCTCCAGGCAGAGGAGTAGCTTCAGTGACAGACTGCTGTCACTGTCCTGCTCCACTGACCAACTGAGGAGATCGTTCCTCACCCACACTATGCGACTCTTCAATTCCACCCCTTGGTAAACGTTAACACTATACAAGATTATAGACTGTTATACCTGCCTCGCACTCTCCACCTTGCATTTTTTAAGTTGCACTGCTTTCTTTATTGCTCTTTAATTAATATTGTTTCTATCTATCTATCTATCTATCTATCTATCTATCTATCTATCTATCTAGTGCTAGTGAAGCCTAATCTGCAGAACTCCATTCAGTTTTGGTGTCCATATTACAAAAAAGACATAGCAGCTATAGAAACTAGGTTGACTCTAGGACTGAAAGGAATGAGCTACAGTATATGGAAAGTTTAAAAAACTTAAACCTTTTCAGTTTAAGTAAACACAGATTAATAAATACGTGATTGAAATATTTAAAATTATGAAGGGAATTAATACAGTGGATTCTATCATGTCTCTGTAGGATTTTTCCCCTGGCTGTCATTCAAATTCATGTTTAATGTCACATTTGTTCATTTTTGATTATTTTTATACTGATTATGTGCATCTTTTTTATTTTTGGTTTTGTCTATGTATAAAAGCTGCCTGTGTTATGTTCCATGTATTTTGTGGGTGGTCTTCCAAGAAGGGTAAGCATCTGCCACTGACTGCCTGGAGCTGCCCTTCGCCCTATAAATCCGGAGGGTCTCCCACAGTCCCTGGCAGTTAATTTTCAACATGCTTGGGGGCTAGTGAGTTTTCTTACGCTTCTTTTTGATTTATTGATCTTCTGAGCCTTAAACCTTGCTTAAACCTTTTGTGCTCTTCGGAGCTTCATCTTGAGATAGAGTTTTTGTTTTGAAAATAAACTTTTTATTTTATAAAGATTTTGTGCTTGTCCTTATTATTACTCGAGGTTTGGTGGTGTCCCACCCTATACTGGGCAGTTTTGGAAGTGTTTTTGGAACTTATTGGGATTTGTGTGCTTTGGGACTCCTAGTTTATGACAGATTCCTTGTGTTTCTTCAAAATGCCTTTTTCAGCAAAAGCACAGGTGCATAGTTGGAAACATGTTAAGGGCAGGTTTTCGCACAATTATTAGAAAGATTTTCTTCATACAAAGAACCATATTCAAATGGAATAAATTACCAAGTAGCTCAGTAGAGGGTATGATTTAGGAACTTTCAACTCTCAGTTTGATGTCATTTTGGAGAATCTAGGACTTATGAGCTTGTTTGGCTTAAAAGCTTGTTTGTGTCAATATTGTTCTAATGTTCTAATGAAAAGCAGTATAATACAATGGGGGTTCAAAATGCTTGCTCTTGTATAGGTGCAAGTAAACAATGCTAGAGCATTATTTTCCCAACTCCTTTCTTGATGTAAATGCTGGATAATTAGACAAGTGTAGGAAGAGCCCAGGCAGACAGCCAGCAGAATGAAAAGCTAAGGGCAGCAAGTCCAGACAAAAAAAGCCTAAATTTATTTGTACCCCACTGATGTTTTTATTAATTTATATATTACTTATTTTCACTAGGAAAAATATTTTAACTATTTTTGTTGTGGAAAATGTCCTGAGTAGAATCACTTCATGATAAATAAAATTTACCTCAATCAGTATTCTTGCAGCAGTCAGTTTTAACATCATCAATGATTTATTATTGACTGGCTCAGTTCCTAATGCATTAAACGTGTCAGTTATTAGACCATTGTTGTAAAAATCAGAGCTAGACAGTATGCTTAATAATTATAGCACTATTTTGAATTCACGCATCCTTTCTAATGTACTTGAAAAAAGTAGTCACCATGTAACTTCAGTCTCCCCGTGCACATTACAATTTACTTGAGAAGTTCCTGTCTGGCTTTTGCACTGGTCACAGCACAGAAAAAACATTAAATCATGTTGTTCATTATATTTTCATGCCTTCTGATTAAGGAAATCAATAATTACATTCTTAGATTAGACACAGACTTCAACACCATTGATCAGTACATATTGCTGTAAAATTAAGCTGTGCTTTAAGGCACTACCCTTGCATAGCTTATTTGAAATTTATAAAATCTATTTCAGGATGTACAAAAATATGACAACAATACTGTGTCATTATCTTGAGAAGTTAAATATGATGTCCCACCGGGCTAAGTACTCAGACCTTTACTGCTTTCTCTTTACATGCTGCAGGTAGGAAATATTATTAGAAAATATAAAATTTCCTTTCACTTGTATGCATGTGACACATATCTATAATTTTCTTTCATAGCTAATGACACTTCTTCTATAGTGTCTTTAGTTAGTTGTATCAATAAACTGAAAGAGCAGATGGATGATAACAATTTGCCTTTGAGTACAGAAAAAACAGATGTTATTTATATGGAGGATTATGTCATTGTTTTTAACTCAATAGGTCAAAACATTAGTTTTACTAAATTGGCAAGCAACTAAGATGTTATGTTTGACAAAAGTGTGTCATTTAAAACACACATTGCAACACTATCTAAACCCTGTTTTTTTAGAAAATTAAGACATTTTCTAAATATATGAGATTTTGTGAAATTTATTCATGCATTTATTTCTATTAGGATTGAATGCTAAAATGTGTTATTCATAGACTACTCAAACTGTACTGTCTGTAGCTTTCAAGTAATTCAAAATACTTCTGCAGGAATACTGAATCCTTAGTTGAACTAGAAGATATCACCATATAACTCCTGTCTTTAAATCCTTATGCTGGCTACCAGTTAAACCTGGGATTCATTTAAAATGGATTGCATATAAGGCCTAGGCCCTACTTACCTACCTGAACTTTTATTACATACAAACCAGTGTAAGCATTCAAGACTCACTAAGAAATAATAAAACAACAGTATAGAAAGGTGGGCTTATAGCTACAGGGTCCAAAAGCTGTTCCAGCTGGAACAATCTGCCTGCTTATATGAGAGATACTCTTTCACTCTCCACTTTTAAATCTGGTTTGAACACTCATTAACTTAGTTTAGCATACCCTGATTAGAGCTGCTGATTAGCTGTGCATACTGCATTACTGTTTGTTAATTGTTTCTGCAATCATATAAGTACTACAGCAATGATGACCTATTAGTACTGCTCTGTTTTTATTTTTGGTATCCTACTGTGGAATGTGGAATGCCCTGGAGTGGTATACTAGTTGAATTAGGTCTCTGGAACTGTGACTGCGTCTAACTTCACCTTTGACTTTTTATTAGAATTGACTGTAGACCCTCCGGACATTTTATTCTACGGATTGTGGTGAATGGAGTTGGTTTTCCAACATTAATGGATGTGTAATATTAGAATCTTTTCAAGTTAATTGATTTTACATTCTTTGTTTACTGTGTGTCTTAACTATTTTGTGTTTTTATCTGTGTGCATTATGCATTTGTAATGTATAAAGTTTATAATTGTATTTAATCTGTGAACTGGTTACAGTATTTTGAGCCTGCATTCAGTAATGAACATTATATAAAAAGAAATTACTTAAAATGGGTAGAAAAGTAGCTTTATGGCCAATTTAAGCTGATTTTTTTCCAGGAATGTAGTATAATTCTGATATCAGGAATGACATCCTCCTTTATTTAAACTATATGTTCCACTGGTTATAACAAAAAGCATGAAAAAGTAGTGGATGTTATAGCTCTTTTCCAAGTGGTGGTGTTACCCATGAGAGGCATTAGGGTATTCTTCAACTATAAAAATATAAGTATTTCTTTAACACATTTTAAAATAAATGTTATTTTTTAAAATTGAATACTTTTGTGTGGAAAGAAGAAGGAAAAGGTTTATGTAATTGTGTACTGTTTATGAATCATTTATTTGAAGTAGGAAATGGAACTAACTTTACACTTTGACTTCCAGAGCTGCACATTATTGATTTTTTTTAACTTTCACTTTTGTTAAAGAACATGTTTGCAAATTCCAATAAGTCATTTCAAAAGAGCAGCAGACTTGGCTTAAACAAACTGAAAGTGTTTTTATAAAATCAACAGATAAGAAATGAATGACTGGGGATAAGGACTCCAAATTGAGATTCCTCTGAAAGAAATACATTCATTTTAATTTTTTTTCTCCTTCATCACTCCAGGCAGAGATATAGTCTAGTACATGAAAGGAGAAAGTAAAACAACAAAAGGGAGGAAAATAGCTAGTAGCTTAAAGCTTTGAAGTGCTGCAGTGTGAGAGGCTCAAATGATGGTGCTCTTGCAGACACCCAGGTAGCAAGGCTAGTACACAGATCATTTTTTTACTTAGCAGGAGACTGGCTGATGATCAACACAGCACTAAGTTAGATTAAATGAAAATGTAAAAAGTCTGCTTAGCATCTATTAAAGCTGAGGAAAGTTTAGCTACAATGTCATATTTACCCTAGTAAAGCAGGTGGGTTACTTAAGAGTCTATATTTTTATTAAATTTATGTAATCAATCAAATGTTGGTTTTAGAATAACATACTTAAAACAAGCAACAAGTGGTAAGCTCAGATATATGCTTAACTACCACAGTACTGTATATACTATGCTTACCCATTGTGCTTTTTAAAATTTGATTGTGTTACAATATGGATCTTAACTCTTTTAGGGCTGATGTTGACTTTTGTCGAAATTCAGGGGTAGAGGATGGTAATCAGCTGTAAATTGTGACAAAACTCACCCTTACTTTTTAGTTCGACACTCTTTGCTTGAAGAAAAGTTATGTAGCTTTGTTTATTTGACTTTGATTCCCTGCACGTGCATGAGAAGTGAAGAGCAAACATCTGGTGAGACTAAAGCATATGTGCAAAGCAAAATACTCCAAGGACGTTTTACGTATTATCGCTGAATCACACTCTGACTTTTTGGAGTCTGATGCATGTGATCTGGAGATATATATTGAAAATGAAAATGAGGTACCAGCATCAACCTATTGGTCCCCAGCTGATCGTGGTGCTGAACACGTAGATGATACACTTACAGCAGCATTCGCCTAGGAGGACCACCACTTGTGATGACGAGAGGTACAAACCAGATTGCATCACACTGTGACTGCCACTGTCGCCCACCTGTTGTGCGAAGACAGAGAGGTAGCCAGCGAGCCATGCATTCTTGCTGGCCATTAAGCCACCTCTGTACAGCCACTGCTGCAAGAGATGCTGAACAGGCGCCAACAGCAGCCACAGCACATAGCAACAGATGTTTTATGTTGATTTATGTGTGAAACTAGTGCATTGTGTGCTTTTCAAAAAACTTAGTTTTTTGGAAAAAATATTCAGCCCTCAAACAGTTAAAGAATTTAATTTAGGGTTTTTGCCATTAATAAAAATGAAGTGATAGTCCTGGTTAACCCCATGCTCCCTGGTTTCTTCCAAGAGCCTCTTGAACCGTTGATAGTCATGAACTGAGATGAACCCAGCAAATTAGGGGTTCTTGCAAAATTGCCAAGTGCTTTTATTAAAAACCACAAACAATGCCTATAGTGCAGTGCAAAAGATCATCTTACTTAACAAAATATATAAATCATCCATAAAAACAGTGAATAGTCCATGAGTTAAAATCAAATAAATCCAGTGATAAAACTAGAATAAAACAACAGTCATTGGGTTCTGAATCTTTCTTTGATCTTCCCAAACTGAGTCCAGGGCAGCTCCATCTCTGTCTCTCTGGCTCACCCTTAGATCACTCAGCCAACAACAGCCTTACATGATGATCCTCACTAACCCCCATCTTTGTTGGCATCCCAGACTGCTCAGAGTCAGTTGTCCTCCTGTCTTCCTTCTTGCAGACCTGGCGTCCCTTGGATCACTGAGAAGGACTCAACCACCATCAAACCCACTCCTCTGATAAATCAGCAGGGACAAACTGCCCCTAGAGTGCCACTCCTTCACTCTTCTGTTCTTATCACACATGAAAATTTGTAAGATGTCAAACAGAAAAATAGAAGATACACAGATTTTTTTTATACCGCTTTTCCTGATGAAGATTGCAGTGGTAACTTTCTTAAAGTGTTGCCCAGCTATAATGTACAGCCCCTTTTGGAAAATTCTCATGTACATTCAGACCAGCTGAAAGATAAAACTCCTCCAGCAACTTCTGTATCTATCTCTGGTATTCCTCCTAGTGTGCTATACACAGTAAATTTCTTATGAGAGGCACCCAAGGGCTAGATACCTACAAAATCCAACTGAATATTATTGACCCACAACAACAGTGGCTCTAATATGAGGTTTCAATTTCTTCACTCTGCTGAGGAAGGCTATTTTAGTCATTTGTGCCTATGATTTAATTATTTCTGTTAACATTCATTGTTAATAACCACGTTTAAGGTTGGGAATGTAAAGTAACTGGTAAACTGAGAGTTTTATCAAATGTATTAACTCCCAGTTTATCATTATTGGATTAGCTGAGATAACTATTGGATTAGATTCAGATAACTATGTTCATTTTGAAAAATCGATAGATAGATAGATACTTTATTAATTCCCAATGGGAAATTCACATACTCCAGCAGCAGCATACTGATAAAAACAATATTAATTAAATAAAAATGCAGTGCAAGTAAAAAAAATGCAAGGCTGAGAGTGCAAGGCAGGTACAACAGTCAGTAACATTGTATAATGTTAACATTTACCGCCCAGGGTGGAACTGAAGAGTCGCATAGTGTGGGGGAGGAAAGATCTCCTCAGTCTGTCAGTGGAGCAGGAGAGTGACAGAAGTGTGTTGCTGAAGCTGCTCCTCTGTTTGGAGATGATGCTGTTCAGTGGATGCAGTGGATTCTCCATGATTGACAGGAGCCTGCTCAGTGCCCGTCGCTCTGCCACAGATGTCAAACTGTCCAGCTCCGTGCCTACAATACAGCCTGCCTTCCTCACCAGTTTGTCCAGATGTGAGGCATCCCTCTTCTTTATGCCGCCTCCCCAGCACACCACTGCGTAGAAGAGGGCGCTTGCCACAACCGTCTGATAGAACATCTGCAGCATCTTATTGCAGATGTTGAAGGAAACCAGCCTTCTTGTACAGAGCATCAGTGTTGGCAGTCCAGTAAAATTTATCATCCACCTGCACTCCCAGGTATTTATAGGTCTGCACTCTCTGCACACAGCCACCTCTGATGATCACGGGGTCCATGAAGGGCCTGGGTGCTCCTGTGCTGCTGACCACAATGTCAGACCTGCAGTTCCCGAGACCCACATACTGAGGTCTATCTGTAAGATAGTCCACGATCCATGCCACCAGGTATGAATCTATTTCCATCTCTGTCAGCTTATCCCTAAGGAGCAGAGGTTGGATGGTGTTGAAGGCACTAGAGAAGTCCAGAAACATAATTCTTACTGCACCACTGCATCTGTCCAAGTGGGAGAGGGATCGGTGTAGCATGTAGATGATGGCTTCCTTGTGGTGTTATGGGTCCACAGCTCGTTGAGCAAAGGCCATTCATTTTTAAATAAATAATCACCACACCCGAGGCGGCTTCGTGAGGGGGGCGTTGGTCCATGGCGAGCCGCGGGACGCTCGGGGGTGTGGGCGTTTCTCACCGAGTGCACAGGTGAGGAACTGCCCACATCCGTGATTGCTCCCGTGGCTAATGCTACGGCTGTGATGGCCCCTCGCGTTATAAAAAAAGAAGCGCGAGTCGGTCAGGAGAGGGGTCGAACAAAAGGAAGAGAACGGAGGTTATAGGAAGCGAGGAAGCAGGCGGTGCAGAAGAGAGACAGACACGCGGAGCGTGTGAGCGAGCGAATGAGCGCTCGAGGGCAGCTGCGTGGAAGCTGGGTGTTAGGCCGACACCCAGGCATTTGTGTTGATGTCGCTGACCGCTGAGCGATCAGGTAGCGGGAGTGACCAGGGGAAGGCGACTGGCCGCGGAAGGCCGGAAAGGCAGCGGAAGTCAGAAGACTTGGAGTGGTAGTCCTTGGTGTGAGCGTCCTGGAGACCAAGGAGTCCAAGTCTCGAGGCTGGGATGAGTGCCAGACCGAAGCCAGGGATCGGGAGGTCTCCAGTCTCGTAGTTGAGTGAGAAAAGGGCAGCTGCAGAGAGCGTCTCGCCTGTTGCGTGGGCCCGTACGGGAGAAGCAGGTGAGGCGCCAGCATAAAAGAAGATGCACCGGGCTTGTTGTTGGTTTAAAGAATAGCTTCCAGAGGAACATTTTAACTTCGTTTTAAAAGGATTGTTTTTTTTCTATTGTTTGTTTTAACCTCCACGTTTTCTTTTAATGGATTATTTATTGAAGAACTTGGAGCACTGTACTTTATTTGTTTATGGACACTTTGTTTTGATTGTTTTAATAAAAGCACTTTTGCACATTTCAACCATCCCCTTGCTTAGATGTTATTGCCTTCACTGACTGGCTCACTCGGTAGCATTATCGACGGTGTTGGGTTCAAGGGTTCCCAAACAGCAGATGGAAGTGTGGAGCCAGAACCCACATCGTCACAATCCTCCACTCCCACCTTCTCCTGGTATTCAAACTGTAGCGGGTCGAGGGCGTGACAGACCTGTGGCCTCAGGTGTTGAAGCAGCAGCTGTTCCATGGTCTTCATCACATGTGACATCAGGGCGACAGGCCTGAAGTCATTCAGCTCACCAGGATGTAATACCTTTGGGACTGGGGTGATGCAAGATGTTTTCCAAAGCCTCGGGACTTTCTCCTGTTCCAGGCTCAGGTTGAAGATGCACTGTAGAGGACTCCCCAGATCCAACGCACTGGCCTTCAACAGTCGTGGCGATACTCCATCTAGACCTACTGCTTTGCTGGCACGAAGTCTCCTCATCTCTCTGCTTACCTGGCTGCTGTAATTGTGGGGGGGAACTCTCTCCTATGCTGGTATCAGCAGAAGGATGGGTAGAGGATGCAGTACTCTGAGGTGAGAGTGACAGTGGGTTAGGGTGGTCAAACCTGCTAAAAAAGTTGTTCATCAGGCTTGCTTTCTCCCTGTCTCTCTTGATGGAGGCACCCTGCTTCGAGCTGCAGCCAGTCATGATCTTCATCCCATCCCACACTTCCTTCATGCTGTTATTCTGCAACTTTTGCTCCAGTTTTCTCCTGTACTGCTCCTTCGCCACACTGAGCTGGACTTGGAGTTTCTTCTGCAAGCGCTGATCACCGCATTTAAAAGCCCTTTTCTTCTGGTTCAAAAGGCCCTTGATGTCGCTTGTAATCCATGGCTTGTTGCTAGCATAGCAGTGTACTGTTCTTACTGGAACTACAATGTCAATACAGAAGTTGATGTAGTCAGTAGTGCAGTCAACAACATCCTCAATGTTCTCACTATGTGACCCCTGCAGGATATCCCAGTCTGTAGTTCCAAAACAGTCTCTCAGAGCCTGCTCTGCCTCAGGGGATCACTTCCTGAATGAGCGTGTGGTTGTAGGTAGCTCCCTCACTCTTGGTTTGTAGTAAGGCTGAAGCAGAGCCAGGTTATGATCTGCTTTCCCAAGCGCAGGCAGCGGGGCGGCGCTGTATGCGTCCTTAACGTTTGCATACAGTAGGTCAATAATCCTATTTCCCAGGGTGTTACAATCCACGTACTGGGAGAAGGCAGGTAATGTTTTGTCCAGCATCACATTGTTAAAATCTCCAGAGATTAACACAAGCGCCTCGTGGTGCTGTATTTGTAGTTTAGCAATAGCGGAATGGATGATGTCACATGCTAAATAGGTCTGAGTTTTGGTTTTTCATAGCAAAATTCATAAAAACATTGAAGAAGGTAATGGTAAATAAAGTAGCGAACTAGTGAGGGAAACGTTGAAGGAAGGCTAAAGTCCAGGATTTGAGTAATTGACAAGCCTGTACAATATGATAGTGTGCAAAGAGGGAATTTCTGAAGATTTTAAAATCCTTGACCTAATAATTTGTGGTACATATCGAGTGGTCAAGCTTTTGGAGCAGGTAATGAAATTGGTTGAGAGAGTATCACGAGGTAGAGTGAATGAAATTGAGGAAGGTGGAAGAGGATGAGATTGGAGTTGGTGGTAGTTGATAAGAAAAGACTGGATCTCCCCCAAAATGATGCTCATGACCCTGGACAAAGAAAGGAAAAAAGTGGGTGGGTGTCAACCAGCTAACCTGGGAATAAAATAACTCTTAAATAAATGATAATGATTTTAATGACTGACTACAATATATGTGCACATAGCAGCAAGACAGAATTTACAACACTGTAATTTTGATGTTTGGTTACACTGATGACTCAATAACTCACTTTTCTAATGCAGATTTACTCAGACTGTATGTTAGCATAAATATGCACTGTCACAAAAGCCACGATGAGACAAAGCAAGGTTTGGGGCAGCCACCCGTATAATTTGTTTTCCTGGCTGCAAATTGTCTTTTCAAATGATAGCACTGCTGTGCACAAAATCGAGTCCAATACAGAACTGAGGGCATAGGGAAAAGGAGGAGGTTTTTAAAAGGGAAGACAGGAAGTGAGATCGTAGGGGTCGGGCTCATTGAGGTCTTCAGCCATTGGTTCGAGCCCGGACGTGACATCACAGGGGCTGGAGCCGGCAAGGTCTCCTTCGATAGGCTCGGACCCGGAAGTGACGTCAGGAGAGCCAGGCGGAATCTCGCGGGAATGGTCTGCAGGCACAGAAGAAAAAGAGTCAGTGCACTCTGCCACATCCTGGTATGTCTCAGAACTGTCTTTACCCGAGCCCTTTAGCTGCCTCCCATGCGCGCATGTGTGACAGCACTTGCTGTTTAGGCAGCTGAAATGAGCTTAGGAGGCACCAGAATGTTTTAATGTCATAGGAATGGAGAATGGCCTTTCCTGAGCCAAATTAAAAAATCAAAAGTACACAAAAGCAAACTGTGATTTGGTGTGCATATTAATGTGGACAGAAAAAGACCACTACAGTCACTACCGTTAAAAGGAAACCTCCAGCAACATCCAAAGAGGTCTGGCTGAAGTTCTGACAGAGAGTAAAAGGTTGTGGTGAAAGATTACTCTAACACCACCATACCAAAATGGCACAGTAAGATCATCTAATCAGTGACAAAACGGAACCTGGTATTGGAAATGGAAAACAGGCGTATAGCTCTTGCCATAAGTATTTGTTAATTAGGGGTGTAGTTTCCCAGGATCTTCTAGATCAGGGTTCTCAAAGTGTGGTCAATGGGTCACTGGTGTTCTCTGGCCTGTTCTAATCATCTTTCTTAGAAGAACTGTATTGCTGATAAAACCACATGAAATGACTCACATTGATCACAGAGCCCCCTGTCTGACTTTCTTGGTGTACTCCTACACTACTTCTTTCCTTTGTTTATGGTTGTATTTATTGCTTCCTCACAGTTTCTCTCACTCTTCCTCCCATCCTACATAACTCCTTCAAAATATAGAACTCTTTTTTTAAATCCTCTAAGACATTCTCCACAAAAAAACAGCATTTATTTATATAGAACATTTTCATACAACAACATATGAAACAAAAATAAGATTAGACAATAGCAAGTAACAAAGAATAAAGTAAGGTCAGATGGCCATGAGGACAGCAAAAACAAAACAAAAAAAAAAACTCTAGATGGACTGGAGAAAAAAACAAAATCTGCAGGGGTTCCAAAGCCACAAGACTGCCCAGCCCTCACTGGGCATTCTACCTAACATAAATGATCTAAATCAGTATTCATGGTTTTCAGGCTTAACATGAAAGAATTTAATGATGATGGTCATATGCACATCTGGGACACTAAAATATAGCTATGAGAAAGCCATATTAAAATAATGGATTTTTAGCAGGTTTTTAAGATGCACCATCGTATTAACCTGGCAAATTTTCTATTAGTAAACTATTCCAGATTTTAGGTGCATAACAGCAGAAGGCTGTCTCACTACATCTTTAAGTTTAGTTCTTGGATTTAAAAGCAGACACTCATTTGAAGATCTAAGGTTATGATTTGGTGTGTAAGGTGACAGGCATTCCAAAATATAGGACATGGCAAGATTATTTAAGGCTTTGTAAACCATTACCACTATGTTAAAGTCAATTCTAAATGGCACGGGTAACCAATGTAGTGACATCAAAACTGGAGAGATGTGCTCAGATTTTCTTTTCCTAGTTAAGATTCTGGCAACTGCATTCTGCACTAGTTGCAATTAATTGATGTCTTTCTAGGGTAGTCCTGGGAGGAGTGTGTTACAGTAATCTATTCGACTAATAAAAGCGTGAGCTAATTTTTTTAGCATCTTGCAAAGTTTAAGGGATCTAACTTTTGCTATATTCTTAAGCGAAAAAATGTGATCCTGGTAATTAGATTAATATGTGATTTAAAATTTAGGTCAGAGTCAATAATTACCCCTAATTTCTTTACCTCCATCTTGACTTATAAGCCTAATGGATCAAGTTTATTTCAAAAACCCTCACTATGTCCGTTTTTGCCAATAACTAAGATTTCTGTTTTCTCCTTATTTAATTTGAGAAAATTACTACTCATCCATTCAGAAACACAAGCAAGACATTGGGTCAGTGAACCAAGAGAGTCAGAGTCATCAGGTGCTATTGATAAATACAGTTATCTAGCATCAGCATAGCTGTGGTAACTCACATCATGCCTTGAGATAATCTGACCTAATGGAAGCACGTAAATCGAAAAGAGCAGTTGACCCAGGATAGATCCTTGTGGAACACCATATAGAATATCATGTGTCTTTGAAGAGTAATTACCACAACTAGCAAAGGATTTTCTGCCTGTCAAATAAGACTCAAACCAATTTAATACACTGCCAGAGAGTGCCACCCACTGGCTAAGGAAATTTAAAGAATATTGAGATCAATGGTATTAAATGCTGCACTCAGATAACAACAAATAAACAGCCTCTCTCTGCATTAAGCCGCAAGTCATTTACTACTTTAACCAGTGTATGTTTATTCAAGTGATTATTTAGCTATGTAATGACTGCCTTTTCTAGAATTTTACTTAAGAAAGGCATGTTAGAAATAGGCCCAAAATTGTCAAAAACAGAGGAGTCCAGATTATTTTTCTTGAGCACGGGTTTGAAAAATCTTGTTGGTATTGGGTCAAGGATGCAGTTGGAGGGTTTCAGTTGAGAATTTATTTTACATAGATCAGGTAAATCTATCCTGAAGAAAAAAATTAGTTTGCTTAAAAGTGGAATACCGGGATTTAATGGGATCAGCTTTAGAGGGATGCACCATATTATTTCTAATATCATTAATTTTGTGTTTAAAAAATATAGTAAAAGCCTCACAAGTTTCACTGGTAGATTTTTGGAGGCATTCCATTGAGTGACCTGGGTTTAGCAAACGATCAATAGTAGAGACTAAAACTCTTGGATTACCAGCATTATTATTTACTGTATACTGTAATTTTAGAGAAATAGCACCATTTCTCCAGGTGGACTATGTTGTTATATTTTGTTATTTTAGACTTCAGTATTTCATAGTGAACTATCAACTCCTGGCAACAGCGATCCTTTAATTCCACCTTCAAGGCTTTTTTCTGGATCCTTAGCTAAAATATGTTACTTTGAAACATAAAGCCAGCAAGATGTTAGTCTTGTAATGCAGACTTTCCTTACAGGTGGGCAGGTTCGAGCCCCTGTTAGGCAAGGTATTCAAATAGGGACAGTGACTATCACTCAGACCTGAGAGAAGACACCTGTTTTGAGGTGAAGAGCCAGCATGGTAGCTCATAAAGTAGAATTAGCAGAATTAGCTTGCAACATAGAAAAAGATTGAAGAGCAGTACAAATCTGACAGAGTTCTGTATGTGCTGGATTTTACTTGCCTTTCCACCAATATGCACTTGCTGAGGTCTGCCAGTGAGGAAGTCCAGTACCCAGTTGCACAGTGAAGAGCTAAGCCCCAGATCCAGGAGTTTAGCAATGAGCTGGGATGGAATGACAGTGTTAAATGCAGAGCTGTAGTCCACAAACAGCAGCCTGGCATAACAGTTCAAGGTGATTCTGCATTGTCAACAGTACTGGAACAGGTGAACAGTTGTAAAAACCTAAAGCTTAACTATAAGAGGACCTCGCAAGACAATGACCCAATAAATCATAACACTGAAAACAAATCCACAGAAAAATAGCTGAAAAGAAGAAATGATGGAATAGAAATGGCCAGGTAAATGCTCAGCTAGAAACACTATAGAAGTGTTTTGGAGTGGTTTAAAGCAAGCATACTAGAAAGGTTAAGAAGAGTGGCCAAAAGTGATCCAAGTCAATGTAAAAAACTGTTAGATAATTACAGAAAATGCTTATTTCTGCTAAAGAGTAATATATCAGTTATTGAAACTAAGAATATAGTTATATTTGCCATAGCTGAAAATTGCATCTTTTTTTTTAATAAGACTGCTATATATTAAAAGTTCAAATGGTCAAGCATAGACCTGGCATCTTTACTTTAAGATTTCATTAATGAGCTGTTCTTGCCAAGTTCTGACGAAGTTCTGAAAAGAACCTCATTAAAATGATTTGATTTTTTCAAATTGTGATTATGTAGAAAATCACTTTTCCACTGAGTTAGGAAACGTAAATTGTGATTCTTCCACTTGAACAAAATAAGTTTTTGTGGGAATAATGTGCTGTACAATATTACAAGCGATTTTCCATAGAACACGTTCATCCCACCTGGTATTACTCCGAATATTGCTGTTAAGGTGTTAAGGGTTATTTTAAATATCAGGCTATTTGGGAGATGTACAAAAACTTTTGTGCAAACTTGTTTAAGTATGGGTCACTCCCGGAGCATGGGATCTAGTGATGCAGGCAGTTGATGACTTCACTCACAGTGTAGATCTGGCCAAGGTACATTTTAAACAATTTTAGATGTTTTGCTGTTTTTTTTTTTGTTGAATTGGGGTGTCTCTACCAAATGATGAACCACATTGAATTATATGAATGGCAGAATTCAATTCCTTTTCTGAAATTTTAATTGAGACGTCTCTTTCCCATTGTCCCCATATATAATTATGGGGTAATTTCCTCCTGAAATTGTCTGAATCTGAAAGTTACATAGTGCCATGCTGTCTTCTGCTTTAGATACCTGATTAGCCTTTTTAATGGATGGCCATTTTGAGTTCCAGATAAATGTTATGATTGAGTCTTACTTCTTAAAGCAGGACTTGTTGATATACTGTATATAGGGATGCTCTGAAAGAGATTTCAAAGCTTTGGAAGGATAGTCATTTTAAAAATGTTAATTATCCTGGCTAAAGCAAGACAGGGAACAGACTGTCGTTTGACATGATTGATATTTACCATCATACTGCCAAAGTTATATTTAAAGAGATCATAATATATTTATTTATAGTGATTATTCTCCTTTATTTAAATTATTCTGATACAATCAGCAAAAAGTTATCCAGTCTAGTCTGACTTATCAACAAATTCACAGGAAAAATAATATTTCTATTCAGTCAATTTTGAATGTAGAGATATGAGTAAATTCTCCTAGCAGGTTTTAATATTAATGGTGTAAATCAGGGGTGTCCAACTCCTGTCCTGGTAGGCCACCGTGGCTGCAGGTTTTCATTCTAAAAATCTTCTTAATTAGTGAGCCGTTTTTGCTGCTGATTAACTTGTTTTTCCTTAGTTTTAATTGACTTGACTCAGACCCCTTAGTTGTTTCTTTTTCCTTAATGAGCAGCCTAACAATAATGAGACACAAAACAAGCTGCCACATGAACAGCTAACCTGAAAATAAAGAAATGTGAAGGTCTTGGTCATGTTGGTCTGCTCAGGTCACCAAAACAAATTGACAGTGGTCTTAGAAAAAACAGAAAATCAGCAGTCTGCTGTGGCAGAATGAGAGCAGCAACAAGTCATGATATTCAATAATGGCTTTTATTAATAGCAATAACTGGCTTCTCATTAAGAAACTGGTTCGAGTGAAATTGGCTTGAGTTTGACATTCCAGTTTAGCTGGTCATCTGTTTACTCGTTTCACGTCTTATTTCTGTTTGGCTGCCATTTATAAACAGGGCTATTAAAATGAAGGGAAAAGGAGTTAATTAGCAGTGAAAACTGCTCACTGATTAGGAAAAGGGTTAAAATGAAAACCTGCAGCCACTGAGGCCCACCAGGACCAGAGTTGGACATCCCTGGTGTAGATAAAGGAAGGTATGCGATATAGAGCACTATATCATCATCATAAAGAGTTATTTTCTGTTCTATTCTTTTATCTATGACTAGGTAAATAGCTAGTGGTTCAATAGCAATCACAGAAACAATCGGTGATAATGAACACCCTTGTGTGGTTCTGCATTCCAATTGGAAGTAATCAAAGTTCATATTATTAATATGGACTGAAGATTCTAGAATAGCATAAAGTAATTTAATCCATGCAGATATAGCGAAGAAAACCCAGATTTGCACAATATAAGATACTAGCAAAATACCCGCGCTTCGCAGCGGAGAAGTAGTGTGTTAAAGAAGTTATGTAAAAGAAAAGGGAACATTTTAAAAATAACGTAACATAATTGTCAATGTAATTGTTTTGTGACTGTTATGAGTGTTGCTGTCATCAAGGATTTGATTATCATTATTTCTTTCAATCAGGATCATATTTGGAGGATGTGTTGTGTTCAAGTTACATTCCGCGTTTGTCAACCGTTGTAAAGATAACAGGTTTCATTCATCGATTCCTTTCTTTCTGCATCAATAAACAGCTCGTCTTCCTCTTTATTTGAGACATCACACACTGCATGCACGGGTTTTTTTGCACTGTCTTCCTTTAGCTGGACATTGACTTTTTCCACTGTGTGCTTTGTTTCCGCAGTAGCTGCATTTATGAATATGCTTGTATGCGTCACTCGCTTCATATTCTTTTGCTGCCTTCTCAATTGTGTAATGCGTTTTTTGTTCAGCGCCATTTGGAGCTCTTCCTTGTTCTCTGCGTACTGCATTCACAGTCAGTTCATGTGAGCCGCTCGGAGTACATGCATCGAAGGTTCAAAGCTGTGCTATCTCGTGCGATGTCCACGGCTTTATTTAATGTTAGCTAAGACCCGGCACTTAAAAGTTTCTCTCGCAGTTTCGCTGAGTTTGTGCCAAACACCCCCCTGACCATCTCATCTTCGTCTGCATAAGCACAGTCCTTCACCCGCGAATATTTAGCGGCAGAGTGTTTCTATTGGATTGCCGCTGACGGACGGCCTTATATGGGCAGGCACTCAATTACGTGGGAGGCGTGATGATGAGGGACGCAACTCCGCCTCACACGGCGACCGAGCTGCTGGCTATGGCCGGTATATATGTGCATAATTAGGTTCCAGTTATGACTGTTATGCGTAGAATTTCAAAATGAAACCTGCCTAACTTTTGTAAGTAAGCTGTAAGGAATGAGCCTGCCAAATTTCAGCCTTCTACCTACATGTGAAGTTGGAGAATTAGTGATGAGTCAGTCAGTTAGTGAGTGAGTGAGTCAGTCAGTCAGTCAGTGAGTCAGTCAGTCAGTCAGTCAGTCAGTGAGGGTTTTGCCTTTTATTAGTATAGATCTCTTTATATATATATAGAGAGAGAGAGGTGGGCAAAAGTAGGTTTACAGTACGCAAGGCTGGCAATTTGAGTACTTATCTCATTCAACAATGTCAAAGATCTTGCCTGCATTCAAAGACAGTAAGACCTCTGGAGATTTAGATTCTGTATGTGAATGCAGTATATTACATTACACTTAAAATTGGATAATAAAACTGTCTTAAATAAATCCATTTTGATCTGATGATATTATTAAAGGGAGCATTTTCTGCATTCCTTTAAGTATAACTTTCACCATTTATCAAAAATGAAATTGGCCCATGTAATGAAAATTGTAATGAGTGTTTTTCTTTGGAAAGAAGCTTGGTGTAATGCTTTTAGCAGAATTTTACTTTCTATAATTTTCCCAACAATAATACCTGTAGCACCAACTGTATTCAAATATTTATTTTAATAAAATCCCACTGGATAGTCATCTGGGTTGGTAGTTTTCCCATTCTGCCACAAGTTTATACTGAATTCATTATGGTGTAACTTACAAATAACTGTTTTTAGTCCAAAGATTAAATTCTAATTATATACAGTAGCTAACCTTTTCCTTTAGAGTGAAATTTAATACATTCCTGATCAGTTCTAGAAATGTTAATAATTAGCTCTGATTCCTTTCTAGTCTTTAATTAATTATTATGGGAATCATGCAAGATAATTATACTATTATAACTGACTTTAGTGTGTCACAGAGTGTTTAGGCTGACATCACTAGGGAAGCATTGGTCTTTAAGAAAATATCAGATTGAGTTGATATGGTCTTTATACATAAGTCCTTATTAGCTAGCAATAGTGGGTTAAGTCACCAGTTGTAAATTAAGTGTAAGTTGTTAGACTGCATTGCATTTGTTTGTCCATGTCATTGAAGAACATATACAATTGGTTGTGTTTACTTCTTTAAAGCAATGTACATTAATTTTGATTATTAGATCCTAAAAGGCCTTCACTTCTATCCCAAGCATAACAACATTATTTTAAAATATATTAGAAAATGTTTTTGTAGACATTCTTCATTTTGAATTACTACCTATTATAGTCATACAATTTTACAATTTACACACATAATGGCTGCAAGCAGCTTTTACTAACCGATACAATACCTTATTATTGTATAAAGTATGCATTCTGTGTGTGTATATATAATATATACTGCATTTACATATATATATATATATATATATATATATATATATATATATATATATATATAAACATTTTCATTTTGTCCTAGTACTCAATGCTGTGCAGCAGTTGTAAGAATAAGTAATAAATTAACTATACTGCAATATATGGCTTTTAGTCATTATTATTTTCCAACATTCTTTGCTCTCAAGATTTCCACTAGGAGAAAGTAGAAAAAATTACTTACAAAGAACAATGTTTTGCTATTAAAGCAACATGAATAATGCACAAGATATTTCTGCTATATTGATTTTAGGGTTCAGGTGCATGATTGGGTCATGCATTATTAAACCCAAGCAATGTGCATTCAGCTTATGAAGTCTCTGTCAAACTCATAGCCTCCTCCAGATTTAATTTTATGTATTTTTATTATATACTGTATATATATATATATATATATATATATATATATATATATATGCACCATTGAGATCTCTCAGATTAAGATTAAAGAGTTTACTCAATAGAAAGAAAGTTACAGCTGCCTTGCTTAGTCTGGTTATGAAATTGTAGTTTAGTTTTAGTCTTTTTAATTACAGTTTACTTAAAATTAATTATACTGGTTTACTTTGTCTAATTACATTGTTAACAGAAAATATAAAAGTTGGCATTTCTGACATTTTTTTTCCATACTTAATTGCATATATACCTGTATCGTTGCTTAGTCTGTCCCAGTAAGACACTTTATCTACAGCACAGATAATTATTGTGTAAAGTTCTGTGTTCCCACATTCTGGGTTTATCACACTATGTTTGTCTTTAAGTTCAGTCAAATCATACTTTAATACTGCAGCTGTAAATATATCTTTTCTTCAAGATTATTTTTACTTTGATGTGTTTTTCATGTAGATATTGCTCCCTTACTTTCCAGATAGCAAAGCTTTACATGAACACTTAACAATTGTTTTTTACCAGATGTTATTTCTTGATTAATTGACTATAAAATCACAGTAGACTTTAAAATAAAAGACTGGCCTCATCCTTCCACTGTTTGAAACAGTAAACTCAATTATTGTGTCAGAATCTAACCTGGTGCAACATAGGAAGTAATTGTGGAAAAGATCCTTCTCCTTTGAGCCTATATTAATGCACACACCCACTTCACTCATAACCAGGAAATGAAGGGCGTCTAATTAACCTAACTAAAACATTTACAGAAATAAAAACATAAAGACATGGGGAAACCACACTCTCTCCACATAAGAAGTGATTAAGCAGTGATGGACCTTAATTGAACATTCACACTGTTTAGCCATATGTGCTGCCTCATCTCCTCTGCATGCACTACCATTACTCTTCAATATCAGGCCATCTCACCTAGCATAATAATTCTGGCTTTATCCTGGATCCCTTTCCACACAGAGATACAACATTAGTTGGAGTGTTATGGTTAAAGAGATCTTGGTGCGTTCAGTTCCTCTTTGGTGCACTGTATTCAATCACTCTGAAATTCACTTCAATCACTATAATAAAAAGGACGTATAAAGTAAGTATATTTCAGTTGATCTAAAGAGTGACCGATTTTATTTAAAATACTGCAGACCATTAACTTGACTCAAGCCTTCCATTCTAAGACATAAAAGGAGCAGAGGCACCTTAATTGCTCCTGTAAAAATCACTGACATTAGAATGAATTACTTGAATAATCATAAATTAATGGGACCTCCTAATTAATAAACTGGAGGTTTACACTAACAAAATAATACCTATGGTATATTTATAAGATAAATGTACCAATTAATAAATTCTATTTTATTTAACATTGGTACCCCATTCAGTGCTGCTTCCTCTCATGTTGCAAAATTTTGTATTCTTGTTTTCAGGCGATGAATAGATATATGGATAGGTAGATATTTTAAAATAATTCAGTAATTCATTTCTAGTTTATTCGTTTCTTTTAATTTAGTACAATTTTGCTCTTTATTTACTATTCAACTTTTACTTTAATTAGTTTTCATCACTTACTTTGTTATTGATGCATTTTTTCAATTTCAATTTTTAACTTTTTCTCTACTTGTATGTGTTATTATTATCCTATTAAAATATTTATCTATGCTTCCTCTTTTTTGCAAATTGATTAATTTACCTTTTTTGAATAGAGAGTTGCACAGTAGGAAAGTGGTTAGTACTGCTGTTTCACAGATCATGCACCTTTGGTTTGAATCCCACACCTTGTCATAGTTTGTGTGGTCTACACAATCTCTCAACTTTTGTGAAGATTTCTCTCTGGGTATTCAGGTTTTCTTCTCACATCTCTAAAGACATGCAGGTTAGGTTAACTGTCAGTTCTAAATTGCCAATATGTGGGATTTTCAAAAGTTCCCATATTAAGACAAAAACGGAAATTTGTAAAATAATGATCATACTGAAGTGAAAGAGGAAGGTATTAATCTATGATATCATTTGTTGTAAGAATATAAATTTGATTATTACCTATTTGTTGCATTTAATCTTATATATTTGCATTTAAATTTCTGTGCCTTAAAATATTTGCTAAGTTTATTTAGTATTAGTTTGGTCTAGATTTGTACATTATCTTACCTCAGAGGTACAGGTGTGGCTATGCCTGGAACACAAGTTCTTAGATTTTCAAGCCTCTGCTAGACACTCTTAATATCAGCTTCTTCTTGACTGAGCAGAATGCAGTCTCAGCACCTTACCCAATAAAATGATCAATCACCAAGTGACATCCCAGAGCCATTTTCTCGTGATACTAGCTAAACATTCGACTCAAATAAAGAACCGTAACTTAAAATTGGTACCCTTGATGGATAAAATGGGTCCCCAAAAAGCCAATGGCAAGACTCTGTTCCTTCCTTTTAAAAACCTTGCACACCCAAAACTTTCTTTTCTTAGTAAGCTATCTACTGTCATCCTGGCCATAAGTTCTACAGTGTCTAGTTGGACCCAATAGCCTATACAGTATGGCTGAAACAAATTTTGGAACAATCCCTTTTACTTTGAAGAGCAACCGTTCTGGAATGGAAGGGTGAATGACTTGTCTGTATTGGAGTTGGACAAAGGTGGCTTTAGTCCAAAGCTTGCTAAGGAATAGCAAGTGCACAAATGAGAGACCATACATTTGTCTTGCTGGAAGCAGTAATTGATTGATCATCTGCTGCCCAGAAGATGGGACTTGGCTAGCACCAAAAGGACCAAGGCTATGTGTTTGAACCACATAGAGAAACTGTAGTACCTGCCACAACAAGAAGGTGCAACTTAGACGACAAAGGAAAAGGTCTCCTATCAAAGAAAGAAAGCATGCTAAATATCCTTCCATGTGTCTGGGGAAAGTTGTCTATGAGAGAAACAAAGCATAACAGACTATAAGCACTCCTATGTTGACTCTGAGATGTATTAATTGTAACTTAATTGATAGAATAAAGCCAGAAAACGTATTATGGTATTAGTATCACTGTAACGAATGGGTAATAGGGAAAAGCATCATGGCGGTGCTCGTGAAGGCTGTGGCTTACAGAGCTCTTGAGTCCGCGGTGTTTAGTGTTAATCTTTGTTCATCTTTGTCAACGAGTATAAGTAAAAAAGTAGATTTAAGTGATAGTAGTACGCAGACATACATTTACGAGTGGCAAGTCCTGCTCGATTTCCAAAGAAACTGCGTCGAAATATCCAGTGAGGTGACAGAGACGCTCCGCAGCCTTTGCTTACTTCGGCAGCATGAGAAGCTGAGTTGGCGAAAACGTAAGCGCAACGATCGGAAGCAGAAATGAGGTAAACACGGCGGTGTTAGCACAAGGCTAAAAACTAACCCCACCAGACCTGCGATACCGTCTATTCTGCTTGCAAACGTCCGATCGCTGGACAACAAGCTGGATTATATAAAGCTGCAGCGGGCCAAGCAGTGGGAAATAAGAGACTGCTGCATCTTTATTTTCATTGAGACATGGCTCCAGGAAAACATTGCAGACTCGGCCATCCAGCTAGACAGACTGACCATCTTCCGAGCGGACAGAGACGCCTCTTAGTCCGGTAAGACCCACGGGGGCGGACTGTGTGTTTATGTAAACAGAGAGTGGTGTACGAACGCTGCCTCAGTTGCGCGACACTGTTCCCCGCTGATAGAGGTTTTATCAGTAAGGTGTCAGCCTTTCTACCTGCAGAGAGAATAAAGTTGCGTGCTGGTGGTTGCCGTGTACCTCCCGGCTAGCGCAAAAGCTAACCAGGCGCTAGCGGAACTCTACGAGATCATCAGCAAACTGCAAACGACACACCCTGAGGCATTTTTCATTAATGCTGGAGACTTCAATCATGCCAACTTGAAGTCATTTCTCCCAAAATTCTCCCAGAATGTGAACTTTGCTACTAGAGGGGGAAGCTGTCTGGACAATGTTTACACGGGCGCTCCTGACGCCTACAAGACCCTACCCCACCCTCACCTCGGCTGTTTAGATCATATCAGCGTTTTTATGGTCCCTGCATACAAGTCCCTGCTGAAGTGCACTAAACCAGCCCACAAGAGTATCAGAGTGTGGCAGGTTGGTGCGGTTTCAGCTCTCCAAGACTGCTTTGAATTGACAGACTGGGACATTTTCAGAGAGGCTGCTATGGATGGTGACTCCACCAATCTGGAGGAGTACACAGACTCTGTGACTGGCTACATCTCCAAATGCATAGAAGATGTTACTGTTACCAAGGATGTTACCACAAGAGCCAACCGAAAGCCCTGGATGACAAGAGAAGTGCACAAGCTGCTCAAGATCAGAAATGCAGCCTTCAGATCTGGAGACAAGGCCGCCCTCAGGGTGACCAGAGTCAACCTGTCTCGCGCTATAAGGAGAGCTAAGTGGGCATACGCGCAGAAGATCAACAAACAATACAGCAGCACCAGAGACACACGTTGTATGTGGCAGGGCGTTCAGGCAATTACAAACTGCAAGCCCAACCCACACAGCAGTGATGGTGATGCCTCCCTTCCGGATGAGCTAAACAACTTCTTTGAACGGTTTGAGGCGCAGAACAAAGAGCCTGCGAGAAAAGCAACACCTCCCTCCACTGACCAAGCACTCTGTCTCTCCATAACAAATGTAAGGAGGACTCTATCCAGAGTCAATCCACGCAAGGCTGCAGGACCTGACAACATACCTGGTCGTGTGCTCAGAGAATGTGCCAGTCAACTATCTGGTGTCCTCACAGACATCTTCAACACATCTCTGAGCCAGTTGTCAGTCCCAGCATGCTTCAAGTCGACCATCATCATACCAGTGCCGAAGAAGTCATCAGTGACATGCCTGAATGACTACCGACCAGTTGCACTCACGCCAATCATAATGAAGTGCTTCGAAGGTTAGTCATGTCACACATAAAGACTAATCTCCCTACCTCCCTTGACCCTCTTCAGTTTGCATACCGCTCAAACAGGTCAACTGAGGATGCCATATGCTCTGCCCTTCACTTGACACATCTGGATAGAAAAGACACATATGTCAGGATACTATTCATAGACTTTAGCTCTGCCTTCAACACAATCATCCCTCCAAAGCTGGTTGTAAAACTGAGCAGGTTGGGCCTGAACACCACCCTCTGCAATTGGATCCTGGACTTCTTGACAGAGAGGCCCCAATCAGTTCGGATGGGCTACAACACTTCCAGCATCATCACTCTGAGCACTGGAGTACCGCAGGGCTGTGTGCTTAGTCCACTGCTGTTCACCCTGCTGACTCACGACTGCACAGCCACGCACAACACCAACCACATCATCAAGTTTGCGGATGATACGACAGTGCTGGGACTGATAAGCAGGGATGATGAAACAGCATGCAGAGATGAGGTGGAACGGCTGTCCACATGGTGTGAAGACAACAATCTATCTCTCAATGCCAAAAAGACAAAAGAGATAATTGTGGACTTCAGAAAATCACGTCCTGCCCACATCCCACACAGCATCAACAGTTTAGATGTGGAGATTTTTAGGAGTACCAAGTTCTTCGGTGTGCACATAACTGAGGAACTTACATGGACACATAACACCTCATCACTAATCAAGAAAGCCCAGCAGAGACTACACTTCCTGAGGTGGCTGAAGCGAGCACGTCTTCCCCCTTCCATCCTCACCATGTTCTACAGAGGTACCATTGAGAGTGTTCTGACCAGCTGCATCACTGTCTGGTATGGCAACTGCAACATATCCGACCGCAATCGCCTGCAAAGGATAGTGAAGACAGCAGAGAACATTATTGGCGTGCCTCTCTCTTCACTACAGGACATATTTTACAAATGCAGTGTCCGCAAGGCCTGCAGCATTGTGCAGGACCCCTTACACACCTCACATGGACTTTTCACACTTTTGCCATCCAAGAGAAGATATTGCAGCATCAAAGCCAAATCTGCCAGGCTGCAGGAGAGTTTTTACCCCCAACCTGTTAGACTCCTTAACACCATGCTGACCCCAGGACCTTGCACACAGCCTCATTCACCTTTAAAAACAGAACTTTTATACATGAAAACCACTGTCCTGCAAAGATGAGTGTGCATGTAGAAAAGAACAGAAAAATCTCATACTGACCTTTAAGTATTTTGACACTCTTGATATCCTTCTGCTGTGAAACATTCTGACCTGTCATTGTTTACACATGTCTTAAACAACTATTATCATATACTGATAATTTCTGTATTATCTATATCTATTATTTATTTATTATATTACATATCTTACACATCAATATTGCTGCTACTTCTTTGTCCTATCTTTGTACAATTTCTTGTCTTGTTTGTGTTTTAATTTTTAATTTTTTAATTTTAATTCTATTTTTAATTTATTATTTGCACATCATGTTGTTACACTGTGGACCCTGAGCTTCACAAATTCGTCTATCTGTATACTTGTATATGGTTGAGATGACAATAAAGTTCATTTTGACTTTGACTTTGATAACTTTGTGAAGGATAAGTTGTAGCTATTAGCTGTTCTTTTCAAGTCCAGTAAGACAGTGTAGAGCAACATCTCACAAACGCACACGCTGAAACTCTGCTTGGGCGGAGGTAAGCGAGTGTAGACTAGCTATGAGTAAATTAATGCCACAATGTGACACAAAAAATTTAATAATTAGCTAAAGAATGTATCAAAATTTGACAGCATGAATTGAAATATGAAAGTTCATTAGTTATCTGCCTTTTTCTATATGAGAGGAAAAGTTAAACTAAACAATCATAATTTTATGTTTTGTGTTCTTTGTTATTGTCTTTTGTCTATATATACATATTTATATATACTCAGCAAAAAAAGAAACGTCCCCTGACTTTCAACTGTTTTTACTTTCAGTAGACTTAATGTGTAAATATTTGTATGAACACTAAAAGAGTCAACACCATAAGACATAAACTAAAAATGTTTCACAATGTGTCCCTGAATGAAGGGAGGCTCAAAATCAAAAGTACCAGTCAGTATCTGGTGTGGCCACCAGCTGCTTGAAGTACTGCAGTGCATCTCCTCCTCATGGACTGGACCAGATTTGTCAGTTCTTGCTGTGAGATGTTACCCCACTCTTCCACCAAGGCACCTGCAAGTTCCTGGACATTTCTGGGGGGAATGGCCCTAGCCCTCACCCTGCGATCCAACAGGTCCCAGACGTGCTCAATGGGATTGAGATCTGGGCTCTTCGCTGGCCATGGCAGAACACTGACATTGCTGTCATGCAGAAACTCATGCACTTTTTGCCACTCCTGTCTGGTCCAGCGAAGGTGGGTTTGTGCCCATAGGTGGCGTTGTTGCTGGTGATGTCTGGTAAGGACCTGCCTTACAACAGGCCTGCAAGCCCTCAGTCCAGCCTCTCCCAGCCTATTGCGGACAGTCTGAGCACTGATGTAGGGATTGTGTGTTCCTGGTGTGACTCGGGCAGTTGTTGTGGCCATCCTGTACCTGTCACGCAGGTGTGATATTCGGATGTACCGATCCTGTGCAAGTGTTGTTACACGTGGTCTTCCACTGCGAAGATGATCAGCTGTCCTTCCTGTCTCCCTGTAGCGCTGTCTTAGGCGTCTCACAGTGTGGACATGGCAATTTATTGCCCTAGCCACATCAGCAGTCCTCATGCCTCCCTGCAGCATGCCTAATGCACGTTCACGCAGATGAGCAGGGACCCTGGGCATCTTTCTTTGGGTGTTTTTCACAGTCGGTAGACAAGTCTCTTTAGTGTCCTGCGTTTTTAGAACTGTGACCTTAAATGCCTACTTTCTGTAAGCTGTTAAGGTCTTAACGACCATTCCACAGGTGCATGTTAATTAATTGATTATGGTTAATTGAACATGCATGGAAAACATTGTTTAAACAATTTACAATGAAGATCTGTAAAGTTATTTGGATTTTTAAAACATTATTGTTGAAATACACAGTCCTGAAAAAGGGACGTTTCTTTTTTTGCTGAGTATATATATACTTGCATAAGTGAGAGTATTTAATGTAGGCTTTTGCTGATTTATGATCCTTGTTTATAAATTTTATAGATATTTCTGGTTTCCAAGCTGAAAAGTGAAACAGACAGCCCTCATTCCTTTTTCCTGTTTCCACATCCCTTGTGGGTGTCCTGTTAATAGATTCTATTAACTACTGACAATGGCAAAGGCAAAACTGATTAATTAACAGAGTGATCAATTTCACATGCTTTTCCCACACCCTAGTGGGTTTCATTGTAAGGCTAAACAGCGTCAGAGATGTTAACTGCAGGTTTGTGAGACAATGGCCTTCAACAGGTAGGCCAACCTGTTAAATCTCAACACCTGGTGTTAGGCCCAAAGATCTTGAACTGCAGGGTGGATTTTAACAGCCATAAGGTCACTATTGCCTCCATATCTGTCACCCCTTTGCCTTGGATAGGGAGACAGAAAACCTGGGTTTCCCTCCAGGCTTGGATCTAGACTATGGTCACTATGATACTATTTGGTTACTAACCACGTGATGCCTGTGTTACATATGAAAAAATGTAGTTTTTGAGTTCTCTTTAAGTTTACATTTACCTTTATTTGCTTAGAAGTCATTTTAATTCAAAGTGACTTACAAAAGACATCAACAGTTTGAATAAATTGGTTATGATGCTGATTTTAATAAAAGCATTGACTGAAACTGAGTTCACTTTTGGAACTTCTTAAAATTGTCTGGCATTCAGTTTAAAATTAAGTCCAGCTATACTTGTCCTGGGTATGACATTAAACAAACGGTCCTCCTACTTGCAGGCTTGGTGGCAGGATTGGAACTGGTGTGGTGCTTAGGCATCCCCCACTGCATGGCAGCACTCAGTTTGAAGCAGGCTATCCAGGTAGACATGTGGAACATCTTGTCTCTCCAGGATTATGATGATCATCTTCCTCTGCTGTCAGAGGAGCTTCATAAACTCTGCATTTCTGTAGCGGCACTCTCGGAGGTGTGCAGACCTGGGACTGGCCAGATCTCTGTAGGTGGGTACACCTTTTATTGGTCTGGTTGCTCTGATGGCTGTCATACTCAGAGAATAGATGTTTTTGCTATCTTTGGTTATATTCTTGAATAAAAGCACATGTTTATTTGATATTTGGACTAAAGTCTTCACACATTATATACTAATCATGATGTGAAATGTAACATAGAAAATGTTTCTGCTTTAGGTATGTGTTCAGCATTTCTTGCCTAACTTTTATTTCCTTTCATCCTACACTTACCCAGATCTTTGCAGAAATGGAACACACATGAAATGCATGTATTCCAAATTAACGATATACTGTATTATTTCCGATATTACTCCAGGAACCTCACATGCAGATAAGGAGCCTTGGCTTGAGCTGGGAGAACTTTTTGCTGGAGCTGAGCTCCATCAAAGCGGGGGATGGGACAGCAGGCTGCTTGCTGCTTGTGCTGATCATCACATTTACAAAACAAAAGACACTGATGGAGTGGTGTGAAGGGGTTTAAGGTGGGGCAAGATTACTGGCTTTTTTGTGGGCCTCAGGAATTCTAGTGTTAAACCTCTGCATTTTTCCCAGTTGATTCGGGGGGTGTTCTTGCTCCTACTCTGTTCGATGCTTGCATTGGCTGGGTGTTGGGCAGTGTCTTGGGGACCAGCAGCTGTGGGGCATCTGTTGGTGAAAAGAGATTCACTGATCTTGACTTTGCCCATGATGCCGTGATCTTTGCAGAGTAAATGGAGGCTCTGATCAGGGCTCTTGACGAGACTGAGCGAGGAGTGTCTGAGTGTCTGGGCTTGCAATTGTCCTTGTTAAAAAACAATATCCAGGCCTTTAATGACCTCTTGTGCACTGCCATCAACAGTGTGTCTGTCTGCGGAGAGAGTGTTGACCTCGTTGAGCTGTTTACTTACCTCAGCAGCAACATTCATGTCTCTGGTGACTCTTCCTATGAAATCAGTAGATAGAGTGGGAGAGCATGGGGGTAATGTGGTCGCTGGAAAAGGGTGTGTTGTGTTCCCGATATCTATGCAAAAGGACAAAGGTCCAAGTCTTTGTGCTTCCTGTTTTGCTATATGGCTGCAAGACATGGACACTGTCCAGTCACCTGAGATGAAGACAGGACTCCTTTGGTACTGTGTCCATGGTTTGATTTTATGTCGATTGACCGGATCCTCATGGAGTCCCGAATGATTGTGTAATACAATGCAATTACAGTACCTGCATTGTGAGGGAGTGTCAGTTATGGCACTTCGGTCATATGATGCGATTCCTCAAGGGTGATCCAGCTCACTCAGCTCAATCCTCATTGTTGAAGACCCGTGTGGCAGGACCAGGACAAAGGGTCACCTATGTAACACTTGGCAGTGGCAGATAGATGGTCATTCCTAGAAGGTGGGACTGGACCGCATGTCTGCCTGGGGGGTCGGCAACCAGGATCCCCAGCTGTTTTGCATTGTGGGGAGAACGGCAATGAGCTATACCAGTGCATGCTCCCCAACCTGACCTGACCTATACTTTAATGAAAGCCAGAAAGCTGTATGACAAGGCATCATTATTAAAAGAAGGTCTTAACCAAGACACATTCTTGCACATTACTTTCTTTTTTTTTTTTTTTTAATTTATTTTTTTATTAATTTTATTACAATCCATACAAAGCAATCAAGTTTTTACAAAGAGAAAAATTAAGAACAGATCGATCCCCACCCCTGAGAGAGAGAGCAAGCCAAACGGCGTTAAATTTAAGGCTTGTAAACATACCTAAATTAATAAATTCTCTGTGCCTTATGAACTTATTTTAAAATATTACTGATTAGATCCTGCCATGTTTTGAAAAAAGTCTGTACAGATCCTCTAACTGAGTATTTGATTTTTTCCAACTTCAAATAATATAACACATCGGTTTCCCACTGACTTAAAAGAGGAGAGTTAGGATTCTTCCAGTTTATGAGAATAAGTCTACGTGCCAAAAGTGTAGTGGATGCAATCACAATTTGTTTGTCTTTCTCCGCTTTAAACCCATCTGGAAGAACACCAAACACAGCTGTTAATAGGTTTGGAGGGATTGTGAGTCCAAGGCTATCTGAAAGGTAATTAAAAATGTTTGTCCAGAATAATGTTAATTTGGTGCAGGACCAGAACATGTGACCTAGTGAGGCTGGGACTTGGTTGCAACGTTCGCAGGTTGGATCATGCCATGGAAACATTTTGGAGAGTTTTAGTCGAGACAGATGTGCTCGATATATAATTTTGAGTTGTATGATTGTATGCTTTGCGCATATGGAGCTCGAGTGAATTCTCTGCATTGCTACTTTCCACTCCTTTTCTGATATATTAATTGAAAGATCTTTTTCCCAGTGTCTTCTTGGATCTTTGAAAGGGAGGGATTGTAAAATGATTTTATATATTGTAGAGATGGAGTCTAAGTCCTTGAGATTGAGCAATATTTTTTCCAGCATGGATGAGGGTGCAAGATGAGGAAAATCAGGAAGGTTTTGTTTAACAAAGTTTCTGATTTGAAGATAGTGAAAGAAATGTGTAGCTGGATTGTTAAATTTGGAATGTAATTGCTCATAGGATGCAAAGACGTTGTCTATATAAAGATCTCTAAGCAAGTTAATTCCAAATTTTTTCCAAATATTAAAAACTGCATATGTTTGTGAAGGTTGAAAGAGGTGGTTCTCTTGCAGGGGTGCCACAGATAGAAGCTTCTCCGTCTTAAAATGCTTTCTACATTGGTTCCAGATTCTAAGTGAGTGGAGCACAATTGGGTTATTAGTGTATTGCCGATAACGTGTGTTTATTGGAGCGCAGAGCAAGGAATACAAAGAAGTACTGCAGGAATTTACTTCTATTGCGGACCAAGCCTGTGTATGTTCTTCTATTTGTGTCCAGGTTCTTATCGCCTGTATATTTGCTGCCCAGTAATAAAACTGGAAGTTAGGAAGAGCCATGCCGCCTTCTGCCTTTTGTCTTTGTAAGGTCGCTCTTTTGATGTGTGGATGTTTTGAATTCCAAATAAATGAGGTTATTGTCGAATCTAATTGCCTAAAAAATGATTTATTAATATATATTGGGATGTTTTCTTTTTATATATATGCAAAGCATACACTTTCAACAGCATACACAAATAAGACACATTATCTGAACAGACTAAAGTCAACATCACATGACTACACCTTTTGCTTGTTATTACACACAGGCTAACTCCTTTATGGGTAGCTAACCATTTTCCACACTTCTCAAACCCTAAACAACCTTTAGACATTATTTTTTCCACTGAGCACTTCTTCAGGTTCAGGCAAAATTGTCTGAGTTACAGTTGTGTCTGAAATGAAGAATCAAACTGAAAACATAGATCATAAAGCTTTAAGTGCCTAAGAGATTTTCCAAGAGCAACTCCATCTTCCATTTCAACTTGAAACTGCCCTATATTGCTGATCCTCTCCTGAATAACACAGAAGAGGTTAGTGACTACAATAAATAATAACCCTATGGTAGTCCTCAGATTCCTCTGTCATATTTTATTAACTCTAAATAGTGAATTAATGCCTCTTCATTGTTTGCGTTTGGCAGAGGTGACCTGTAGATGAGTCCCCTCTTTCACCAACATTGACCTTTTATAAATATTAACTGACAGTTAAAAGCAGTTGAATGACTCTAAGAGTGGACAGACATCACAGCAGGGTCAGCATCAGTAAATCTAGAAATGAATAATAGGAAAAATTAAAAATGATGATAGGTACATAGTGCACATTCATATGCAGACCTTGTGAAAGAGTTTAACAGGCATGATGGAAAATTGGATAGAATCGAGATTTGAGGCAGTAAAAAGGCCAACACCAAAACCTGCAGCCAAAACCCAGCGCTTCCCTGCTGCAGACTGCACTCCTTCAGAGGATCCCAACAGCCACACACAAACACTCCAATTGACTTGACTACATTTCTTAGAAGCTTAACCCTGACTGAGATAATCAGATTTAGGAAACGTGAGAGTGTGAATCATCAAAGCCTAAATGGTAATGATTTATACTGCATGCTTACTAAAACATCAAGTCATTGTGGGAATACAAAAATATTGTAAATGTTCACTAAAATATTGAAAAAGAAGCCCATTCTCTGCATTTTACTCATAAAATGATATGTTGATTATTTTTACAGATCCAATAAAAGCCCCTTGGCAGTTTGTGCCCTTTTCTATCTTGCAGATTTCTCATCTTCTTTCTCACTTTATTTGCCTGTGAAGATTCATACCAATTACACTCTGACAACAGCTGAGGTTTAAGTGGCAAAGTCAGACTTGGTCCAGTATATGTGTTTATTCTTATTTAAAGACAAAGAATCCTCTTTGCAGTAGAAATGACTTATTAAATATTCAAGCTCTGTTGTTTCCCGCAGCCTAGCTGTAGCTGCAGAGATAATATAATTCTAGCTACTGCACAAATCCACAAATGAATTCAAGCAACACACTGGCATATAATAACCAATAATAATAATAGTGGTTTCTCCCTGAGAATAGCAAAACACGACCACTGAAAGGCTACTGAAATCAAAACATATATAATAGCAGCAGGCATTACTTTTCTTAAATGTCTTCTATAATCTCTTACAGTAAGCACTTGCAGCATATATCACAACATGTGATCATCAGAGTTTTAAAGTGGATGAAACAAAGACATCACTATACAAAAATACTTTATTACAGAAACATGTGGGCAAGGCAATTTTCCTGTCTGGGAAAATTAAAGTCCAAGATGAATGCAACAAGGCTTGCTGATATCTATATAGTGCTGTGCATTAAAAGTGCAAAACATTAAAATTAGTAGGTTGGGCATTGCTAGGTGTAAGACTAATCCTGCATTGAAGCTTTCCTTGACCATTAATTTTCAATAAACAGTTGAATTTATTCATGTATTGTAGTTCTGAAATTAAACTTTTCACATGGGAAAGCAAAATCGTTCACACTTGGCATTTTCCCTTCTTACACCAAGCACTGCAGATAATTTTAGCTTGTCTATTTTATATTTACTTACATATCAGCGAAGCAGCCATACATTTGCAGGTCCAGTTACCATTTATGTGACCCTTAGAAAGTCACTCAACCTGCCTTTGGGCTAGTTGAACAAAATATGAATTATCTATAGCTTTATACTGATATGTTGCTTGAAATAGCATTTACATTTTTTTTCTTGGGGATCTTACATAAATATCATATGGATAAAGAAAATGGTTTCATAGTGTTACTTGTGTGAGTACGCAGAGAGGTGAGAAAATGGTGTAGATGGGATAACTGCTTTCTGAAACAAAAGCAGGAATTGCCAGTATGATCAATTCACAATTGCTACATACTAATATGAAAATCAAATGATAATGTAGAAGAAACATGTGTCACTCTTTGCTTGATGAGATATTTAAGCATCTAAGGCCTGAAGCACCTGGGGCCTCATGCATAACGCCATGTGTAGAATTCACACTAAAACATGGCATAAGGACAAAAGCGGAAATGTTCGTATGCACAAAAAAATCCAGATGCATAAATCTGTGCGTTCGCCAACTTCCTTGTTCTACTGCTCCATAAATCCCGGTCAGTGTGAAAAGTAATGCACGTGCCTGCTGCCACTCCCCAAACTCTTCCCAGAATTATGCCTCTTTATGCAAATCAATATAAATAGCCCTTAAGCTCAGTGTTCTGTGAAAAGGCAATGGCAAAAGCACAGGGGGAAATAGAATAATTTCAGCGAATACCAAGTACCAAAACGTACTATTTGTTGGTTTAAACGGTGGTATAAACAACAAAAGGAAGTTGATTGAGTGACATAGAGTGTCGGAGAAATTTTAAAGTTCAAGTTCACAAAGTCACACAGTGCCTGAAATAAAAAAGAAGTTGTCAGATATCAAAGTCGCCGTGAAAAGGTGGGTCGTAGCCCACCATCTGAGTGTCATATGAAAGCTTATTATGGTATAGAGAAAAAAAAATAGGCACACAGTGGGAAAAAAAGCACGAAATGTCAACTTTAATCTCAAAATTTCCAATTTAATCACATGCTTTATTTCGTCATTAAAGTAGAAAATCATAAACTTCATCTTAAAATCATTTAATTTACTAGTTTGTCAAATTCTATCATAACTAAAGTAGCACGTTAAATGCTTTGTTTTGTGTTTGATCTTCTATGTGCTCTATGTGTGTGAATCACTACATGTTTCGTAAACAGGCTTTCTCTTCCTCCGACAGGACAAAGAATTCATTATATTCATGATATTACAGTTCTCTGAATAATTTAAATACTGAGATGTATACTTGATATCATTTTCATGATGATAGAAGTTAAAGCATGTTATTAAATATGGGAACATGGTGGCACAGTGATTGTTCATGACTCATGCAAAATGCTTGCTGTGCCATGCACGACCTTTGATGAAATACTTTATTACAGCAGTACTGTCTCTTTCAAACGTACTAACCCCCAATTCCTGTCCTTACTTTTCTTTCTCCAAATACCCAACTGCCACACAATAAGCTCTGTAATAGATGTTAAGCCATCTGTAAGCTTAGAACGCCGATTTTTCAAAACTTTTAAGGAACATTGAAATATGTTTGTGGTATATGTTTAATTATTCTATCCATCTATCATTGCAGTGTCACGCCAGCCCCAGCAAGAATACAGTGCGAGGCAGGAACAATCCGTGAACGGAGCGCCAGCTCTTTGCTAGCGCTCCGACACTGTGTCCTCACATATTTAATTGTTAACAATATAGATTATTTAAATGATGTTAACATTTTATCAGTATAATATAATAAACATATTTTGCTGCATTTCACCTTAAAAAATATATCGTTAATCAAATGTAAATATGCACTTTATAAAGTGGCTCAGGTTGTGCAATATTATAACTGTATCACAAGTTTACAGTGAGGTGATTGTATTAATAAGTACAAACAGTTCTACAAGGAGCACTTGATAGACTGATTGAGTACATTTATAATTCTTGGGATGAAACTGTTTCTGAACCGCAAGGTCTGTACAGGAAAGGCTCTGAAGCGTTTGTTGTGTGAGAGCAGTTCAATAGACAGCACGGCTAAGGCAGCATGTGCTTGATGCTGTATCCCAATAATTCTCTTTCCGATCAGTTGCTATAGAGCTGTGATTCCCCACACAGATACAGTGATATAAATACTCCAAGTGGTGCAGTGAGAGTAATATAGAAAAAGATGATCCGCTGTGGCAACCCTTAACGAGAGCAGCTGAAAGATGAAGAAGGTGCAGTGAGAGTAACAACGCTAAAGCAGCTATGGTATTTAGAATAGTTTGGCCATTCTGTGGACCATTATATTGTTACAAGTTATTTACAATCAGATGCATTAAACTAATAAACAATATGCGATTAATTTCAGTGTATTTATAAAGCTGCGTCAGGGATGTGGATCTAATAAAGAAAGGGAAACCACACAGGAACAGTAGCACTGCTTTGACGCTGGGTGCCGCCAGTTTACAAAACTGAGTGGAGAACTTGCATATGCCAGGATTTTAGCGTAAAAATGTGTGTGTCTTTACACCAAGTTTAGGTTTTATACATTGCAATCTGATCGTGGAAATGGGCTTATGCAACATTTTTGTAAGCACCGTTTATACATGAGGCCCCTGGTTCTTAGCAGAGGTCACCCAAAGTGGATGGCCCAAGGTATTACAATATGGTAGGTGATGCAGGAAGGGGCATCAGACAACTTGAAGAAAAGGTTTAAAGCTTCCTTGAGAGTATAAAACCACCTTACAGCAGAATAGCTGCATGGGCTCTTGATATTTCAGTGCAGCCATTCAACGACTGCCTGCGTCCATCTGTTATCAGTGCACCACATGACATATCGGGCCCATCACTGTACAGACTTCTTAACATAAATGATGGGGTCTAGCAGTAGTAATTTCTGATGGTGTAATCTATTAGACGGTGCTCCTGGTGGACTGTGTGGATCTTCTTGTAGTGCACCTCGGTCTCTGCCAAAGTCTCACTGACATAGAAGAGCATGGAGTGTAACAAAGATGTTCACCTGTACTGTAAGGTTTTTCATCTTCTTTTGGAGATCCCCAGTGTTGGTGGAGGATGTCTAAGCTGCATGTTTTCAGATCCCTCTGTTGAGGTTATTTAGCACTGTGTACATGGGTAGATGTAGTCCTGGAAGTACAGGATATTATTGTTATCCAAAGTCAATTGATTGCTGTCAACAATGTGTTTTTATTGTAATTTCATATGCTGAATATGTAAATTAAACATTCTGAATAAAACGCAAAGACAGGAAGCTAGCCAACAGTGAGCTCACCTGTCTGTCAGCCACACACGCCAGCGACTTCCTGTGGGCCTCTTCCTCCGGCCCAATCGGGTCTCTCCCGGGCACGAGATGGACATTCTTTGGTCCAATCTCTATACAGTCATTGGCAGGCACACAAGACATACCGTCCAATCCCATGACTATCACTGGGAGGGACTTCCGGTCCCACGGCCATTTAGGCTCTTTTCCTCCTGGTGCGGCGGCATGCTCGATCTTTCGGTTGCAGCGTCTCCCTCTCCGCAGCTCCTGCTTCTGCTGCCGCGTCAGTGAAGCCCTGCAGATCAGTGTGGGTCTGCCACCGACGCAAACCCGGACAGCCCCGCCTGCAAAACACAAAACGCACTCGGCCCCCCTGGGCCGGCTGCCGGCAAGCAGGAAACTTACCTTCCGAGTCCCATCTATCCGAGTCAACTGCCTCGGCATGGCCTCCCTCGACACCGTCCCGGGCACCTTCAGCGGCAGCACGCTCATAGGAGACCGCTGCACTCCGGAAAGGCCCATCGATGTTGCTCCGCACCAGGGGAGCATGTTCTGACCGCAGTCCGGTAGCGGTCTGTTGGGCGACTCTCTTTTCCAGGGCTGTGGGCACGCTGCACCCGCAGCACGTGTGTGGGCGCACCTGCTGCGCTGGGCTGTCCACAAAATTATTTTGTGACGGGGCCCTACACCTTGGGACAGGCAGAAAATACCATCTGGGATGCCATTGTAGAGGCTGGCCCGGACACAGACAGGCAGACACGTTCATGTCACCCACAAACACGTTTATTTACAATATATACAAGTCTTAAGTGCACCACAAACCCCCAAAGTCCCCAAAGTCCTGGCCACAAAATGCCTTACTTTCCTTTTCAGGCCGCCTCCTTGCCTCCTCCAGCAAGCTCAGTCCACTCCACTCCCGACTCTCGCCCCGAATGAAGGGAGGCGGCCCCTTTTATCCACACATGTGCTCCAGGTGCTTCCCGGCAATCTCCCAATGACACGCCCCCGTGTGGCGGAAGTGCCGGCTGTATCCCTGGAAGCACTTCTGGTGTCCCTGCTCCTCTTCCCCCCAGCACTTCCTGGTGTGACGGAAGTGCTGAGGTCCAGGGCTCCAAAGGCATGGGGGCAACCCCTGGCGGTGACCACAGGTCCCTACAGGGTGGAGCTTCAAAGCTCTGTACCCGTGGCCCCCAAAGGAACCAGGGCGGTCGCCCCCAGATGGTCTGGGCAATGCGCAAGCCCTCCTCCGGTCCTCCAGCCGGGTAGCCACCCCAGCTACCTCTGACAATATATATATATATATATATATATATATATATATAGCATTTTTAATGTAGGTAGATAATTTTGACCTGGTCATTTTAAAAGTAGCTCGCAAGCCAAAAAAGTGTCAGCACCGCTGACATAGATTGTTGTAGACAAGGAACACACATGAAATGCATGTGTTCTAAATAATGATATAGTATTCATAAAAGGTGTGATTTTGCTTGACTTCTCACTCTATACAACTCCAAGCAACTGACACGCAGGTAAACAGACTTGAGCTGAGAAAACTGTGCGCCGGTGGGGCATGTGATAGCAGACTGCTTGCTGTTTACTGCTTATCATCACATTTAAAGGACAAAAGATGCTGACGGAGAGGTGAGAAGCAATTTCAGGTGGGACAGATCTACGGGTTTGTTCGTAGGCTCTGGTAATTCTAGTGTTAATCAGTCTGAGAAGAAGTGCCTCTCAGCTTGAAGAAAATTCTGGAATTTTTGATATAAGTACATTACACAAATAATTTACCACAACCACCACTTTGATTCTTTTAGAATAACTAAGGCTAGATTCATACCTACAAGATTTGTACACAGAGTCATGTGTTGTTATTTATATCAGTACATGAAGTGTTTTCACATACGTAGGTTTATGTATTTTCATTTCCTACTCAGTATGCACCTGTCAATTAATTTCAGTGACTCCTTTCCACAGGTGAATGCATGAAAATATGAAGCATGATACATTTTTTTAAAACCGTACTGCATTCCTCTGCAGTTATATGAATTGGGGCTATAGAATATAATTGATTTTATTGGTGCGCCGGTAATTCCTTGTGTTACGCAGATACTGAAATACCACAGAAAACATAGACATTTGATTGCAGCCTTATGTTATCAATTTTACATGTCACAGAAATTTTAACCAGTGAGAGAGCTTGATATTGGGGTGTAAGGGAACTTAAGGGGTAATGGGACTTAAGACTAGGGGTAGTGGAGGCCAAACAAAAATTTTAAGGAAGAGACAACAAAGAACAACAACTTAAATAATCAATAACAAGATAAAGTCATTTTGTATTTGTTACAATATAGAGAAACTAGGAAACACAACACTAGATGAAAATCAGGATTGTAGGGAGCAGCTGGCACCTTGTTTAGAAATGAGTGATTCGTCAGTGTGGATATGATCGGCAAGGCAATATAAGTGCAGCTCTTGGAGTTTATCACAACACAGATTCTCTTCTGAGTAACCAAGAGAGATCATGTCTTAGATCACAGAGTTCTGCAAGAAAATCATCTTCAGGACCACAAGCTCTGTTTTAAAGTTATCAGTCGACAGTCAGTATTAGTTTGTTCTGTATCCAGGAGCCCAGTTCAATAAATAGGGGAATAAACAGTAATGAAACATTCAGTTTTACTTAGACTGTGATTAGGTTAGGACTGAAAAGGAAGGGTGTGAATAACAGCGATATAACAAATGACACAGCAAGTGTCAGACCAGTGCATAGGAAGCTAGGCTAAGCGCCCCAGGTAAAACAGGTAACAGTAGGAGCTGCTGAGGAGGGAAAACCAAGCTATAGCAAAGAAAGAGCTGGAGGGCTTACAAGAAAAATCATTCTGAAAATACTGGGATTTTTTTATTTCTGTTATCTATAGAAGTAGAGATATTGTCATGTCTAGATTAAAGTATATACTGTACATATTCACCTTTGAAAACTAAACAGAGTGGGTTAAGCAATTTTAGGATTTCCATAGTATAGTGGACCAAAGAATGAAGAAAAAAAATCAAGAGACAGGTAACTTGGATCTGTTTTGTTAAAAGTAGTAGTGATAAATGCACAGAGCAATAAACAGCAGACTTAACAGAATTATTCTTAATTTGTTACTTTAAGTGTGAGTCTTTGCTGCAGAAATATATAATTTTGTTCATTCAAAACTCTGTTACCTGATCATTTGAAATAAGTGGAACAGGTGACAAAAAATTGAGCTCATCTTGAAATTGAGAGGGACATAAAGACCCTACAGAATCAACTGTTATGTGCATAAGACAAATATTCTGTAAGGGTTAATAGGTTAATTAATAATGAGGAGCCCATGTTAATATGGTTTCTCCTATTAGTGACAGAAAGCAGAACTTATAAGTGTCCAAAACACAGTCTGAAGAATTGGGATCCTCTGTTTCTAGGTTACTGGTTTGAATCTGTGGTGGTACTGAATCATATTATGTGATATAATCTACTCATGCATTGTGCTCTGTATTTGTAATATTACTATTGTACCATTGTATTTATTGAGGATCACTGTGTTCTGTTCTGTTGTGTTGTATTTACTCTTTTTTTGACACCCACTGCATGCCCAACCTACCTGGAAAGGGTCTCACCTTCAGTTGCCTTTCCCAAGGTTTCTTCCATTTTTCCCCTACAAGGTTTTTTTTTTTTTTTTGGGGGGGTCTTGCCTTCTTAGAGAGTCAAGGCTGGGGGGCTGTCAGAAGACAGGTCCTGTTAAAGCTCAATGCGGCACTCCTTGTGTGATTTTTGGTTATATATAAATACATTTTATTGTATTGTATATTAGGCATAAGTACTGGGTGCATTTAGGGTGGAGAGGAGGATCAGGTAAAACAGATTTAGGTTCCTGGGGCCACATGTATTACACTGTGCATAGAATTCACACTAAAACATGATGTATGGACAAAAACAGAAATGTGTGTATGCATAAAAAAATCCAGATGCATAAATCTGTGCGTACGCCACCTTCCACGTTCTTCTGGTACATAAATCCCAGACAACATGAAATTAAATGCATGTGCATGTGCCTGCCACCCCACCCTGAACTCCTCCCAGAATTACTCCTCTTTGAATATACAAATCAATATAAATAGCCCTAAAGTTCAGCATTGTGTGAAAAGACAATGGCAAAAGCACGGGAAAATAGAAGAATTTCAGCGAATACCAAGTGGAGGCAAGGAAAAACCTACTATTTGTTGGTTTAAGCAGTGGTATAAACAACAAAAGGAAGTGGATTGAGTGACACAGTGCCCGAAATAAATAAGAAGTGCTCAGATATCAAAGTTGCTGTGAAAAGGCGAGTTGTAGCCCACCGTCTGAGTGTCATATGGAAGCTTATTAGGGTACAGAGTAAAGAAAAAAAATAGGGACAGAGAGGAAAATAATAAGGTTGAAATGTCAACTTTAGTCTCGAAATTTCCTCTTTAATCACGTAGTTTATTTTATCATTAAAGTAGAACGTGTGAAAGAAAAATTAACTGCTTGTAAGCTACTTTGGGTTAATAACTGACAAAGCCGTTTTGCTATAACGGCAGGTTATTCGTACAGGCGTCTGTCATAAGACAGGATGCAGTAAGCTAACCTAGGCCAATTTCCAGTTTCTTTAGGAACACGTCTATTTGACACAGGAAGATGACCTTTCCTTATTTAGGGTCTATCTGACAAGTAAAAAAAAAAAAAAAAGTACAGATGGCCCATTAGCGTAATAAAATAAAATGCGTAAGTAAATGTTATTATGCTTTTTGATTAAGTAAGGGGAAGGGGGAGGAAGAAGAAATTATAAAAATCTAATCGAAAAATGGAACTTTGATCTTCTGCCTTGCAATGTAGAATCCAGGTACTCATCTGTGACTGAATAAAAATCTAATTGATTGAACTATTCCTATCTTCCTTGGGGGGTTTCTTCCACAAACGTTATAAACTTCATCTTAAAATCTTTTAATTTACTAGTTTTTTAATATCTCATTGTAACTAAAGTAGCACGTTAAATGCTTTGTATTCTGTGTGTTCTTCTATGTACTCTGTGTGTGAATCACTACAGGGTGGGCCATTTATATGGATACACCTTAATAAAATGGGAATGGTTGGTGATATTAACTTCCTGTTTGTGGCAAATTAGTATATGTGAGGGGGAAAACTTTTCAAGATTGGTGGTGACCATGGTGGTCATTTTGAAGTCGGACAACTTTTGTTTTTTCAATAGGAAGAGGGTCATGTGACACATCCGACTTATTGGGAATTTCACAAGAAAAACAATGGTGTGCTTGGTTTTAACGTAACTTTATTCTTTCATGAGTTATTTACAAGTTTCTGACCACTTATAAAATGTGTTCAATGTGCTGCCCATTGTGTTTGTGTTAACAAATAAAACCACCGCTATTGGTCTGACACTAACCCACATTGGATAGATCCCTCCAAGACTGCTGGAACAAAAAAATTGATGGTATGGTGTGGTATATGGGGTACAAAGATAGTGGGGCCATTCTTCATCAATGGAAACCTCAAGGCCACTGGATATGCGAAATTGCTACATGATGATGTGTTTCCCTCTTTATGCACTGAAGCTGGCACGTTCCCTGAGTTTTTCCAGCAAGATGGTGCACCACCACATTATGGGTGTCAGGTCCGAGCATTCCAAGATGAACAGTTTCCTGGAAAGTGGATTGGTCGTCGTGGGCCAGTTGAATGGCTCCCAAGGTCTCGCGATCTGACCCCCTTAGACTTTTATCTTTGGGGTCATCTGAAGGCAATTGTCTATGCTGTGAAGATACGAGATGTGCAGCACCTGAAACTACGGATAATGGAAGCCTGTGCTAGCATTTCTCCTGCGGTGTTGCTATCAGTGTGTGAAGAATGGGAGAAGAGGGTTGCATTGACAATCCAACACAATGGGCAGCACATTGAACACATTTTATAAGTGGTCAGAAACTTGTAAATAACTCATGAAAGAATAAAGTTACGTTAAAACCAAGCACACCATTGTTTTTCTTGTGAAATTCCTAAAAAGTTTGATGTGTCACATGACCCTCTTCCTATTGAAAAAACAAAAGTTGGATCCAAAATGGCCGACTTCAAAATGGCCACCATGGTCACCACCCATCTTGAAAAGTTTCCCCCCTCACATATACTAATGTGCCACAAACAGGAAGTTAATATCACCAACCATTCCCATTTTATTAAGGTGTATCCATATAAATAGCCCACCCTGTACATGCTGACAGGACACAGAATACATTACATTAATGATATTATAGCTCACTGGACAATTTAAATACTAAGATATACACTTGATATAATTTTTATGATGATTGGAATTAAAGCATGTATTAAAAATGGGGGCATGGTGGCACAGCAGTAGCAAAGAGAGATTGCTTGCTTACGCCGTGCATGACCCTCAATGAAATATCTTATTGCAGCTGTACTGTCTCTTTCAAACGTACTAACCCCAAATTCCTGTCCTTCCTTCTCTTTCTCCAAGCTCTGTAATAAATGTCAAGCCATCTGTAAGCTTAGAATGCTGATTCTTCAAAAATTTTAAGGAACATTGAAATATCTTCATAGTACATGTTTAATTATTCCATTCATCTATCCATCCAGGGTCACGCCAGTCCCAGTAAGCAAATAGCATGAGGCATGAACAATCCCTGAATGGGGCGCCAGCTCATCACTATCACTGTCCCACTGTGCCTTCATGTTTGATTGTTAACAGTGTACATTATTTAAATGGAGTTAAAAATGTATAATGTAATATATATACTTTACTGCATTTCATCTTAAAAATGATATGAAGAGCTCCAAGAAGATAGTGCTTGGAAATCTAAATCGA
>JANRMT010062861.1:52269077-52284413 GCA_026402145.1 Polypterus bichir lapradei | reverse complement strand
TATCTATCTATCTATCTATCTATCTATCTATCTATCTATCTATCTATCTATCTATCATTAGCTTTCTGTCACAGTATATTAACTTAATATTTTCCAGACATTTTCACATTGCCTCCTAGTATTAGAGCTTACCTTCCATAAATTTGTTTAATTGTTGTTTACCTGGTTCGCCTAATCACTGTCTTATTAAATTGAATCAGGTGTGCTATTGGTGGAAGTTAATAAATGCATGGAATTCTGGGAGGGCTTAAGGAGAGGTCTGAGTACCATTTCACAAAATGTCATTGGGTTTTGTTAGAACACAAGAAATCAATGTTACTTTTTACTGCATCAATCTTTGTATTTATTACAAATATGTTATCAGTAGCAAATAAATGCCTTTAAAAAAACTTTCTTGGGTGGCTTTATGGATATAAACATACATAAAAATGTTTTTCACTAATGGATCAATGCTTCTACCCCAAAGCCTAGAAGAATTCAACCTTACCGAAAAGTTAAATTAAACATGAAATAAAACTGAACAAAACTGAAATGGTATTTCATTTTTAATAGTTATGTAATAATTTGGTAGTATTTAGATTTTTTATTTTAAATTCTGACATGGATTTTTTAAAATTTCATAATGATTTCAGTCTTGTGTTTATATTCTTTCATTAATTTTGTTATGCTTCTGAAAAGCCATTTTGGTTTTTGGTTTTTGGATTGGGTTCCGGGAGGCACGGTGGCACAGTGGTAGCGCTGCTGCCTCACAGTAAGAAGACCTGGGCTTGTTTCCTGGGTCCTCCCTGCGTGGAATTTGCATGTTCTCCCCGTGTCTGTGTAGGTTTCCTCCGAGTGCTCCGGTTTCCTTCCACAGTCCAAAGACATGCAGGTTAGGTTGGTTGGTGATCCTAAATTGTCCCTAGTGTGTGCTTGATGTGTGTGTGCCCTGTGGTGGGCTGCGCCCTGCCTGGGGTTTGTTCCCTGCCCTGCACCCTGTGCTGGCTGGGATTGGCTCCAGCAGACCCCCGTGACCTTGTAATTAGGATATAGAGGGTTGGATAATGGATGAATTGGGTTCCATCATTTTTTTTCACATAATTCCCATTACAACAGTGTGGTAGCTTGAAGTCAGAACATGGGATATCTGTTATGTGAACATATTTAGGACTGTGGTGCACTATTGTCAGTGTTTTTGTTTTCTCTAAATAACAATTACATGTGCTAGTTAATGATTAAAATAATTTTTAGGAGGCATGAGTTTTGCAAGGCTTTTTTGTGACAGAGTTTTCTGGATTTCATTCTGGGTTTGCAAATGGGCTCTATTTAGACTTCCTGGCTTTTGACCCTTGCTCATTTTAAACTTAAAATTTTCGCTTCATCTCCTGGTCCACGCTCTGATTTATGATTTTGTTGCATTAAACCTGGCAGAACATGTCGGTCATCTTAGTCCCAGTTTACAGCGGAATTCCACCTTATTTTCAGCAAGAAGTTTCTTACAGACATTTGCTTTTATAAGATGTGTACACATTTCTGTGTAGAGCTTATGCAATAAAGACTGAATGATGCAGGTAGCAATGAGATATACAAAATCCAACTCTGTTAAAATTTGCCACAATTATTAAAAAAAAAAAGAAATGAAACTTTAAACCAGGAATGATGAAAACCATCTCCAGGTATAGCAGCCTCTGCATGTGCTCCTTCCAATTCATGAAAATGAGGCTGAGAAGTGTGGGCCTCTTAGTGGAAAAATGACTTAGGTATGATGCCCCAGTATTAAAACAAGTGGAGAGTCCTAGTGTGGAAAAGAAAAACAATGTAGATAAATATTGTTTTATTTATTTCACAATCTCATACTATTTCGCAAAGCATTTACCTCCATTCCTGCAGTGATTCAGAGTGCTGTGTTTGAATCATGGAGTAGTGTTCTTTGCAGGTTCATTTAATTTTACTGTGAGTTGATTTTTTGTAACTGAAAGCTGTGTAATTAAATGTGGTGCTATATCAATTCATAGCCAGTGTATTCTCTATGTCAGCAGGAGGCTGCAAAGCTCACAATTTATGCAATATTTAAAAAGGTAAGTTTTTCCAGATTACAATGCTGAAAATGGTAAAAAGCAAAACAAAAGAGAGACCAGGCACCAACATATGTTGATGCTGCAGTTCAGTTGTGATTTCTCCAAGTTGTCAGAGCACAGCTACTCTGTTACGTTTGGTTGTTAGCAGACTAGCATGTCACAAGGAAGTCCAGATATACCTCTTGCCAAATCAGCTTTAGAGAACAGTATGTCAGAAATTTGCTTAGGGTCACCCACACATTGTTGCTGATAATAGATGTAAAATCCTTACCTACCACTAAATTTATTTTGGTTTGCTGCATGGCTTTCCCTAGCCAGCAATGCAAAAGTGTTTTCACAACACCAATTAACACTAGAATTACCAAAGCCTATGACAAAACTATAGTCATCAGATACGGTATAAATGTATGGTACTTGTAAAGGTTAGCTTTTTTTCAGTTTTATTCTCTCAGTCACATTAATGCTCCCCACCGAGCTGACCCTAACCAACAGCATCAGCATAAATTTACACCCGATCTGACGCTGTTTGTTTTCAAATAATATTGCATTAGTGTGACAATGTTGTCTTATTGGTACTATTTAGGTCATAAAATGATTTCTTCAAAATGGCACATATATTTGTCTTTTTTTTTTTTTTCCCTGGTGCTGGGTTGAAATCATGGACCAGAAGGTGTAAGCTTATTCAGTACGAGTAGGAACACGCATGTAGCCGGTTGCTGTGTGCTGCAACATGCTTGACCTGGCAGCGATGAACACACATGTACTGTGCAAGGCATGTATAGGGTCCACTGAGAAAAGAAGAGTGCTCATGGTTCACCTGCAGAGGAACTTCATCATCACTTCTTACAAGAAAAAATGATGGAAAAAGAAAAAGAGGATGCAACATTGACAAGCTTCTGTTCCAGGACCGCTGTATCCCCCAGGAAAGCAAACTCAGTCAGTGTCAGGCGCCCCTTCAATGTAATAGGAACCACAGCACAGAGAGAAGTGTGTACATTGCAACAGGTACACATGTCGTAAATGTAGGAAGGACGGTCCTTGGATGTCTGGGAACTATTAACATTTGAATTTGATGATTGCATATAGCACAGAACTGACCTCTCTGTACTTTTCTTTCCTCTGCATGTCCTGAAGTACAAAAGAAACACCACCATGCACCAAAATGTGGAGATTGGGCAAGGTCGGAGAAAAACAAAATGTGGTCACTGATTACAACTGCAAGAAGGTATACAAATGAATATAAATAATGTTGCATCAGTGCCACAATGTTTTCTGAAATGTACAATACAGGTCATAAAATGAATTATTCCAAATATCATATATACCTATGTCTCTGTTTTTTTGTCAGTTTGGCTTTGACATCATGGACCATAAGGTACATACTAATTTAGCGTGAGCAGGAACACTCAATAAAACTGAATAAAAAAAATCAAGTGACGATGAGATACTAGGAAGAATTTCCAGTTCCCAGTTTCAAATAAAAACTAACAGCATCAGACCTGGGGTGGTGGTGAGGGACTGGTATCATGATCATGACTGAGAGAATAAAAGTGAAAAAAAGTGTTACAGATTTAAATTAAATGTATGTTTTTATTAGATAATATTAACAATAAGAGTAGCTCACTACTCAAAACTGTAAATTTACGATCCACACAGTATCAAACCGGTGCCCTCTTGATTACAAGTCAGCAGTTCTTATCGCTGCACCACAGAAGCGGTCGTATTATACTTGTACCTTTTGTGAAAGTGTTTATTTGATCTTTGGACTTCAGCCTTCACTCATTCTACAGTTCATGTCTACATTTTATCATTTATTACTAAGACAAGAAACACTTTTCTGTTTTTACCATGTGTTTACATAGATTGTTGTAGACACAGAACACACATGAAATGCATGTATTCCAAATGACGATGTATTATTTAACCTCTACAACACCAGGCAATTCAATCCAATATAAACACTGAGAACCTTCTTTGCGAATTGAGCTGCAGCGGTGCTTGGGCTGCTTGCTGCTTGTGTTGATCAACACATTTACAAGACAAAAGACACTGATGGAGAGGTGTGAAGGGATTTAAGATGGGCTGGGATTACGAGCTTTTTGTAGGCTTTAGTAATTCTAGCGTTAACTGTATGAGCAAATCTTGGAGTGGTCTTCTTTACCTGGCTTTGCTATACCTCAGCTGAAATAGCATTTCTGCATTAAGAGGCAAAAATACAAAGAAAAATAATATGAATCCAAAATAAAAAAAAAATATAGAAATTATACAGCCAGTGTAAAATCTAAAAACTAACAAAGGCATCTATGCCTTAAGTGCCATTGGGGCATAGTCACCCAGATGTTGTGAAAAATATAACCTAAATTGGGACTTTTATTGGGAATAAAAACAGAAAGCAGTGACTTCAAAATTAATTTTGACTTGGTCAACTTAATTTTTTCAGAAATATACATACATTCTTGCCAGTGAGGGTCTGCAACACATTCCAAAAGTTGGGATAAGACAATTTAGAGCCAATAATGAGTTATAAAAAAGAAAATAATGATATGGGTAGAAACAGATGATGTTCAACAGGTGATTGTAATCATGCTTTGGTATAAAAACAGCATCCGGCAAAGATGGGCAGAGGATTGCTCATTTTTCCATAAATACTTGAGAAAATCATTCAAAACATTAAAAACAATGTTTCTCAAAAGCTGATCAGAACTTATTTAGATATTGCACTTTCAACAGTGCATAATATAATCAAAAGAATCAAAGAATTTGGATAAATTTAGTGAGTAAATGTCAAGGGCGAAAGCCTAAGCTGACTGAAGAACAGTCATTCATTAAGAACCACATGGGCTCATGAGTATTTTGGCAAACCTTTAACACAATACATAGTTTCATTCAAAAATGCTGTACTCCTGTGTCTCTAGGAATCTGACTATGTCTGACTTTGTCTTTGATGTTGACCATGGACTCTTCAGATGCTTGTTTTCTTCAGGGATGCTGCTGGCTGGAGTTTTTGTTTTCCGCTCCCACTTTCTGAACAGGCCATAGTTAAACAATTAATTAATAGACAAACAGTGCTGGCTCCACTTAATCAGTTTCAGACTAATATGGGTCTTTATATACTCATTATGTAATTAGTAAAGTGGTTTGCATGACCAAAAATGAACAAAACAGTACAGACATCTGTGGAACCATATGAAATTATTTTTTCTGCATTAGCCATATCAAAATGAACAGGCCTTTGCACATGCACACTTACTTGGATGCCCCATAATTTCGAGAATGGATAGCATTCTCATATAACAGTTCCAGGAATAGGAGGGATGGCAAATTTTGGGTAGAAAAGTTATATAACAAAATAAACCAAATTCACTTAAAAAAAAAAAAAACTTTTAAACAATCTTGTGTTTTTTAATACCATTACCCAAAATATTTTTCCCTTTTTAAGAAAAAATATAAAAATACACTATGGACGAGAAATTAAAATATAGTAATGCCACATACAAAGCAATAAATATCCAAAGATATATACCACCACATTTTTCGTGTTCTTGAAAAATGTGCAGAGGTTGGTTTCTACTGGATAAGAACTGTCTGCTGCATTTCACTGCTGTTTCAGATCATCCAGAGTGCACAACCTCCAGTTGGTAGTGTAAAATATGTCTTTAAAAACATGAAAGCCCCTGTGAAGAGCACACTATACAGTATAGACACCTCCAAAATTTACTGGGCTCAACAATTTCCTCCTCAAATTAAGAATAAAATGTTTGGCTTTGCACCTTGCCCTTGTATTTTCTCTGTTTTTTGTAATGCTTGATTTTAGTTTGATTTTGCTTAATGTGTAGTGTTAGTTCAATGTATTCCTCCGTGTTGGTTATTTATTTAATTAGGTTTTGGTGTGAGAAACCAGATTAGGTAATTCTCCTCAGATGCAGTAATTAGGTTAAACTACAGCAGCAGAGGTCTAGAAAAGCCTTTGTCTGCCACTCATACAGTATATTAGAGTGACATTAGCTAAAGCTCTGTACACCTCTGGTCTCTTCTTAGCTCTTGCTCATTTGGTTTACGTTTTGGAGAGTTTTGGCCTTTTGTAATTAGCTTTTCTGTTTTTTTTTTTCTTTTGACTCTTTTGGAGTGGTGTTTTTGGCACACAAATGTGGTAGGGTCATGGCAGAAGTTTCATTTATGTGTGTAAATGTCTCTAATATTGTTGCTAACTGATAATACTATCTGTTCCTCTTTAGCTAATGACTAGGGAACATGCAGAATCACTGAACATTCAAAAAAATCAAACAAACGGGATTATGGTGTCTGGTCTGTCTTGATTGGTGTCAGATTCTTCTTATACTCTTTTAAATTGCCATTATCAGACAAAACAGAGCGATATAAAGACATCCAGCCATCAAAAGTCATGCTGAAGTCTAATCAAAGAAACAGTGACCCAATATAAAAATGAAAAAATCTAATGAAAAAAAAGATTTAAATGTTAAGTAAATTGATAGCCCTACAATCTTCTGCTGCCTAGAAAAAATATGTTGACAATGAACTGCCTAAATTAAAAAAAGCAAAACCTCAGTTTTAAAATCAAATGGCTCTGAGGACAAAAAGGACAAATCTCAATAACACAAAGAACAGACAGACTAAACACACTGCTCAACTCAACACAAGCTAAGTATTTGCTGCACAGCATGAGGCTTACTAGCAGTAGTAAAACACATTTTTTACAAATTTGTTCTTTCAACGCCAGGACTCTGCCCTTCTTTGAAACATTGGCCTCATAATCTTCTTCTTCTTCTTTCGGCTGCTCCCATTAGGGGTTGCCACAGCAGATCATCTTTTTCCATATCTTTCTGTCCTCTGCATCTTGTTGTGTTACACACATTACCTGCATGTCCTCTCGCACCACATCCATAAACCTTCTCTTAGGCTTTCCTCTTGTCAATGATCAGTTCTACATTATTACTGTAGTCTTAGCTGCAAACTCTATGATGGAGTAGGAGCCCTATAAATGGACGCAGTCACGGGTGAAGAGAGAGTAGAGGAGTGGGCTGAGTAGACAGCCCTGAGGAATGACAGTACTGTATTCAGGATCAGGATAGAGGATGTGTGGTTGTTTAACCTGACAGACTGGGGTCTGTTGATTAGAAACTCCACTGTCCAATTATAAAGAGAGGTGCCGATGCCGGTGTTGCTGAGTTTATTTACTATATTGGAGGAGATGATAGTGTTAAACGTGGAGCTAAAATCAACAAATAACATATTGATATCAACAACAAATAACACCTGTTATTAAGGTGTGTCAGAACAGAGTGAAGAGGCGAAGATATGGCATTCACCATTGACCTATTGGGATAGTAGGCAAACTGGTAGGGATCTAGTGTGGGAGGTAGACTGGATTTGAGGTGTGCCAGAACCAGTTTCTCTAAGCACTTGGTCATGATGGGGGTTAGTGCAACAGGGCAGTAGTCATTCGGGCCCCTTGGAGAGGATAGTTTAGACACTGGTACAATTGTTGTGGACTTAAAGCATGCAGGGACGATAACCTGGGCTAAAGACAGATTGAAGATGTTACTGAAGATCTCTGAGAGATGCCCAGCGCAGGCTTTAAGCACATGCCCGGGTTTGTCATCAGGACCAGCAGCTCTGCATGTATTCACTTTGCTTAGTGTGGATTGTATAGCAGAGGGGCTGATTGTGAGGGCTGGTCATCTGGGAAAGAGGCAGTTTTGGTTGCAATTGTTTTATTGTCCCAATCAAAACTATCATAAAAGGTGTTTAGCTTGTCAGGAAGGTAGACATTACTAGTTGAAGTTGTATTTACCTTCCTGTATTCTGTGATGGTCTGGATGCCTTGCTTTTTAAAATGTAGTCCTGTCAGATGGTTTTCCTCCATGGTGGATGAAGAATGCGGTTATCCTCACTATAATCAGCATAATGTCTTGTCTGTGAGACACTCTTCCTAATGATCTGGTTTCTTTTTTTTTCACATAACTGCAGCTACCTTTATTGAAGGAAATAGAACTGGACTTTTCATATCTCTTCACTAGTTTTTGCTGTATAGTTTTAACTAGAAAAACTCAAATGGGAAGTGGCATTGTATGGTAAAAAAAGCCAGACCTTGCTTTAATGCTGAGAATAATGGGCTGCAGCCTTTGTACCCCTTAGCTAAAGTGTTTATTATAAGAGACACATACATATATTGTACACACTCAAGAATAAGCCTCAGACACTGCAGGTAATATAGAGCAGGTCTCTTCAGCTAGAAAAACACTTTCAACGACAAGTACAAAGATACTTTCAAATACTACAAAAAGCAGTATTTTTCTAGATAATAAAATTACATTCAGCATATAATGGAAAACTGGAAACAATGGCAAAGAAGACCAGGTTGAGGGTTATTATAAACATTGTAATAGTAAGTTAAATTGCTGGATGAAGGTTATTACTTAATTTGAACAAAATTTGATGGAGTTGTGCCACATTACCCCTTAATTCAGACATGTTACTGTTAGTTTTTGGATTTTGTACTGGCTGTACATGTTCTGGATTTTTGTTTATATTTTGGTATTTTTAACATTTGTGTTATTTCTCTTTGTATTTTTGCTCCTTTTTTGAATTTTGGTATGAAAAGACCTTGAGCTATGTATGTGTTATGTTTAAATAAGGTTTTATTCCCTGACTCGTGCATTTTTTGTTTTAGTTATTTTTGAACTGTTATTTTCCATATTTCTATATAAATCATGTTGTTTATTACTTAGTATTTACGTACTGCATCTTTAAGTTTATATATTTTCCCTGTGTTTGGTGAGTGGAAAGCCAAGAATCAGGGCCACCATAATATTACACTTGGGGGAATTGCCCTCAATTTTTATATATTGATAGATGAGACAGTAACCCTCAGGTTGTCAATGAATGTTGTACAGTATGGTAAGCATTGTTTTCTTCTGCTGTTCTGTTTTTTGAATTTTTTGCATCTGTTCCTGGATTTTTAAACACTGGTGGGTACTAGTTTGTAGACTTAGATTTTTTAGCCTTGAGTTATCTTTGTCATAGTTTTTATACTCGTTTTGCATATGTAAATAAACATTGTTTATAAATATACTGTTTGGCTACTCAAGCCAGGGATTTACAGTAATCCTCTCTCCTTCGCTAGATGAGCATTTTTATATTTTTCTTGGACATTTGTAATATTCTGAGCTTTTAAAGCCATCTGCCCAATTTTGGGTCTGTGTAAGCTAAAGCTTACAGGTAGTAGTTGGGTTTGGCTCCCAGGTTCAAGACCATATCTGGTGAAGTCTGTGAAGGATCTGGCCTGATTTGTGGTACATTTTAGCAGGCCTTGTTCCCTGTTACCATATTTGTATCACTGATTCACAACTCAACCTAGTTTAGAATGTGATTCTGAATGCACATCTTAAAGTCACTGTCAGCTGTCGTAGCAGGCGACATCACCTGCCATCATAACCAGGTTCAAGAGGCTGAGATTCAATCTGCTTCACTACTAATTGTTAAAAACAATGATAGATAAATATAAAACTCTTTAAAATCTCAGGTATTTTTTTACAAAAAGAACAACTTGGCAATGCAATGTCTTTGCTACAATAGACAGAATTCTATAATTTTCACATGAAGTGGTACTTTTTAGGGCTCTTTTAATCTTGACAAATCAAACAGCATCCTTCTGTGTCCATACTTTAAAGAGCATTTGAAGTATTGACTCATTCTGTGTATTAAAACAAAAAAGGCCAATTTCTCTGTGCATTTCTTTCAAGTCAAGTCAAGTTGGGGAGCATGCAATGGTACAGTGAAACAACTCGGAATCCCTGTTTGCAGCCCCCCAGGCAGACACATGGTCCAATCCCGGACCTCCAGAAATGACCCTCTATCTCCCGCAGCCAGGTGTTACGTGGGTGACCCCTTGGCCTGGTCCAGCCACTCGGGTCCCCAACAATGAGGATCTTATGAGCCAGATCACCCTCGGGGAATGGCTGTAGTGCCGTAACTGATGCTCCCTCACAATTCAGGTAATTTGCCTCATTGGGACTCGATGAGCAACTGCTCATTCGATACAAAGTCAAACCAACAGCACCTAAGGATTTTCCGGAGAGACACAGTACTAAATGAGTCCAGTCTTCGTCTCAGGTCACTGGATAGCATCCATGTCTTGCAACCATATAGCAAGACAGGAAGCACCAGGACTGTTCCATTTGGGAGACTGGCATTATTCCAACTGACTGGAAAATGGGACTTGTCATCCCTATCTGGAAAGGGAAGGGTGATCACCTGAATTGCAGCAACTACAGGGGGATAACACTGCTCTCAGTGCCAGGTAAGGTCCTTGCTACGGTCATCCTCAATAGGATCCGTGATCACTTGCTCACCTACCAGTGACCGGAACAGTCTGGTTTTATGCCTAAGAAGTCTACCATTGACCGCATCCTGACACTGAGGGTTCTCATGGAGCGCAAACACGAATAGCAGAGTTTCTTTGCAGCCTTTGTCGATTTTCGCAAATCGTTCAACTCAGTTGATTGAGCTGCCCTGTGGAGCATCCTGAGAGTTCGCAGGATCACCTCGAGGTTGCTAGATATCATGGCTGGCCTATACACTGGTACTGTGAGTGCTGTGCAGAGTGGAGGCAGGACCTCTGCATTTCTTTCCAATGAATAAAATGCTTGATTTGGTAAATGCAAAGTCAAATGCTCTGCCCCCCTTCTGAAGGCACTGTCATAATGAAATGTGAAGCTGAAAGCTCAAAATTCTTCCCCTGCAATCCACCTACACTGACCAAAGAAATTACATTTGTTTGCAAGTCAGAAATTGTATTACAGCAAACTCTGCTCTGAAAATTCCAAACACTGAAAGTATCAAATATAAATTAGATAAAAGAATAAATATTGCTGCTTTATATTTATTTGCTGTTTTTATACCAGATATGACCTTTAATTCAATTGTCTGGTCATTTCATATTTAACTTAGGGAACCCAAGAAGAATCTTCAAGGGCCATGTCATCTGAATTTGTAAATAAGGAGCACATCCTGATTACATGGCACTCTATCACTTATCCTTTACTGGAAAACCAGTGTTAACATACCAATATGCCATATACTTTACCTTTTTACATTGTTCTTTGTTATATTGCTTTACTGCATTCATCATCCTTTTAATGATGCTCTTTTTTATTTTATTGTTATACTAAGGTCTAAAAGCAAAAAAGAATTCCTAATGCCTGTAAAAGTTGAATTACAGTATATGAAAAACTCCAAAGTGCTAAAACAGCTTCAATGCCAAACCTTCAAAGGTTATTTGCTTTCTAACATTTTAAACATAATGGTTTGACCAGCAGTAGTTCTTGAAGATAGAGTTGTGGTAAAGTTATTAATGAAGATTTTTGCTTTACCTCTGAAGTATGTTTATAATTTTTCATTAGTAAAGATTAATTAGAAAATTAATTTCCTTGGGCAAGCATACCTGTATGCCTGCTAGCCATACAGGAGAGTGAAGAATGACTTATAAATGAGGTACTAAATGCCAAGTATGAAAGAAATTAAATGCAAAATGCTACAGTGACGTTTACCTCTAAAGCAAATTACACTGCGGGGTGGCAAGCTGTTAATTGCTTTAAAGCTCCTTTGTGCACACTGCTGGTTAATTTGCAGCTGAGGGATGAGCAGTTGTTTGTAGAAATGATGTAATTGCTACTTTCTCTTAACTCTTGTCTTATCTTACTGCGCAAGATGAAATTATACTTTAAGTAAATGAGATTTATTTTTAAACCATTCCCCAGGCTTATCTGCTCTCTTGAGTTAATGGGCTCTTTGTCTGGGGACAACAGCAAACGTTTTTTCTAGTCTTGTTTTTTACCACTTTGTATTTTTAGATGGTACAAATATATAAATAGGGTAATGCAGGGTGACCCATCAGAAAAGAATTACTGGAACTCACAATATGTGTTTATGGAAGTAAAAACTAACTGCATTCTGCTTGTCAGGGAAAGCACAACTCCCGAATGAGTTTAATGCACAAAGGAGTGAGACTTGTTGCTGTGGAATGGTAGCCTCAGTTTTCTGAATTAAGCGTTACTGATGCTTCTGGTTCTACAATGAATCAAGACTGGACACTATACATTAGGTCAGGATGGAATTTGAATCAGCTATATCAATTTTCATCAGGGTGCAGTATAAGAAATGCTCTAGTTGACCATTACTTTGAATGAGTAACAAGATTCAGGGGGAATGCACCGGGGAATGTCAGATTTGGCCGTTGCATAACAAGGCAAGCCGGTGACTCCAGAAAAGTTTTTAAATGCTTGTGAAGAAGAACACCAATGGATAGTATAAATAACTTCTCCTGTGAGTGTAAAATGTGCTGAGATATGAGATAAATGGTCACAGCACTGAAGATGTCGGAGGAGAAAAAAACATTTGGAATGAGAAAGAAATCATTTATTTACAGTAAAATGAGACAACTAATGTGGAATTGACTGGCAGGCACTTCCACTGACCAGACAGAGGGGAGCGTTTGATTTTGTTGGGTTTCTTCTTGTTTTACTGCAGGGCTGGCACATGGGATGAGGTGACGTGGTAATTACCTCAGGGGTACTTTGGTAAGGGTGTAATTTTCATGATACACTTTTAATATTACAAAACAATAACACGACAAACAAAAATTAAGTATGAATCTTCTAAACGGTTATGTGAAATATTTTCATTTTAAAAGTTGCAAATTTTGCAAGGTGCAATTGGTACCATCAAAAGTCAAAGAGTGAAAATGTATAACATTTTCCTGATATATCATATGTTGCATATAAATTGATTATGCCATTTTATAAAATTTTGTTAATACCTGGAATGTTATTAATGTGTCAGTCATATGTAAAGTCTGTTAAATGTCTCTAATATTTAGTTTATGTTTTATTTATTTATTTACCTTCCATGACATCATGGAAATATTGTATCACAACATGTACTGTATGTGGATTAAGATTATCATGTTATGCCTAGCAAGATGCAGTGGTGGTTGGGAGTTCTTGGGTATGGGGCTGCATTGTCTCAGGTGGCATCATTTATCAAATAACCCCTGTATTAAAGCCCCATGTTCATTGATAAATATAATTTTATTTCTTAATAATAAACATGTCAACAGTAAGATTGACCAGCAGAATGGTAAATATTACTGTTTACTATAGTCTGGAGTTACAGTAAATATCTGTATTTACTACATTTTGACAGCCTACAAAATAACTAATCTTTGGTTATGTAGGAGAGGAGGTTGGGAGCATGCACTAACAATTGCATTTTCATTTAATAAATATTTAAATTAAGAATGCATTTACTATGTGATATCCTTTACAGGAGAAGGAACATGCTCAGATTGCTATGCAAAATAAAAACACATAAAAGAGTTTTAAAGTGCCTAGTGCTTTCGGAAAAGTTTGAATTCTGCATTCATAAAGTACTTCTCCAAATTTATTAGTAGTACTAAGAACATTTGTTCCATATATATATAAAAAATCCAACATCTGTCTGTCTGCATGTCTGTCTGCTTTTCACAAGAGAACGACTTAACGGATTTAGATTGGGTTTGTTTTTATAAATTGCTTGAACATTCTGGTTGATTGTCTGACTTCTTTTATCGTGCTAAGTATCATAGTTCGCTTGCAGTACCGATTTAATTGCACAATTCCGAGAGACAGGCTGAGGGCCGAGGGGAAGGGGGTGGGGCCCTCCTCACTCACATGCCAGCCTCCGTTCAAGTCGGTTTACCTCTCTCCACGTGTTGGAGCATATCTTGACTCTGCTTAGCTAGCGATATCTTTTTGTTCAACAGACATTATCATCTACAGATTATTAAGGAGTAACGTTTGATGTTTTTGAGAGAGATCAGGACTACGTGTGTTATAGAGGGTAGCTGCTAATAGCCGCAGATATCACGGCCACATGCTTTTCTCGCCACGCGGGGGATGCTCCCCCGTCTGAGCTCAACAAGATCAGATACAGTGCCATTGTTTGACATTGGAGAGTACCTACCTTCCGCTAGGCCAGAATTACATTTTTAATTTTTTTTATTGATTTATTGATAGAACAGTGTTGTTCACTGTTTGCTGAATGCTAGTGAGCTGGTCTAGCAGACAGCTTAACAGGCAATGACTCTATGTGCAATATTCAGTGTCAATATAATGTGCCAAAGACTTTCATCCTATACTGTAAAATTGTAACCTTATACATATGTGCAAATCCAAACACATTACACTTAGTAAATACCTACATATTACTCATTTACGTAAAGATAATTCATGTTATATGTGTATTTATAACATTTTAGCATACTTAAGATAATTATAATTCTTATTATATATACGAGTATATATATATATATATATATATATATATATACATATATATATATATATATATATATACTAGCAAAATACCCGCACTTCGCAGCGTAGAAGTAGTGTGTTAAAGAAGGAAAGAAAAAGAAAAGGAAACATTTTAAAAATAACGTAACATGATTGTCAATGTAATTGTTTTGTCACTGTTATGAGTGTTGCTGTCAAATATATATATATATATATATATATATATATATATATATCAAAATACCTGCGCTTCGCAGCGATGTCATGTGTTAAAGAAATTATGAAAAAGAAAAGGAAACATTTCAAAAATAACGTAACATGATTGTCAAAGTAATTGTTTTGTGTATTTGGCGGCAGCATCACGAAGTTGTTTTCGTCTAGCTGCATCAGAAAATGTACCACGACGTCTGACATGCCTCCTTTTTACTGTTTTCTCACAGCTTAGATTGCTGCTGTCATAATGAGTCTACATATATATATATATATAGCAAAATACCTGCGCTTCGCAGCGGCGAAGTACTGCATTAAAATTTTTATTAAGAAGAAAATTTAACCTTTTTAAACTGAGGGAAAATATGCCAATAATTATTTGTTAAGGATCTCTTTGTATACCACGTTGTCAGTTCGGCCCTCCGGTTGTAACATGACCAAGCTGTGCGCTGAGCTTACTCTTGAGCATGCAACTTACAGTTCGCCATGTGAACAGTAATCTTGTCTCAAATCTCACAGCTTGGATTGCTGCTGTCATAATCAGTTTGAAGTTCATGGTTTGTTTCAATTACGACAATATTTGCAGGACTTGTGTTGAAGTGACATTCGGCATCTGTCAAGCGTTGTAAGCTTACAACCGGTTTCATCGATAACTTCACATCCAGCTTTTGAGAGTTTAAACATTCATAAACATCAAAGTGTCCACTACTGAAATC
>JANRMT010062861.1:52190669-52264077 GCA_026402145.1 Polypterus bichir lapradei | reverse complement strand
ATAAACTTAAATTTTAAATATCCCAAAAGATTTTGCTCTCCATAAAAATATATCCTGTCAAAATTATACAAATTCAAATATGAACATGGTGCATAACAAACCTGGAAACATAAATAAAATTTGTTCTTTTCAGCAATAACAAATCAAATCATTCAGTTTATGAACAAAGTGCGTATTTGGGAACACCGTAGTGTCGACTTGGTTCAACATTACTTGGCAACAGGGAAAGTGGGGCAAGTTGCACTGGTGCATTTGTGTCTCCCATAAAAGTAGCTTCACTTGAAATCACTTTGTGATTTTGCACGGGTAAAAACGTCTGATGAAGTGTCAGATTCTTCTTTAACTCTTCTGCTTTCTATATCTAGTTCATTGCATTCAGGTCTTTCAGGTTATCCTGATGTTTTTTCTCATAGTGCCGTTTTAGATTAAATTCTGTAATTACACCCACATTTGCTCCAGAAATGAGACACACGGGTTTACCGGCAATGTCAGTAAACATATACTCAGCCTCCCATCGGTTTTTAAAGGCTCTATGTTCAGAATCACCTTTTCTCTTCGGCATCGTGTGGGCTAGCTTCGCAATAACTTGCAGCATCATAAGCTAGACTTGATTAACGCGGTAAGTGTTCGGAAAGGCAGCTGAAGCGCTGCATTATGGGATCTGTAGTTTATTGTGTTACCAGTGCTTCATATCCCCGGGCCATTAATAACAATAATACAGTATATAAAATGATCTCGCGGGGCGGATATAATTACACGCCGGGCCGGATGTGGCCTGCGGGCCTTGAGTTTGACACATATGGACTAAATAGAAGTTGAAAAGATATATTTTTTCAAATGTGATCGCGCAATTCAGATAGAGTTGACGCGCACTACAGTACATCGATTGTGGTTTTGCCTGCGTGCCTCAATAAGTCATCCTCCCCTCGCTCTTACTTTTTTACCGTTCATCTAATGAATACACTGAGTATGGCTTTACCAAAACAATCATTGATGGCGAATTAAGTATCCATTATTCGAGTATGTAGATCGGGGTATATATATACATATATATATACCCGCATATCGCAGCGGAGAAGTAGTGTGTTAAAGAAGCTATGAAAAAGAAAAGGGAACATTTTAAAAATAACGTAACATGACTGTCAATATACAGTAATTGTTTTGTGAGTGTTACTGAGTGTTGCTGTCATCAAGGATTTAATTATCATTATTTCTTTCAATCAGATTCGTATTTGTAGGATGTGTTGTGTTCAAGTTACATTCCGTGTTTGTCAATCGTTGTAAAGATGACAGGTTTCATTCATCGATTCGTTTCTTACTGCATCAATAAACAGCTCGTCTTCTTCTTTATCTGAGACCTGACACACTGCATGCACGGGTTTTTTTTTTACACTGTCTTCCTTTAGCGGGACATTGACTTTTTCCACCGTGTGCTTTGTTTCCGCAGCAGCTGCATTTATGAATATTCTTGTATGTATCAGACGCTTCATATTTTTTTGCTGCCTTTTCAATTGTGTAATTCGGTTTTTGTTCAGCGCTCTTTGGAACTGTTGCTTTTTGTCTGTGCACTGCGTCAGTTCACGTGAGCCGCTAGGTGTACATGCTTCGAAGTTTCCCAGCTGTGCTGGTGCCATGTCGTGCTATGTCCATGGCTGTATTTAATGTTACCGAAGTCCTGGCACTTAAAACTTTCTCTCGCAGTTTCGCTGAGTTTGTGCCAAACACCACCCTGACCATCTCATCTTCCTCTGCATAAGCACCTTCCTTCACCCGTGAATATTTAGTGGCAGTTTGCTATTGGATTGCCGCTGACGGACGGCCTTATATGGGCAGGCACTAAATTACAAACGCCAGCGGCAGCCTGTCTATGAACTTAATTTAAAGATTAGGTTTACATCGTGCTTTGTTTCCGAAGTAGCAGAACTCATGAATATGGTTGTATATGTCACTCGCTCGCTTCTTATTGTTTCGCTGCCTTCTCAATTATATAATCCATGTTTTCATCAGCACTTTTTGGGGCTCTTCCTGGTTTTCTACGTACTGCGTGATTACGTAGGAAGCGTGATGATGTCAGACGAAACTCCGCCCCCACGGCTTTCAAGCTCATCTCCATTACAGTAAATGGAGAAAAACAGCTTCCAGTTATGACCATTACGCGTAGAATTTCGAAATGAAACCTGCCCAACTTTTGTAAGGAAGCTGTAAGGAATGAACCTGGCAAATTTCAGCCTTCCACCCACACGGGAAGTTGGAGAATTAGTAGTGAGTGAGTGAGTGAGTGAGTGAGGGCTTTGCCTTTTATTAGTGTGTATATATATATTTGTACCTTCTTTAACCACTGCTATATATTATCATGATTGCTTATTTTCTTCTGGGATAAGTGCACTTATCAGGTTTGTAATCAGGTTGGTCTACTGTCGCAAATGAAGATTAACACACACACACACATATATGGATATATACACACACACACAGACCCTAACCACAAAAGTGCTGTATGAAAGAATTATACAGCATTCTCTCTATCACTCTAGAGACTTATTTATTTTCAGCACAAACAATGTATGATGTCTCAGATATATTTCAGACTTAAATAATTCTTTGGTCTCCAAGAATATACATATTCAAACGTACAAAGGCTCAACATCCTTGGCTATAAGCCATTTATCAACCAATAAATGTCTTACTTTATTGCACTGTTCATTATTGGACAGAGTTCTTCATCCTTAGCCGGATAAACCTCACAGTTGGAATCATATGGTACTTCCTTACTGCTCCAGGTCCTCTAAATTTTTACCTTATTACTTGCAATCACTCTACATATGAAGACAAAGTGTAAAAATTTAAAAGCAATGTGGTATTTATTAAAAGAATAATAATAATACCAAATAGAGCAAGAAATAATAATAATAGAAAAGAAGATCGATAGCAAAGTCTGGATATAGTAGTCTTTATAAAAAAGCTTATGAAGAATTAATGATTACAAAGATGAATGTTCCAAGGCAGTGTTGATTTAACAATCAATATTCATGAAATGCTTTAGCTGACAATCAGATGAAAACAGTCGTACGTCTCCTGTCCCCTTTTGATGTCGCTCTGTCTTTGCTGTTTCTTCTTCTTCCGGCATGTCTTCCTTTCCCAAGCTGTAAAATAATTTGACAAATCTATGTTCCAGATGCCCATCCGTTCGCAGGTTACAAAGTAATCCATGGAGCCTAAGGAATCGGCAAGTCTTCTTTTCCAAAGCTGTAAACCAATTTTAGTCCTAGGTGCCCATCTCTTTACAGGTGACAAAATAACCAATATAGCTTATCGCATCTCTTGGATTTCTGCTCCGTTTAAACAGATGTTACTTTGATTGATACTGGTATAATTCAGCATGTTAAACTGCTTATTTAAGTGTCCTGTATTTAAGTTCATCTTTGTTTGACTTGAGCAAAATGTAATGAAAATACAAGCATCTATTATTTAAAAAAACTGTATATTTTGCGCACCAGCACATGCTATAACCCCACAATTTCCTTAATTAATAATCTACCTATCTATTGTGATAGACAGCCGGCAGGTCAACCCGGCCGACACACCTAGGACGCTAGATGGTGACTTCCCTGCAGCATAGCAGTGTCCCGGCTTCCCGCAGAGCACTATGGAATATGGAGTTCGACTTTACAGCCCCGCTGGGTACTGTGGGTGCCGCCAGGTGACGCTGCAGGGGGACACAGAGATTTCTGTTTTCCATATAGCCTGGAAGTACTCCCAAGTCATGGGGACAGAAGGACAGAAGTACTTCCGGGCTGAAGAACAATACAACTCTCTATCTGACCCAGACTATATAAAGAACTGGTGAAGACCCAGCAAGTGAGCCAGAGTTGGGAGGGAGTGTGACAGAGCTTGCTGGGAGGAGAGGAGGAAAAGTATTGTGTTGATTAGTATGTGTACTGTGGATGTGGTGCTTTGGAGGCACTATAGAGAAGAAAAAGATTTAAAATCTTTTTGGTGTTTTTAAACCTGTCCAGAGTATCTAAACACTAAAGAAGAAGAAGAAAGATACGTTCTAGAGTAAGACCCAATCACTTCAAAGCTTTATATGTAAGACGAATTTTGAAATCATCCCTATACTTAACTGGAAGCCAGTGTAAAGACTTAAGAACAGTTATGTTGTCATATTTTTTTATTCTGCTCTGGTGACCAATCCCTCTGCAGTGGATGGCCATTCATGAGGAGGTTCCTCAACCTGCAGCTCTACAACTTCAAGGTAATCCATGGGACTCCTCCATGCCCATGTCGATGGTCTCTCCTGGATGCACAGCCTCACTACTAGGTCTCACTCCTCTAGGATAGAGCAGGGGATGGTTTTTTTGGTGGTCTGTGTCTCCCACAAGCGATTAGGGAATGTTAAAACAGCCCAACACCCATCTCAGGGCAGGGGTGAAAGTGTTTACTAGTCACGTCTGTCTTCCCCGCAAAACAGTGCTCAAGTCTAAGGATGGGCCATTACATCACAGTGCGTTTCCAGAGGAACTGGTTCTTCCACCCCAGGAGCTACTTAAACACCTGAAATTGATGCCCACTTTGGACCCCACTCATGTCAAGAGAAGACCTCCATGAAGGAGAAATAATAAATGTATACATTTTCCAACACATTTTTTCTGAACTGCACCGAGCTGACAGTTTTCTTTTCGTTATATGTCTTAATTAATTACATGATTATTGTCTTAGGCACAATAAAAGTCATGAATCAGAGAATGTGGAAGTTTATTTAAAGCTGGTTTATGAGACTTATTTCAAGTGCCAGCAGGAGAGCAACACACAGGCATGCTACACTCTACGTCAAACAAGACATGATGAGATGTGCTCACAGTAAGCAGATGTTTTCTAACATGCCTACTGGGTGACTTACACTGCTTACTCTCTATGTCTGTGTTTTGGATGGTTTCCAGGATTTAATGTCAAAATTTTAGGTTAGAAAATTAATTTTTTAAAATTTCTCTCTTGGGTAACCTGGATTGTCCAAATCCATCCTGTTACATTTATAGCATTCATGTTGTTGCTTTGATAGCTGGTGCTTACCTTCACTTGCCTTTCATCTCCAAGTCATTGTTCTCTAAGTGTTTTATTATAAAAATAATTTCTTAAGTGAGACTTTACAGTAGATGTGAAATAAGGATAACAAATATCTACAGCACATTAAGTACAACACAAAATGTGACTCAAACACATAATCACATTTATACACATTTTATGTCTTACCTCAGATGCAGATTAGTGTTTTTACAAAACACCACATGAAAGCTTAGCAGGACTAAACTTGTGGTTTCCTTTTATAATTATATCTGTAAATTTATTTATATCACTAAATACAGTCAGTTATATATAAATCTACAACACTTAATTATTTTATAACAGGTTCCCAAGCACCTATCATAATCATTTATTAGCTTACGTAATTACGTTATCATCTATCTCTGTATTGTCTCCTGACACATTCAATTGTATTTTTAGCTGGTAAATAATACCTTATATTTTCCTCATGATTTAAAATAATGAGCATGTACAATCTATTGTAGAGCGTATTTAATTTATTATTAAATTTACCAAGTGCAAACAGTTGTGGCATGCATGCACACACTGTGCCTGATACTGTAGTAACACACTCAATAATAGGAAACATCAAGGTCTTCTGCACTTTCTGGGAATTAATTTATAACTGGAGAATGAGATGATGAGAGTAACACAGTTGTAGCAACAAGAAAATGTTTCTTTGGTATGCTTCATTAGAGATTTTTTACTTTATGGTGAATGAGTGAGAGTCCCAAAATAGTTGGGATGCCAACCAGGCCATGCCATTTAATATTTCTTAATCAGAAAAAGGAGGAACCCAGGGCCCTAGTGTAAGGTTTGACAGTGGCTCTGAGGATTTCATAATGGTGCCTAAGAGCAGTCAGGGTACTGTTTTCTAGCACATGGAAGTCTGTGTGACCCTCCAAGGATATGCCTCCCAAACCATCACTGACTCACTGCCAAACTGGTCACTGTGGATGACGTAGTAGGCTGCATTATTTTCACCATGGCATCTTCAGACTCTGTTACATCTGTCACGTGTGCTCAGTGTGAACTGGCTCTTATGTATGAAAAGAACAGGGCGCCAATGGTGGAGCTGTCAATTGTGGTAACCTCTGGTGAATACCAATTGAGCTTGGCTCTCTGAGCACAGGTCTCAGTAGAGGGTGTTGGGCCCTCATGCTACACTCATGGAGTTTGTTTCTTACAGTTTGGTCAGAAACATGCACACCTTTAGCCAGCTGCAGTTCATTTTATAGGACTCTGGCAGTGCTCCTCCTATTCATCCTCACATGAAGGAGCAGATACCAGTCCTGCTGCTGGGATGATGTCCTTTTACAGCCCTGTCCAGCTCTCCTCATGTAAAGGCACATCTCCTGGTATCTCCTCTATGCTCTTGAAACTGTGCTGGAAGACAAATTAATGCTTCTTTTGACTGCACGTATGGATGTGTCATACGGAAGGAGCTGGACTACCTGTGCTACCTGAATCGGCTTCAGGTACAAGTACTGACAAGGACACTAGCAAAACACAAAAATAGCACCTGTTGTCACTTTTATTTGCACCAAAGCAGGTGAAGTTGATTCATAATTACTTATGCTGCTTAACTGAACAGACTGATACCCCTGCAGCTTAATTGACTTGGTGTTAGACTGAAATGATTGTGTTCCCTCATATTTTTTGATAGTGTAAAATTCTACATAATAGGTTTACATAACAATAATATGTTTTTTGTATATTGTTAGACAGACAGCATAACCACAGTGGTCAGTTTGGTAACTATTTCCGTCAACATGTCTCTTGCTCTTTCATAATTCCAAAGATAACTCTCAGGCAATCTGTAAAGTTTAAAGCATATCATAATGGTACACATGATCATTCACCAGCCATCCTCAATTTTTGATATTTAAATCTTAAGTATTTTAACTCCATTTAAGTCTTAAACAGGGAATTGGCTATGTAAACAGGAATGCTTTGAAATAATATGGTACAGCTTTATCAGTTTGAGATGCCGAAACTGGGTGAGTTTTAGACTGGCCTTGATTATTTATGCAAAGTTTAAAGTGTCTAAGCCGCAAGCCTTTTTCTGCTTGTATCATTGTTAAAGGTGCAGAAGTAACAGAATGCATTAACACATTTGTTATATAATATGTTGCTATGACAAATGTGTTTTGAGATTTTTCAGGTAACGAAGTTAGAAGTTTCGAGGTAAGGTAGTTATAATCATTAACAGCATAAACACAGAATCATAGTGCTGGAATGAACATATAAATATATAAACTATCCATTAGATCTAAGCAATATCAGATCACCCTGCAAGAATTCAATCAATAGCTGCAAATACTGTAGGTGATAAACAGATTAAACATAAAAAGAAAAAATAAAGAAATAGTCTGAGGTTTTGTGCTCTTTTTTCCAGTGATCTGCATGTCTGTTGATTAGAACAGGCCCATTTGAACATACAGTAAACCCTCCAGTTCCAGACTTTACAGCGATAAATGAATTTCCGCGAAGTAGGATTCTTTATTTATAAATCTAATATTTTCGCAGTTAGAGCATCAAAAACCTGTTTACGACCTTCTAAATACGTTTTTTAACATTATTAGAGCCCTCTAGACATGAAATAACACCCTTTAGTCAAAAGTTTCAAACTGTGCTCCATGACAAGACAGAGATGGCAGTTCTTTCTCATAATTAAAAGAATGCAAACATATCTTCCTCTTCAAAGAAGTGTGCATCAGGAGCAGAGAATGTCAGAGAGACAGAGAGAAAAGTAAACAATCAAAAATCAATAGGGCTGTTGGGCTTTTAAGTGGAAGCACGCAGGAAGGGATCAATGTGAAGGTAGTCTTTCAGCATTTTTTAGAGGAGTGTCCGTATCTTCTAAGCAAACAGCCTCTGTGCAAACAGCCCCTCTGCTCACACCCCCTCGTTAGGAGCAGAGAATGTCAGGGAGAGTGAGAGAGGCAGAGAAAAGCAAACAATCAAAAATCAATACCTGCTGTTAGAGCTTTTAAGTGTGTGAAGCACCACAAGGGAAGCATATCGTATATCATTGAGGAGTTTTATTTAATAAGTAATATGTGCTCTGATTGGGTAGCTTCTCAGCCATCCGCCAATAGCGTCCCTTGTATGAAATCAACTGGGCAAACAAACTGAGGAAGCATGTACCATAAATTAAAAGACCCATTGTCCGCAGAAATCCACGAACTAGCGAAAAATCCGTGATATATATTTAGATATGCTTACATTTAAAATCCACGATGGAGTAAAGCCGCGAAAATCGAAGCGCGATATAGCGAGGGATCACTGTACTCAATAAATAATCAGTTACTTAATTAATATATTACAAAATCTGTAGATCTTGTTTTTTGTTTGTATTAGCTATGTTTTAAATTAATATAAAATTGTATTGGATAAGTGTGTTAAGAAACTGTTCCAACTCCTCACTTAGGCTGATAGTTTTTTTAAACTACAGAACAGCAAACTGAAGTGAATTTGTTATTCTGTGTTTAAATTGATGAGCTGTTTTGCTGAAGTGAGCATTTTGTTATATCCTTGTTTATGATTTAAGAAATGTACTGTCAGAGTTTGTTTTACTTTTTTAATAGATTTAGTAGTGATTTATGCGTTTTACTGATATGAATGGATTTTTTTTCTGCACTTGCTTATTAAGATTATGTAGTCTTTTTTTTCACGATGTCTTTAATAAAGCCCTCACTTACTGATGAACACACAGATGCTTGTGGAACTGAACAAGCAGCTCTTGTTCAGGCCACAATGTCATTTGCACCAGTGCTTGCTGTCTGTTAATTATCACTTCATAGGAAATGATTGATAATAATTAAGGCAGCAATCTGTTAACAGGAACTGAAATCCTTCAAGTGAAATTAAAAACAAAATTCTCTCAATTAGCTTATACTTAGTGGACAGATAATTAAGCATTCAGCCCCTTTCTGTCTGGTTTCTGAATAGCACTGCCTCCCAAAGCTAGTTAAGTGGAAGCACTGTCCTCTGACATGCAGTTGCACCATATCAGCAAACTACAACTTTATAGTATTTGTATTTTCTACATATTTGCAATGCTTCTATCATTACTATTAATATTAACATCTACTCTAAATATATAAAATCCTAAGGCTAAAAGTGCAACGATTTTGTGCAACGATTTTATGTGACTTTTTATGTCACATTTTAAATCAAGCTTATTTTAAAACCTACATATATATGTTTGGTATCATTCTTTTCAGAATTTATCGAACTTTAATGTGATGTTAGATTTTCAGATTCTTATTCCGTTTTTAAATTATAAACTAAAAAATATCAAGAACTCACGTCCCACGAGACGAGACTTTGTGCCAAAAGATTTAACCACGGCCTGACCTGGAAACATAAGACAAACTATAGGACAGCTGCTGTACAGGCTTTTAAATGTTTGAAGCGCCGTGCAAGATCCAGATCACCCAGCAAGCCAGCAGCTGATATAGCAAAGAGGATGTAAAAAAAATTACCAGCAGCTGATATAGCAAAGAGGATGTAAAAAAAAAATTTTTTGTTTCCCATTGTATCACCGTTTAAGAGGGGGCTTAGGAGGAGCGACTGCATCTCCTTGCGGTGCATTCAGCCCCTCTCTTCACAATGCGAGCGGCAGAGACGTGAAGTGGCTGGCGCATAGCACAGGCCGGGCAGAACCCCCTAGTATGTCTATAATATTAACAAAATGTTTGGGTCCACGTCTCCTGCACTGAGTAATTCTTTGGAATTAGCTTACACGTCAGCAACACATGACATGCATTATGCATGTTAGGGGCTTGACTAGTATTAAACTATGCAGTTTTATGAAACAAGTTAAACAGGGGAAATGAGGGTTTAAAGAGTGCTTTTCTGTCTTTTTTTTAATCAAAAAGTAGAAAAGATTACTGTAACATTTTAGAATAATCTTACATGCATGATGAGGGTCATGTCTGTGTGCTAACTGTGACCATATGGGTTTGTTTCAACCACCAAAGACAGAATTTATGCCACAGTCAAACAATGTCAAAAAATAACTTGAAGTAGGTGACATGAAGCATCAAAAGGAGGAGGAGGAGGTTGGGAGCATGCGCTGATTACAGCGTGTTGCCACACCCATCACACGGCACACCACCTGGATTGAGATCCGGGTTAGGTTTGAATTATTTATTGGTTTTAGTGCACTTTCCAATGACTTAACCATCATTAAAATGTGTCTCACACATGAGCACATACAATTGTTTGAATTAATTACAGGGGATATGGCACAGTGATTAGTTCAAAGGGTAAGTGTGGATAAGGCGACAAACAAAACAGAAGATTGGTCGATTGGTGAGAGATCGGGTTATGTGCACAGACCTTAACAGTGAGAGCAGTATGGATGGAATCGGCTCTCCTGATTATTTGTCTAAGGTGCCGGGCCAATGTCTTTGTGTACGTTCTATAAAACAGCAATATTCAAGTCTGCTGATTTACTTTCAGGGAGGCAAGGAGAATGGTAGTCACTTCAGGATGGAGAAACTCAAGTTGGGTAAATTTTGGGGTGTTGCAGAAATGGAGCTGTAGGAGCCTAAGGAAGGAAAGTTTCTGAAGTCTTCATCAAGAGAGTCAATATTGCAATGGTACCTTGGTACACAGACGTTGAGGTTTTTGCGGTGGTAATTTGTTCTGGTGCCCAAAGGAATGGAAAAATGAAACCTCATGAAGTTGTTTTATTTGGGTTTTCATTAATATTTATGATTGCACTCCTAAGGACACAAAAGGATTTAACAAGCAATATATTTTAAAGAAGGTGCATGTATTGAATGCACTGTGGCACTTTATTCTTCATTGTTGTTTAAAAAAAACATGTTCACTTTTTTGCACTATAAAGTCTCTTAACTTACAACTAGTCCATCTTGGTCATGGACTACAAGAAGTTCCAAAAGGAGTAGGTGCTTATGGCTGCAGGCACCAGGATGTCAGAAGTTATTACTGAGTCCCTTAAAATCAGTATTAGCTGCAGTGGTTTTGATTGCAATAAATAAGGTTTTAATAGAGTTTATGGAGTCTCTTAGCTAGTCTGATTTGTTCTTTTCTTTCTCTGAGTCTTATTTAAATAAAAGCAACTTTTGCATCCCTCAAAGACAAGAGCTCATCTATTAGCTGTTGCCAAGGAACAATTACTCAAACCAATAAACAATTTGGCCATGGCTATCTAAACTATCCAAAAATGGTGACGACTAAACAAAAGAAAACAAAAAAAAAAAAAAAACAAAAACAAAATGGCATTACAAGGACTTCAAAAAATTATGATAAAATTTAAAGGACAAGTCTAGTCAAAGGGCTCAGATGATTGTAATTTCCCACCAGAACACCACAGGGCACTACTGACTGATGCTAGTCCCATGAGCCTGCCCATACGGGAACTGAGAAGACCCTAGAGTGGATTTTAGTTCTGATTTTATTGGATGGACATAAACGAGGAGGTCCACTGCTTTTGTGCTTCCTCTCCTGAATGTCAGCTACGGCATATTCCTTAAAGCAGCTGTACTTCTCTAATGCCCATCCTGCTCATTGACATCCCATTTGAGTGAATAGAGGTTGATGTTGTAGGACTCCTAGAGCCCTCTGCAAGTGCTCACAAGTATATTTTAGTATTTGTTAACTAATTCCCCTGAGCACAATTCCAATTCCAAAAATATCATTCAAGAGTTGGTAAGGTTCTTCATGCATGTTGGCATCCCTAGGGAAGTTCTCACAGACCAAGGGACACCCTTTTTCTTGGAAACGTTTAGGGAAGTTGCCAGGTTTCTAGATATTAAGCACTTAAAAACCACAGTATACCATCCTCAAACTGATGGTTTAGTAGAGAGGTTCAATCAAACACTCAAACAAATGATTTGCAAAGTGGTCAGCGAGGATGGGAGGAACTAGTATTGTATTGTCTCCCAGAAGCAAAAACAGGAATCAGGAGGATGCTAGACCTTGGTGTTATTGAGGAAAATTTTAGTCCCTGATCTAGTCCCATAGTCCTGGTCCCTCAGCCCGATGGTAGTTGACACTTTTGCAACAACTTACACCAACTTATTGAAGCCTCCCAATTTAAAGCATGTCCAATGCCATGAATGGTTGAACTAATTGAGTGACTTGGTAAAGCTCAATATTTGATCACATTTGATATGACGAAAGGGTACTGGCAAATTCCCTTAATGCAATATGCCAATGTAAAGATCAAATCCAGCACCAATAGCTGCAATTGGCAGTATCATGTTCTTCCATTTGGATTGCTTAAGGCCCCCGCAACTTTACAGCATCTGGTGGATAGAGTACTGCAACCCCACAATGCCTAAAGTGATGACTACCTGGATGATATCAATATTCCTGCATCCGGGAGGATCATGTGCTGCAGGTTTTAATGGTGCTCCTAACACTAAGCCAAACCAGATTATGCATCAACCCAAAGAAATGCTTCTTCAGATTGACCAAGGCCAAATATTTAGGCTACTTGCTGGGCAGAAGCATAATGCGCCAAAATAAATGTCATCATAAATTGGCACAGGCCAATAACATTTTTGAAGTAGTCCTGACACCTGTTGTGTCTTTTCAAAAGCCTCACTCTTTTCTTTCTGTTTCTATCGAGGAATATGATGTCTGGAAGCTGTTTGCAAGACAGAACATCAAAAAGTCTGCCAGTCCTGATTTAGTCTAACCTGCAACAATCAAAAACTGACATCTTTAACCAGTTGCTTACACAGTGTACTATTTCAGATTGCCTTAAATCTTCTGTTATTGTTCCTGTTCCCAAAAAAGACAAAATAAGCTGCCTTAATTGTTACAAATGGTTGCAGTGAAAATATTTGAATGGCTAGTTTTAATCCTTCAGAAGTCTGTTACTGTTCCTCATCTTGACTCATTTCAGTCTGTATACCGCGCACAGAGGTAGTGCTGCAGCTTTGCAGTAAGGAGATTGTGGGTTCGCTTCCCGGGTCCTCCCTGTGTGGAGAGCGCTTTGAGTAGTGAGAAAAATGCTATATAAATGTAAAGAATTATTATTATTATAGGGAAAATAGATCTGAGAACAATGCTATTAACATGGGCCTGCAGTTTACGCTTGAGCATCTGGACGATAAAGGAACATATACCAGAATACTTCTTGTAGGCTTCACTTCAGCATTTAAAACCATTGCTCCCAAACTGTTGTTAACTAAACTTCTACAAACTGAAATTAATGTTTCCGTTATTAAATGGATTTACAGTTTTTGACAAATAGGAAACTGTAAGTTTGGATGGGCTCCCACCTCTCAGACGGTCCCCATATTAGCACAGGTGCCCATTAAGGCTGTGTACTTTCCCAACACTGTACACCAAGAACTGTAGGTCCACTGACCATTCATTAAAAAGCATTAAGTTCACTGATGACACCACCATAATTGTACTTATTACTAACAGAAATGAAACGGTACACAGTAAGAAGGTGACTTGTCTTGTGTCTTGGAGGTCTACAAATAATCTGTTATTCACTACTACTAAGACAGTAGAAATGGTAACCAACTTCTGCAAACAGCAGTTACAACCTCCCCTCTAAAATTAAAAGATTCTGCAATCATTGTGATGGAATCAGTTTTTTGGCACAACATTCACAAACACTTTCTGACATTTACACCACTTCCATCATTATGAAGGCTCAGCAACAAATGTATATTTTACGCCAACTAAAGAAATGAAATATTTCCAATCCCATTCTAGTTCAATTCTACAAAGCCATAATTAGAAGTGTAATCACATTCTCCCTTGTTGTCTGGTTTAGTTCAGCAACAGTCCACTCCAAAAATAAATTAAGAGCATGCTGTGAGGGCTGCTGAGAAAATAATTGGCTATGCTCTTCATATTGTTGAAGATTGGTGTACCTCTAGTGTCATAAACCATGCCAAAAGGATCACCACTGACTCATCTCTCCTCAGTCATCACTTGTTTGAAAAACTCCTCCTAAATGCTTTAGGTCAATTAAAGCCAAAATTAATACATACCTTTAAAGTCCAAACTAATAGACACCTAAACAGTTTCTTTCCCAGAGCCATAGCACCTCGCAAACCACTAATTCAACCAGTCATCCTTACTTACTTGTTTGTTCTTTCATATATGAAGATGTGAGTATGTATGTGAATATGCATATGTCCATGTATGTGTGTACAAATACAAACACCCTATACACACATGTTTTAAATTTCACACCTTCTTTATAATTGCACTGTTCTGTTTATAATGTACATTGTTTATCTTATGTTATTTGCGTGTGATGTTGTTTTCTGCCATAGGCCACTCCAAAGCTACCAAATGAAATTACTGTACATAAAGTACTGATAAAGATATTCTGATTCAGGTGCCTCAATCAATTTCATTATGATTTAACTCTACTGCTCACTCTGCCTTTTTTTATTTTCTCACTTATATTTTATAGAGTGTGTGCAGGACATGCCACAGAAAGTAATATTGAGTGTTAAATGGCTCTGTGAACCTGACTGGGATGTCTCAATGTGCAGGTGTCTTGGATCTTTCAAAATCTAAGGCTTTCATTAAAAATGCAATGTAGTGTAAACAGTTCAGTGTTATTGTTATATGTACAAAGTATAATGAAACTTACATGTGCTCCTCACTACCATGCTGCCATTTTCTGTGACACTCGCTTTACAGGCTATCTAAAATAACAACACTGTGTCCAGCAGGGGGCACACGCTTCCTGGGAATAAGTTCGTTAGAGTGTAGCCTTTTAAAAAACAAAAATATACATAAATATATATATCTCTATATATAATCTTCATTTGGATCTTGATCTTTGTTTGTCCGCGAATGAATTAGAAGAAGAAGCACTAGATGGCAGTAGAGAGACAGCTAAAACATAGGCATTGCATTAAGAATGTCCTCCAGGCTTATACTACTGAAGACTGCAGTACGCCAGTCACACCTCAAAACACAGACATTCAAACTAAACAAATTGTTGTGCTTTAAATTAACTAAAGAGATCTTCATTTAGATCTTGATCTTTGTTTGTCTGAGAATTCCATGCATACGTAGACCACCTTCCAGTTTAGTACGCTGTTGTTACTCACGGATGTCAACAATGTGCCGGAATAACGAAAGGACAGTGTTACGCTGGTTAGCTCCTGAGGCCTGCTTAGAGAATGAGATTGCCGAAGATAAAAGGTACGTGCCTACGTAACATATGAATGAAAGAAAGACAGTGGGTAAAATGAATGACAACGTAACAGTACGTTCCGGAAATCATTATTGTTACGTTGTAGCCGGCGAGTGCTGCGCGTCTCACAGTTGTACCGTGGCTTGCTCACATGTCAGTGAAGTGATCCCTATTTATGCTTTAAAGAGCCTGGATACCTATGTGTTCCCCCTTTATAACCATTGCTCCGTGTATATTGCCTTACTCTTTGGATTGCCACAAAGCAACCTGCGAGATTGGAGAAAGGTTGAGAAGAGATCATGAGAGGAAAGGACAGCGTCGTGAAAACGAGACGGACTGTGAACGGACAGAAGCAGAAATGCTCCTACACCACCACATAATTACGATTCGGACAGTGATTCCGAGTAGGTCGTTCCTATCGAATCAATATCCAAGGGTTTTCTTTTGTAATTTTGTTTCCCTTATAAAAAATCATAATGCTGTGCGACGAAGGGCCCAGTTCACGACTGGCAGTCGTGTTTAAACAGGGAGCCCTTCACAGACAACTTTAACACGCGCAACATAGTTGGGCGTACATGGCTAGTGTGTATATATATATATATATATATATATATATATATATATATATATATATATATACACATACATATAAAATAAAATCTTATTTTATTCCCTAGTGGTACAGCAGTTCTTCTAAAAGTAAGAAAGAATCAGAAACACTAATGGAACATTACACTTAGTTTCTGTTTAATATCAATTTAACACTCACATTAATATAATATTCGAAGGAGAGCTACCAGCTTAAGCATGGATGCAATTGGGTGTCCCTGCAATCAGCGCTTTTCTAACTTCAAAAAGAGAGAGCGCATGAAGGCACAGGCAGGAACGATGTATTCCATTCATCCGCTCTTGACAGTTCAAAAGGTCACAAAGATGAGCATGCCACAACCAAACATGGGAACAATTTTTTTCTGTTATAGTGTGAACAGCACACAGCTCTACTTCTGTCCTTTAATGGCCTGCCTGAGTTTAGGTTGCTTGCATGGCACTATCAGTTTTTCTCTCTGTCAGCTAGCTTACATATTTTTACTCTAAATAGATGATAGTGCTCCCCTCTAGCAATTGATCAACACCAAACAGGGCACATCAGCACTTCAGCGATATGCTTCCCGCGTGGTGCTTTGCACACTTCAAAGCTCTAACAGCCCGTATTGATTTTTGATTGTTTGCTTTTCTCTGTCTGTCTCTCTCACTCTCTCTGACATTCTCTGCTCCTGACGGAGGGGGTGTGAGCAGAGGGGCTGTTTGTTTAGAAGATACGGACGCTCCTCTAAAAAATGCTGAAAGACTACCTTCACATTAATCCCTTCATTGCGGCCGCTTTATCGCGGAGCTTCGCATACTTAAAAGCCCAACAGCCCTATTGATTTTTGATTGTTTACTTTTCTCTCTCTCTCTGACATTCTCTGCTCCTGACGAGCACTCCTTTGAAGAGGAAGATATGTTTACATTCTTTTAATTGTGAGAAAGAACTGTCATCTCTGTCTTGTCATGGAACACAGTATAAACTTTTGACTAAAGGGTGTTATTTCATGTCTAGAGGGCTCTAATAATGTTAAAAAACATATTTAGAAGGTTGTAAACAGGTTTTCTATGCTCTAACTGCGAAAATATTAGATTTATAAATAAAGAATCCTACTTTGTGGAAATTCATTTATCTGTATGGAGTGGATTAACTGCGATAAACGAGTTTACTGTATAACTGTGCGGAGAATATTTTTAAACAGTGTGGGAGAGTTTCTAAGGGCTTAAAATATATAAAAATAACCATACAAACATATGGTTTCTACTTCGCGGATTTTCACCTATCGCGGGGGGTTCTGGAATGCAACCCCCGCGATTGAGGAGGGATTACTGTACTCCTCACAGATCACAGTTGCACATTCAAGACCTTTGGCTACAAACACAGACTGTTACTGGTAAAAATAAAGGATTGGTTTGGAAAAAATAATCATATGCACCTGTCTGTTACAAGCCATTGCAGAACACATCTGTTGCACAGACAGAGCTAGATGAGCACCCATGTCTGAAGCTTCCAAAATTTGGTAAATTTAGGTGCTGGGATGTGGTGAAAACTACACCTACGACACTTACTGTAAGCAGATGTGTGAGAAAGAAAAGTATCATTAACTTAGGAAACTAGTACCAGGAATCTCTGATAAACTTTATTATTTCTAGTTTACATTTGTTTTCACAAACATGTCTCAGAAACTCAGAAGGTACGCTGTCTTAAATCTGAATCTTTGCTTCTTCAGAATGGACATATTCGGCAAGTTGAAAGAGTTTTGTTTTCATGTTGGATCCTGGTGTCTCTTACCTCCATTATAAAGCACAAGAACAGGATAGTTATTTTTTTAAAAGTATTAAAAATACTGCCTTTAGAAGGCAGTTCCATATTGCAATTTAATATATTCCAAGATTGTGGAGAAATAACTTCTACTTGAAAAAATACTGAACATATCCGATTAAATTATAAACAATTTAGAGTTATAAGCTTAGAAAATGGGAATCATGACAGAAAGAAAGATAATTGTGCTTTGTGTTTCTTTGTGTCTTGTTTTGGTTGCACCTGGTGGTAGATGTCTGTATTTTACTTGCTGTCCTGGAGGTTTTTTTTCTCTTATTAGCACAAATATGTCTGCTGAGAATCTGTGATTGGTCAACTCCTTTCTGCAGCAGGACAACCCTGCATATTTTAGGTAGGTCTCTCCTGCATGTGCACCTCACTTTTTTAGCAAAACTGGACTTATTGTAACACCCATGTCTATTACTCTATTATGGACTGTCTTCCACACTTACATTCCAGTACTAGATTGAGTAGAGGGGTCCCTCAAACCATTGTTGATCGCTGCAGGGATCTGGTGTCGTGAAGGAGATGCTGACCCAGGCTGAGCTGATGTAGAAAGAACATGAACCCAGTGCTGATACAGGGTTATAAAGATTGGATTGAATATTTTGTAACTGACAAACATAAGCATCTTATAATTTGTGCTCATATATTGTAAATATTGACTGGTTTTTTTTTTTTACTGTTTCCTAACACTCACAGAGCTCTTCACATACAACCTCAATGCTTAGAGAAAGGTAATAAACCTAACTTTAAAGTTAATGTTCTGGTAATTAGTGAATCTAACATTTAGAAATATTCCTTCACAAACTGAAGACGAAGGGTTACAGAAATTGAAACACTTTTGAGATAATAAAAACCATGAAGTGTTTTGAAAATGTATTTATATGAGGAAAGTGGAAAATGCAAATGAGAAATTCATTAAGAAATAATCCTTAAAAGCCAGGCAACAAAAGGCGTGCATTGAACTTGTAGCAGTGAACTGTAGAAAGATACATAAAATGACAAAATTACACTAATTATATATATAAATGTATCAATGGAAATGTGCCATTTCTCAAAATCTCTAATTTTCCCCAAAAATAACCTGGTTAGGCTTTTGCTTTTAGGAGTCAATGCATTTGCAACTGCAGTTTAACAGTCCAGCACACAGACTATGACCACCAGAGCCTCTCCAAGACATTTTGCCCAGGTCATTCATTTTTGTTATAATCTCATTTTGTATTAATGGCCTCTACTTGCTTTTTATGTCTTAGATAACGGCGTCCCCAGCTGTTTCACTATGAAGCAGGTGAGGCGGCTCTCCATGATAGTTCAATTTGGATTATTAAAGTACAGAATTAATCCTAACAGGAGAGAACTACATTTTCTTTATTGATATTTCATCATCACGCATAAGCAGCTATCCCCAGGTTTTCATGTTTAAATGTTCTTATAATGTCCGCAGAGTTGCATCGATCATTATAATACCAGACATTTTATTTTCATGTTAAGCCAGGTTTTTCATTTACTCCCCAAGCCAGTGCACAGCCCATTTCTTTCAGATAATATTTAACTGTTAAGTCAGTAAAACAACCTTTTTTTCTGTAGGGACTTGCTTAATACACTGTACAATCAGACTGGCTTGTAATGATGCCACACGGGGCCACTTTGTTTTCTTCTTCTCAGCAAGTAGAAGAGCTTTATAAAGGCCACATATAAAAATATACAGCAGTACAATGTTATTATTTTATTGTTGTATTTGCTGTTTTATAATATGCTTTGCAAGAGTAATATCTATGAAAGACACTACAAAATATTTAATTTTCTAATTGGCTAATTTGTCATAAAACCAAACATCTATTCCTTTTTCTCATGCACTTAATTCTATATAAGATAATCAGGGACCAGGTGTTACTCCAAATGCATCAGGTACAATGTAGGAACCCACCTTAGATAGGGTCTCTTCCATCTTATGGCACACTCACTCGCTATACCAAGCCATCTTAGACCTAATATGCACATCTATGGAATATGAAAAGAGTACTTTGTAAAAACCCACATACTGTAGGCAAAAGGAGAATGTATGATAACTTTACAGACATTGGCTGAGCCAAGAAATGACTCTAAGTTCCTGGAGGTATATGGCAGCAATGATAATCACTGTGCTAATCACCCAGTAAAACTAGAACCACTGTATTTTTTCAGTACTAGAGCCACCAGTTTCAGTACTAAAAGCAAGAAACTGTGTGCATTTTGCAGTCACATGACGCGCCAGCACAACGGAAAAGTAACTAAAATCAGAAAATACAACATAATACCTCCTTTAAAAATGCACTCGATGGGCACAATAAAATGGTGTTGAAGGAAACTGAGCATGAAATATTCACACCAACCGAGGTGCAAGATCACTGAGGGCTGGAACCCTTTTAGGTTCCTTAGTACCCAAAATCTTCCAGTCCACTAAATTGAATAGTAGTGCCATTTTCTATGCAAATCCAAGATGCTATGAACAATAAACTCCTGTCTACCCCTTACTACAACAACCCCAGAAAGCCAAGAAGGCTGACAGGGCTCTAAGTGGGAATCATATAAATTGGAGTGCATCTGGATATGGGCCAGCAAAGCCAATTTATAAAGAAATGGCATCGATCTCTTCAAGACATTGTGCAGCACAATAAACCTTGTGCTTAGCTTCTTACATGAAACTTTCAAACAAAAAAACTTAGAGAATAACTACACCATCTGAGGAATCCTTTGACCCCTATCAGCCATAACCATGAATTTGGTGATGGAACAAAACAAATGTTCTTGAACGACAAGCTGACAATTGCGTAAAATTGTTAAAAAGTGAGATAAGGTAGGAAAGTCAGATGGTGCATCTCTAAACCTCAATATAGGTGGTTTAAATTGAAGCTGACATTCAAAAGGTGACATTTGAATAGAAGGAATTAAATAACGCATTGCACACCAATTTGGACAAAAGCAAAATGTCAACTCAGCCAGAGTGGGATGCCTTAATAGTACAGTGAAGGACCTTTACTCTTCGTCATTACATTCCGGATGATAACCTGATGTTATTTTCATCAAAATCCCATTCCTGGAACAAAATTTATTTCAACAACCTTGACATGAATTGAGGCCCACAATCAGATAAAATGGATGTGGGAACTCCATGCATGGGATAAAATGAACAGACTTTCAAAAGCGATCGATGATGACCAAAATATACAACTTGCCCTTAGAACAGAGAAGATCAGTAATAAAACCCATTAAAATAACTTCCCATGGGTGAGAGGGAGAAGGAATCGGATGGAGTAATCCACATTGTGTTCCAGATTGCGATTTACAACAATTACAAATTATGCAAGCCCGCATAAAGTCTTTAAATTTACTTAGCCATGTGTACCCACCAGAAATATTATGTAAAAAATTCAAATGTCTTTGAAATGCTACGATGACCAAAAATAAAGAAGAATGACCCTTTTTAACACTTTGTGTAACACAGACTCCAGAACAAATATTTTTCCTTTAGGTGTAGAAGGCAGAGGATGAGGAGACCAGGCATATCTCGGATCCTTACGCAAATATTCAGGAATATCCACCATTATTGCTGCAAAAATTTTAAATGAAGGAATAATTTTTGGCATTGAATGGTAATAATAAAATTGAAACAACTGAAAAATAAACACCACTGAGCTTGTCTTGAATTCAGAATTTTAGCAGATCTTAAATACATCAAATCTTGAGATCTGTGAATATCACAAATTCATGAACAGCACCGTCAAGCCAATGCCGCCATTCTTCCAAAGCCAACTTAAAGTTCTCTGTCCCCAACATCATAGTTCCACTTAGCAGTAGACAGTTTTTCTTTTTAGAAAAAAAGACGGCAGGATGGAGTTTACCTACATACCCATGATTTCATTCACCACTTTCACCATCTCAGGGCTGCTCATGATCCTTAGCTCTGATAAGGACTAGGTTTATGCAAATGAATGCAATGACAGTGACAAAAAACAGAAATCAAAGGAACAAAAATTCGAAGAGCAACCTAACTGCCCTATTATCTAATGTTTTTTCTGCTAGGATATTGTTTTTGTGTACAATTATCCATTGAGGGATACTGGATATCGGTGGTGCTGGCATATTTAACCAATAGGTGATTGGCTTGATCCCTAGGTTGATCTATGGTCACAAGGATATTGACCAATCAGAACATGCGGTGCCCCGAAGTGCCTTTGATGCCAACAGACTGGAAAATAATGATCATGTGACAATCCAACCATGGTCACATGAATTATGTGGTCACAAAACAGGTCAGCGCAACAAAAAAGAAGCTAAAACTAGAAAATACAACAGGTCTGTTTTACAGATCGTCTTTGAGACATAATAGAGGGAAGTGAAAACTTGTGTTTCTCTTTGTAGACATTTTTTTAATATCATTTTGTTATTTTTGTTGTTTGTGCAGTCAGTTATAATGATTATTAATCATTTTCGACAAGCCCTTATAAACCTGTGAACAAGTATTCAGAGTTCAGCTTTTAACCTAAATATACTTTCATGCCATTAACTAATGCTTTCATTAGACATACATAGACAGCACAACAGGCATCACCCAACTATGAATAACAGGGCAAAAGAGCTGAAAGGATGAAAGGGAGGCATCCAAGTGACAGCAAAACATGGTGGCAACTGAGGTCCTCCACTTAGTATTTACCTGAGCAACATCCAGTTGCTGGATAATGAAGTTGATAACCTACATGCAAGACCAAGTTTGTGGAGAGACATCAAAAACTGCTAACTGTTGAGACACCAGATACAACCTGACTGCTTTATTATATGGAGCATAAATCTGTGCGTACGCCAAGTTCCATGCACTTCCCCTTTACAAATCCCAAATACTGTGAAATTTAATTCATGTGCAAGCACCTACAGCCCCACCCTGACTCCTCCCAGAATTATGCATATTTTAGTATGCAAATCAATATAAATAACATCTTCCATTCAGCGTTTGGTTAAAAAACAATGGAAAAGGCATGTGAAAAAAGAAGAATTTCAGAGAATGCAAAGTGGAGGCAAGGAAAAATTTACTATTTGTTGGCTTACGCAGTGGTATAAGCAACAAAAGCATGGCAAAGACACTTAAAAGTTCAAGTTCAGAAAGTCGAACAGAGCCCAAAAGAATAAGGAAGTGTCAGATATCACAGTCGATGTGAAAAGGTGAGTCACAGCACACCTTCTGTTTGTTCTGTTTCAGACAATATTATGAAAGCTGACCACTCAGGATGTAATGGTGCTGCTGTGCTGAGCGCATCTTTGGGTGCTGGCTGCACACACACCTCTTCCTTGGAAATTGCTGTGAGGCCATCTGGCTATATGCTGATGGATTGCTCTGGAGTCACAAAATGCAATAGTGGATCATGAAAATGATGTAACCAATGAACTAAGGAACATAAGGACTGTACTATGTGATATGGATCACAAATTAAATGAATTGGTTTAAAAATAAGAGCTGCATCTGATTACCTGTTTTTACATTCAGCTAATTACATTCAAATGAAGTTGTAACTCTGTTCAACTTGACTGATCATTTGGCGAGTCAGGGTCAGGCTCATCATAGTGCATCTCTTCAGGTACATGCTTGCACACTGCAACACACTTGCTGGGCACTATAGAGTAGCACAGTAATACAGTGGAAATGCTTTCTATTTACATAAGAAAATTCATTCTCTAAAGGTGACTTTATAGTGTACCAATGGCACTGAGTGCCACTTGGCTCGATTCTCTGCTCTTTACTTTGAGGTGACTTGTTGTCCTTAAAAGGACTGCTTGCCTTTTGCTGCACTAGTTGGAAAAAGAACCTGCAACCATTCAGAGCTGCTGTTTTAATAGGTTCTCCTTCTATATATGATGCAATGCCTGCTTATTCTTTTAGTGATTTATCTCTAGCTGATGTAACTTGTCCAGCACCATTGCAATAGCAATGTGCATGCAGCTGACCTCTTTGATTATTGGAAAACCGGATGTTGCTGCAAATTGCACTTTTATGTTTTCAAGTTCAACCACAGTGTAAGGAAATCTTATCTATCTGGATGATAAGCAGACAATACCATGAGTTTGCACAACTTGCAAAGGATCAGGTAGAGCACAATTACACAAAGCCTGTCTTTGTAAACCTAGTGCCAGTTCAGCACACAGCTCCAAGAGGATAGCTCTTGGAAATCGACTTAGAAGCCAGTCATCATCATCTGTAAATACGTGCATTCTAAGGCCAGGTTTATACTTCATGCGATGCAACGCATGCTCCAGCAGATGCTTCTGCTACACAAGCATTTTACTATTTATATTTGTGCGATTACTTTACGTAAATTTGGAAGAATCCACCAGGTGGCGATGCAAGATATTATCACGGTTGAGATCAGGTTCAGCTTTGCTGTGTTGTGAATTGCCTGAAACACCCATTAAATTCGATGACACCTTACTGCAATATCTCTGAAAAGGATGTTTAATGATTAAATCCATCAATCCAGGGATGTGCCAATTTCAAATAGCATTAGGCACGAGGCAGAAACAATCCCTAGATGGGGTGTCAGCTCATCGCAAGGTGAATACAAGCACTCACATACACTAACGTCATTTTAGTGTCACCAAATCTGAATATCTTTGGAAGGAAACCGGAGCACATTGTGGAAACCCAGCAGGAAAACATGCAAACTCCAGGCAGGGAACTCCAGCAACGTGACTCCCTGCTAGACAGCAGTGGTACCACTCCGCCATCGTGTCACCACCATATGTGTAATTATTGACAGTATTCATTACTTAAACGAAATGAACAATTTCTCTGTAAAATGTAATTTAATGCATTTCATCAGGAAAGTGATATCAAGTATAAATCTAAGGATTCTAAATGTGCAGAGTTGGAATATCATACATTTAATGTGTTCTGTGTGGTGATCTATTGATGTTTGCCACTCCTGTCAGGAGGAAACCCCAGAAAAAAAGAAAGGCACAAAAGATGGTATGTGAGACTTTTAAAATGTATCATGCCATTATGATCGGGAATATGCGATGCTTGAATATAAAAGCACCACAAATGCATCCGTATGTCGGTATTTTACTTCACTACATCAAACTATTCACTTAACATCGAAGAGCACACATTGACCCTGTAGGATCGGCATAGCGGCTTTCTGTCACATGTAGATAGTAAACAGAGACTCTCATGTCACATTCCAACTTTTATCACACTGTGCCCCCTGACTTTTTGCAGATACTAGAACTAGTGCACATGTTGCATTCATTTCTGAGGACCTGCTCAGAGGACGCGTCAAATGAATGCTGGGAACACGTGGCAGCCATGATGTGTGTGCATACTGAGCGTGAAGCATAAATGAGCCCTAATTCTTCCATTTGCAATGTCTTCTAACAACACTAAAGCAGTCATTGTAGTTGGAATAGTTTGGCCATTCTGTGCATCATTATATTATTACAGAATGATTACAGTCAAGTGAATTAAATTTGTAAATGATATGCAATTAATTTCGGTACATTTCATAAAACCCGCATCATAGATATGACTCTAAAAAAGAAAAGCAGACCACAGAAACAGTAGCACTGTTTTGACACTGGCTGCCAGCAGATTGCAAAACTGAGAAAAAACGTGCGTACACAAGGGGAGAGCTCTGCTGTGAAAATGTGCATGACTTTATGCCAAGTTTAGTTTTTATACATTATGATGTGAGTGTGGAAATAGGCATATGCAACATTTTTGTGCATACGCACCGTTTATACATAAATGTTCTGATTAAATCCTCCAGTGTTTTAGAATTTACCCTTTATAATTTTCTGCAAGCCAACAGAAAAACTGAACTAAATGATCTATAAAACAATATTATAGAGTATGAGCATTTGTGCCTTAAGGATTTTTTATTAGTTAGGACTTCAATTGATCAAATTTTACTCTAAATATGATCAGTATGTCACTTGCCCCATATGGGGTGCTAATACTCCAAATCATTGCTACTCCCCAATGCAAGATGCACCCCCAACTCAGATGGTCTGATCACTTGGCAGCTTGCAAGTAAAAATGAAACATGAGGCACCAGCAAGAAAAGAAGAATAAAGCTAGACTAAAGAAGTACAAGATATACTACCAGAATACTTTGACTGTGTATACTGGGACATTTTTAGAGAGTTCTCATTAGATTATGATGAGTATGTAGATGTTGCGGTTGATGCAAAAAAAATGTGGATGACCATTTGTCAATGATAACACTCCACATATTTTCTATTAAGAAACCATAGATGACTAGTGACATTAAACATTTATTATACACAATGCATGTCAAAGCTATAATAAAGAAACAAATAAAAATCTCAGAAAAGCAATCAAAGTTGCCAAATGTAGGAAAGGAAGAAAACTAGAGATGGAATATAGCAGCTGTAGCAATTTGTGCAGTTTGACACGAATTACAAATGCTTATGAACTGCAAAAGTAAAACCAAATCAAATTTCATCTGCATTTTCCAAGTTAACTTAATGTTTTCTATGCCATTTTTGATCGCAACAACCAGCCGCCCGCCATTTGACTGCCTGCTGCACCACATGATTCATCCTATTTTTTTTCTGTAAATGATATAAGCAGGATTTTTAAACAAGTTCATGGCCACAAGGTAGCTGGTCAGAACATAATTTCCTTTAGAAACCTATGTTAATTATTTAGTTGATGTCCTCAGCTACATCTTTAATAACTCACTGAGAGAATCTGTTATTCCAGTCTTTTTCAAAAAGACAAAAATTATCCATGTGCCTAGGAAAACAAAAGTGGACTGTCTGAATGACCAGTGGCACTCACTCCAGTCATGATGAAGTCCTTTGACAGACTAGTGCTTGAAAACATCTAACAGAATATTCCAGGTGGTAATGATCACTTTCAGTTTGCATATCATCTCAACCAGTCCAAAGAGGACAATATATCCTTCACACTCCATACCATCCAGGCACATCTGGCTAATAAACCTGTTTTACTAGATTCATGTTCATAGATTGCAGCTCAGCAGTTAACACTACTCCTCAGTTTAAGACTTAACACCACCCTCTACAACCAGATTTTGAATTATGTAACAAAAAGATTTCAGCATTACATCTTTCACGCTGTCCCACAGCCCAGGAACTCCACAGGGTAGTGTACTAAGCCGCCTTTTGTTCTTTTTTGACTGTATGGCTAGACACACGTCCAGTTCCATTGTTAAATTTGATGACAACACAACCTCAAAGACCTGATCAACAAAAATGATGAACTTTCTTACAGAGAAGTGGCCTACCTGCTGATTCAGGTACAGGTTCTAGTATTTTGACTTTGTGTTTGTGTTTACTTTGTTGTGGATAAACACGTAATTGTTTTCCAACATGTAACTATTTGTAAATAGTTATAAGGCACTTCAGGTTGCCATATGAGGGAGTGCTAGAGAGGCTCTGGTAAAAAATGTGCTTCAGGTGGAGTGGCACTTGAGTTATGTATTGGTCCTGGGAGACCTTCAGTGCTGAGCATGCCTCTGAGCAATGAAGCTCACTGCCAATCCAAATTTAATCTGAAACTGTGAAGCAGAAGAGGCAGTTAAATGAAGGCTTGTGAATAATAAACAGGAGAATTTACCAGTGGGAGAAGGGTGTTGATGCTTATACTGCTGTGAGCATGCACACACACACACAAGAGTTCCTGTTGGAGACAGCACATTGAATAGCCAAAGTTGCAAAATACTCCCTGATTGAAGGGATGGGATTGATGTCAGTGGGGATTGGTTGCAAAAGTCCATTGATCATATGAAACTGGGTGGCCAACACTGGAGGTCATCTTTTGTCCTGTTGTTGATCAGCTTGTAGAGAGTCCTAGTTGAAAAGGTGGGAATGATTTGGTTTGCTAAAGGCTTGTTCATTTTTTTGTATATAGTTTTCCTGTTGAACATTTTAGACTGTGTTTCACAATTGATGACTTGACACTACTTTATATTCTTGATTTTAAGCACTTGTAAATAAACGATTCACTGTTTTTTAGCACCATATTTTTGTCCGTCTCTCTATTCTCTAACTCAGTGTTGTGTTTCCAGAAAATTATGAATCCTAGAGATTAACAAGCACTTACTTAAAGTACAAGCTACTTCTGCATGCGTTTCCCAAAACCACTCTGAAGTAGCAACTTTATGAATGCTATTTAGTTAACCTCGTCACTGAAGTCACCAACAAAAAAGCATTACAAGTCAACTGAAAAAACTGTTTATTTGGTAATAGTGACACTTTAATCCTCTTGTGGAAAAGAAAAAAAGTTGTGAAAAGTAATATGAAGTAAACATCACATCATAATTTGACAATATAATATAACAAAGCATACAAATAAGCACAAAATCAAACATGTATTGGTTCTAAAAAAACGACAACATAACAACATTAAAGAAAATCATACCTTTCTAAAAAAATAATTATTAAAAAATAAACCACTCTTTTTTAAAACAGCAGAGTGTCATGGTTTACTAAGCATGTAGTACCCTTTCCAACAGCATTACAAGACAGAGAGTGAGATGATACAAGTAGACCATGGTGTTACCTGCAAGGAATTTGCATGTTATCACACCTGTGTTAATTATGGGTGCTCAGGTTTTCTTCCACAGTACAAAGACATGCAGGTTAGGTGAACTGGCATTGTTAAACTGGCCCGATTCTGTGTGTGTGTGTGTGTGTGTGTGCGCGCGATGGATTGGCAATTGTCCAGGAATTGTTACTGGATGAACAGAAGGCAAAATGAGTTAACTTGGAAGTAAAAGTTAAATTGTTGGAGAATAATAATAATATAATATAAAATAAGGAGGAAGGACAGGCTTAATGGTACGTAGTGCCCCAAGGCAGAATTGGTTGCAAGTGCCCAAAAAGAAACACCTCTTTTCGATCTGCACAGTTTTATTCATATGCATATGAAATCGACAAAGGAGGAGGATTGGTTGGAGTGGTTTTTGGAGATCAATGCCCTTGAGATTGCATGATATCGAGGAGCGGGGTCCCCCTTGAAGTTCGTCACCCTCAAGATCAAAAATAAAATGACCTTTGTAGTACTGCCATATAATCTATTATCTGATTTGTCTTTTGTCTCTCTGTTGTCCTCAGTGTAAACCATGCCGCTGCCCAAACACCTATAATAAGGTGGTGGGCGAAGTACAAAACAGGCAAATTAGGTAGACGGTGGTAAGGAGGACATTTGCGGGGTGTGGTCTTTTGCCGTAACATTTGCCATGGATGTGTTGCCACGGAAACAGGACGTTAATGTACACTTGAAAAAGACCACGAAAGGCAAGAGAAAGAGACATTCAGCACAAGTTCTGAAAAAAAGTAAACATAGTCTATCCATGGCCAGACAGAAGACTGCCTCACTCAAATATTGGAGACCATTCACATTTTTGGTGGTGGCAGCCTTGAAGACTTCACTGTCCGATGTTCTCTGGGATAGAAGCAGATGGGATAGTCATGAGGGATTAACTTGGGTGAGCTGAAAGCGATCTTTGCTTGTCTGGGATAGCAAATTAAGGAGACTTTGTAAAAAGAGAAACAGTAAAAAAAGGACTACCATTATGAGAACTGTAAGAACTGCTTGGACCTTGTGGGTTGTCTGTGTCAAAGGTTTTTTTTTTCTTTTGTGTTATTTGTGTATTGTATATGTTAGTGTGAGGGGGTGCGTTGCTGCCATTTGTGTTTATGTAGTGTTATAAAATTGATTTAATACAGTTACTTCCACCTTGTCATTTTGTTCATATTATGTAAATGATATTTTTTAATTTATCAACACCACAGGAAGGGGTTTGAGGGTGGTTTAAGGTTAACCTCCTACCTGACTCAAATACACCACCAAAAGCGTAGGGACGTATAGCAATATTGTCTGGGGAAAAAAAGAAGCATTATTTGTTTTGCTGCCCCACAGAGCATTGTGCCCCTAGGACATTAAGCAGGTGTTTGAGCTTTTGAGATGCTTAAGGGAATGATGTAAATGGTGAGTGAATGGTGCGAGATACTTAAAGAAAAAACATGATTTATTTTTCCAGAAAGCAGGGAAAATGCCATTCAAGAATAATCAGAACCATCTTAAAAAATAAGTTTAGAGTATAATTTTCTTCAAGGAAAAAGTGGAACAAATAAAGTTGCATACTCTGTAAAATAATTGTTCTTTAATGGCATCATACTGGGTTCATCGTAGAATCATTGCTTGACAAAGCACCATTTCATTTTGAGAAGGGTTCTTTGCAAATGAAGTTGGTTCTTTGCACTTTGAAAAACTTCTTATAGTATGTCGAAAAAAAGTGAAATCTTTAATGCATGGAAAGCAAACAAATTAGAAAACTTAGCCTGTTATTGCTATAGTGTTATTGTATGTACAAAGGGTTCTTTTAAAATCGCCTATGACCTATCATTGTTTCGCAAATCTGTTAGCATCTATTTACAGTTACTTACTGTATGGAGCCTGTTATGGATCTAAATAAATAAATGATTCTTTCTGGAACCTTCATGTGGATGGGTATTTTGGGAATCAAAAATAGTTCCTCTATAGCTTTGTTCTGAATTATCACTCTGGCACCTTTATTTATAAGAATATAGAACAGAATGAGGGAGGTGAAAGAAGGGGGAATGCTCATACTTTTCATTAAGAAAATAAAAAAGAAACAGAACAAATTACAGGTAAGAACAGTGAATACTGAACTACTAATAGAGCAACAGTATAATGGAAGCCATAAAAGCATTTTATAAAGAATTATATAAAAAGAAGTAAGTATTGGAAAAGACCATAAAAGATACAATGAAGGAACTTGATGGAAAGCTGGATTAAGAAGAATTTCAATCAACAGAGCACAGGGTAACAATATAAAATAACATGCTATTCTATATTAATACTTCCCAGTGACAAAGCAGTGTAACGTATTGCAGTTTAAATTCTTGTAATTATATTATAGATACTGTGACAGATAGGGGGCAGTATCGCTCCCTTGAACCCCTGTCCAAGACTCCAGACACCAGATGAAAGTCCAAAAGTAGACTTTATTTATCATTCACAGAAAGCACCCTCCTCTCCACTATACTCATAAATAATCACAATAATAATCACATAAACCAATCCACCACTCCCAGACGTGTTGCCCTCCTACCACCCAGCTCAGCTCGCCGTCTGGGAGCTCCCACAATCCTTTTATACACCCTGACCCGGAAGTGTTCCCAATCCCCAGTCCATGTGGTTCTTTATCACTTCCGGGTCAGGTACAAGTCCTTTTCTTCACCCCGGAAGCACGTCACTTCTGTTGTCGCTCTTCCTATGACGCACTTCAGGGTTATAGGGCACAAATGATTCTTCGGTCCTCCCTGCAGCTCCCTCTTACGGCCCCTGTGGTATCCAGCAGGGTCGTGTATAAAAACTACATAGTCCATGATTCCCTGCTGGTCTTCGGGGCACCTCCATACTGCAGGGAGGGCTCCATCTGGCGGCCTGGGGGTATTGGCCAGGATGACAAGCCAGCCGTATACCACAGTACTCCTCCCCCAGCGGAAAACCATGGTTTTGCGCGTCCTGCCCCGCGAGGGACATCTTCCCCCAAGGTGATCCAAAGGTTGGGCCCCGATGATGCTGCTGACACTCCCGTGTAAACCTAGGAGGAACAATATAACAGTGACTGTTTTGATGCCTTGTCCTCCTAGGACAACCTCTCCATTCATGGCCTGGCCTGCGGCATTCATAGCACAGCCGCGGTCTTCTTGGTAGTCTCTCTCTGCGGGACTTGAAGCACCTGGGTACTTCTGGCTCCACCCTTTTCTCCGCTGGGGAGGATTCATTGGTCGCCCTCGTGCTTTTTATGCCCTTTTCTAACTTGTCAGAAGACCCCTGTTGTATTTTAGAGATCTCCTGTTTCATCTGGGGCTTGTTCACAGTCTGGGTCTATCTATTAAATGAAGAGAGCCCTTTTACTGTCTGAACCCCTTTTGATTTATATTTTACCGGTGGCAGCGTCTTTAGGGCCACTTCGCTAATGGAGTCAGCATTGTCCAGCTGCCCTGGATTGATCGGCCCTTCCCCCGGCCACTTGGTTAACGATCCGGCCTCTCTTGTAGGGCACGCTGTTTATTGGCACCCGTTATTCATTAAAAGCGGGCCCAGATTACACTGCGTCCCTATTTCTTTATATACTGTACGGGTCTCACTTACCTGTACCGCCGCATCATGTATTACAGGAGGCTCCCTACCAAACCGCTTCAGGTACTCCTCAACCTTCTTTAACGGCGCTTTGGCTGCTGCTCCCAACTCCCCAACGATCCTTTCAATGTTCGCCAGGACCTGCAAGAAACTTCTTACGGGCTCGATTAACTTCTCGAGTTCCCGCAAGTCCAAAGAGTTAATTAATTCGACTGGCAGTAGGCTTACTTCCTCCTTCTGCCTACTTACCAGTCGGGAGCCAATGAGCACGTCCGCTGTCGGCACGTGCTCTGACAGGTCTCGTGGAGGCTGCTGGGATTTGTAGTTTATTTTGGTTGAGGGCTGGGTCGCCTCCTTCAGCGGACTGCGGTCTGTCTTTATTAGTTTTCCGACATCCCGATCAGCCATTTCCCGACCCTTCTTACCTTCTTTTGGGGTGAGCGGTGCTTCGCTCGCCTCCCCCTTCCCCTTCGGAAAGTCCAAGTCCGTATCTTCAGATTTGAGGGCGCAAACAGCGGGACACGGACCTCCTCCTTCCCAGAAAGCACCGGGGTTGCTGTCGTGTCCTTCGCCGCCCGCTGACAGATGGAAGTCTTCTCCCATGTGCTTTGGCTCGACCAGGAGCGTGCCATCGTCTTCGGGACAGTCTCCTTTCTCACGTGGAGCCTCCAGGTGATCATTGCACGGGACAAAGTGTGTTATTTTAAACGGGTTATCGATAACGTTCCCGGCACGTACCTCAGAGTGATCATTGGTCCCTGGAGGTTTCTCTGGACTTGTAAGGCCGCTCCGTGACTCCTCCTGAGCGTCGGCCATTGCAAACATGGCTCTCCCACTGGCGATACTGCTCTGTTTGCCCTTCTTTCTTCCCATTCCGGACTTGGTGAAGGTAGGTTCCGGCGTTGTTGTGGTGAGTCTGTATGCCGTCTTCTCAGGGTTCTCTGCCTACAGAAAATTTATGTACAGGTCCTCCGCAATAGACACTGGAGTATCCTGCCGACTATGCCACTTTGACCGATAGGGGGCGCTATTGCTCCCTTGAACCCCTGTACAAGACTCCAGACACCAGATGAAAGTCCAAAAGTAGACTTTATTTATCATCCACAGTGCACAAAGCACCCTCCTCTCCACTATACTCATAAATAATCACAATAATAATCACAAAAACCAATCCACCACTCCCAGACGCGTTGCCCTCCTACCACCCAGCTCAGCTCGCCGTCTGGGAGCTCCCACAGTCCTTTTATACACCCTGACCAGGAAGTGTTCCCAATCCCCAGTCCATGTGATTCTTTATCACTTCCGGGTCAGGTACAAGTCCTTTTCTTCACCCCGGAAGCACGTCACTTCTGTTGTCGCTCTTCCTATGACACACTTCCAGGTTATAGGGCACAAATGATTCTTCGGTCCTCTCTGCAGCTCCCTCTTGTGGCCCCTGTGGTATCCAGCAGGGTCGTGTATAAAAACTACATAGTCCATGATTCTCTGCTGGTCTTTGGGGCACCTCCATACTGTCGGGAGGGCTCCATCTGGTGGCCTGGGGGTATTGGCTGGGATGATAAGCCGGCCACATACCAAAATACTGACTTAACTAGAATTGCATTACTTGGGTTACACATATGTTACTAAGCAAATGACAGGTAAATGTCATAAATGTCCTGAAGAACAGATATTCCATCTCACAGGAGGTTCAAGGAAATGAAAATTACTACCCTGCTTGATTTTCACTGCAAATGTGCATTCATTTTCATGTACATGTAAATTATACTGACTTTGACAACATACTCAGATCTATATCAGAGATGTGTGTAACTATAGCAGTATTATGTGATTGTCCAATTTACTTTGAGATTGTCTTGAGACCGACTTTGTCTTTATTAAGAAATAAAGATTTGTATGATATATAAATTAATATGTTTGTTCAGTGTGATTTACACGCTCTTGATCAAAGAAAGCTCAAAAAGAGTTAGACCTGCAGAAGCAAAAAAGTCTTTGATATCCAATCAAATGCAAAGCCTTATGCATTATGAAGTGTAGCACTTTATATATTATATATATAAGAGTTTTCTTGAGCTATAACAATGATATAGGTGTGAGTTCTGAGGTTTTCATACTCAGGGACTGAACTCTGTGTTAATAACTTGACCTTTAGAAGGTGACTTTTATTTAACATCTTTTCAGTCACCAGCTTTGTTTTGTGGATTCAGTTGTCATGATGCAGGTTCTGGTTGCTAGGGATGTGGTCTCTAGGGTCACAACACTTGGGGTCAACCAGTGAAGGGTTAAAAGGTTGGCTCAACTGATATCTTGTATCTGAGATTAGACAAAACTTAACAGTTTGTTATTTTTTTACTTTTTCTAAAGCCAGGCTCTGCTTTTTGTCTTTGATGTTTGGTTTATGATTTGGCTCTGTCATCTTTCTCCTTTTCTTTTCAAGTCTTTGCCCTTGACTCTGTTTTTTTAGCCTGATTCTTGCTCTATATTTTTCAATTGTCTGCCTTTTTAGAGTCAGTAAAATCAGTAAGCTCTCTTGTCTGCTGGCCATTACACTAGCAATAATTTCATATTTTACTGACTCCAGGGGCCTCATGCATAACACCGTGCGTAGAATTCACAGTAAAACTTGGCATATGGACAAAAGTGGAAATGTGTGTACTCACAAAAAAAAAAAAACAAATGCATAAATCTGTGTGTATGCCGCTCCATAAATCCCAGTTAGTGTGAAAAGTAATGCTTGTGCACATGCCTGCGGCCTAACCCCGACTCCTCCCAGAATTACGCCTCTTTGAATATGCAAATATAAATAGCCCCTTATGTTTTGTGTTCTGTGAAAAGACAATGGCAAAAGCGTGGAGAAAAAGAAGAATTTCAGTGAATACTCAGTAGAGGCAAGGAAAAACATACTATTTGTTGGCTTAAGCAGTGATATAAACAACAAAAGGGAGTTGATCGATTGACAGAATAGTGGAGAAACTCAAAGTTCAGAAACAATTGCACAGTGCCCAAAATAAATAAGAAGTGGTCAGATATCAAAGTTTCCATGAAAAGCGAGTCGTAGCACACTGTCTGAGTGTCATATGGAAGCGTATTAGGGTGCAGAGAAAAGAAAAAAAATAGGGACACAGTGGAAAAAAAGGTAGAAATTTCCACTTCAATTAGGTAGTTTATTTTGTCATTAAAGCAGAACGTCATAAACTTTGTCTTAAAATCGTTTAATTTAATAGTTTCTCAAATCTCATCGTAAATAAAGTGTCCTGTTAAATGCTTTGTATTCTATGTGTTATTTTATGTACTCTTATGTGTGTGAATCACTACGTGCTTCTTAAATGGGCTTTCTCTTATGCCGACAGGACACAGAATACATTACATTTATAATGTTACAGCTCTCTGAACAATTTAAATACTAAGATGTATACTTGATATCATATTCATTATAATAGAAATTAGAGCATGTATGAAACATTGAGGCACGTGGGTGCAGTGGTAGGGATAGGCTTCAAGATATTGTTCCTGCCTCCCGCAAGATGGTTGCTGCACCATGTGCAACCCTCAATAAAATAATTTATTGCAGCAGTACTGTCTCTTTCAAATGTTCTAACCCCTAATTCCTGTCCTTGATTTTCTTTCTTCAAATAACCAATCACCACACAATTAGCTATTTAATAAATATCAAGCCATCTGTAAGCTTAGAACACCAATTCTTCCAAACTTTTAAGGAACATTGAACATACTTCATAGTACATGTTTAATTATTCCATCCATCTATCCACCCAGGTCGCATCAGTCCCAGAAAGTATTCAATGTGAGGCAGAAACAATCCCCGAACGGGGCTCCAGCTCATCGCTACTGCTGCCCATCAAGTTCTTGCATATTTAATCATTAACAATTTACATTATTTAAATTAAGTTAAAAATATATCAGTATAATGTAATATATATATAAATATATATACTTTACTGCATTTCACCTTAAAAATTATATCAAGAACTCCAAAAAGATAGCGCCTGGAAATCTAAATTGACTTAGAAGCCAGTCATCATCATCTGTAAGTACGCGCTCTCAATTAAATTTAATTCTTTTATTGTTATTGTATGATACAATGAGATTCAGTATGCAAATCCTCCATAAACTTATTTTCCTATAAAATGGTAAAATAACAACAACAACAATAATAATAATCTATACTAATAAAAGCCAAAACCCTCACTGACTAACTGACTGACTCACTGACTCATTGACTCATCACTTATTCTCCAACTTTCCGTGTAGGTAGAAGGCTGAAATTTGGCAGGCTCATTCCTTACAGCTTACTTACAAAAGTTAGGCAGGTTTCATTTCGGAATTCTACGCATAACGGTCATAACTGGAACCTACTTAAGTACATATATATGGCCATAATCTGCAGCTCGGTCGCCATGTGAGGTGGAGTTGCGTCCTCCATCAGCACGCCTCCCACGTAATTGACTACCTGCCCATATAAGGCCATCTGTCAGCGGCAATCCAATAGACAAGCTGCCGCTAAATATTTGCGGGTGAAGGACTGTGCTTATGCAAACGAAGATGAGATGGTCAGGGATAGACTAGTGTTTGGCACAAACTCAGCAAAAGTGTAAGAGAAACTTTTAAGTGCCGGGTCTTAGCTAACATTAAATAAAGCCATGGACATCGCAAGATCGCACGAGATAGCACAAGCACAACTGAGAACTTTCAATGCATGTAATCTGAGCAGCTCACGTGAACTGACTGTGAACGCAGTACGCAGAGAACAAGCGAGAACTCCAAAGAGCGCTGAACAAAAAACGCATTACACAATTGAGAAGGCAGCAAAAGAATATGAAGCGGGTGACGCATACAGGCATATTCATAAGTGCAGCTACTGCGGAAACAAAGCACGGTGTAAACCTTAAGTTTAAATTAATTTGATAGACACACTACTGCTGGCGTTTGTCATGCCTACGACGAATACGATATTCGCGAGATACAAGTTTAATGAGAAGACGCAGGGTATAAACGAAACTTTTGATCACTTTGTAACGGAGTTAAAATTGCTGTAACGGAGTTAAAATTGCTGGTGAAGGATTGTGCTTATGCAAACGAATAGGAAAGCAAGGTGTAAAGCTTAACTTTAAATTAAGTTCATAGACACGCTGCCACTGGCGTTTGTCATGCCTAAGACGAATACGATATTTGTGAGATACAGGTTTAATGAGAGGACGCAGGGTATAAACGAGACTTTTGATCACTTTGTAAAGGAGTTAAAATTGCTGGTGAAGGACTGTGCTTATGCAAACGAAGATGAGATGGTCAGGGATAGAATAGTGTTTGGCACAAACTCAGTAAAAGTGCGAGAGAAACTTTTAAGTGCCGGGTCTGAGCTAACATTAAATAAAGCCGTGGACATCACAAGATCGCACGAGATAGCACAAGCACAGCTGAGAACCTTTGATGCATGTACTCCGAGCGGCTCACGTGAACTGACTATGAACGCAGTACGCAGGCAAAAAGCAAGAGCTCCAAAGAACGCTGAACAAAAAACACATTACACAATTGAGACGGCAGCAATAGAATATGAAGCGACTGACATATACACTCATATTCATAAGTTCACCTACTGCGGAAACAAAGCACATGGTGGAAAAAGTCAATGTCCAGCTAAAGGAAGACAGTGTAAAAAATGTGGTAAATTGAAGCACTTTGCTAAAGTTTGCAGGACTGTGAAAGGTAAACCCGTGCATGCGGTGTGTGATGTCTCAGATAAAGAGGAAGACAAACTGTTTATTGATGCAGTAGGACAGGAACAACCCTCTGACGCTGAACAAGCCTTTGTAGACATATCAATAGGAAAGCAAGGTGTAAAGCTTAAGTTTAAATTACGTTAATAGACACGCTGCCGCTAAATATTCGCGGGCAAATCCACGACTTAATACCGGGAATGCCTGTTAAACATCCTAGATTCACGAGTACCGATTTGGGTGGTGATCACTTCGATGAATGAAACCTGTTATCTTTACAACGGTTGACAACAAAGATGAGATCATCAGGGATAGACAAGACAAACACGGAATGTAACTTGAACACAACACATTCTCCAAATACGAACCTGATTGAAAGAAATAATGATAATCAAATCCTTGATGACAGCAACACTCATAACACAAAACAATTCCGACAATCATGTTACGTTATTTTTAAAATGTTTCCTTTTCTTTTTTTTAACTTCTTTAACACACTACTTCTCCGCTGTAAAGCGCGGGTATTTTGCTAGTAATAGGATATAAAGCAGTGAAAAATATACAATATGAAAGCATAAATGGAATATTACAACTGTACTGCAAGTTTATAGTGAGGTAATTGTACTTATATGTACAAACAGTTCTACCGGGGGTACTTGATGGACTAATTGAGTGCATTTCTAGTTCTTGGGATGAATCTGTTTCTGAACCGCGAAGTCCCTACAGGAAAGGCTCTGAAGCATCTGCCAAATGGGTGAAGTTCAAATAGACTGTGCGCATGGCTGAGGTAGTGCGTGCTAGATGCCATATCCCAATATTTCTTGACACAATCTGCCGTAGAGCTTTCTGATCAAATGCTGTACAGCTGTGATTCCACACTCAGATACACTGGGTTAAAATACTCCGTGTGGTGCACTGATAGTAACAATGCTAAAGTGCTTATGGTATTTGAAATAGTTTGGCCATTTTGTGCACCATTATATGGTTACATGTTGATTACAATCAGATGCCTTGAAGTTAAAAAGATATGCAGTTAATTTCAGGGTATTAAATAAAGCCGCGTCAGGAATGTAAATCTAAAAAATAAAGGGAAGCCACCCAGGAACAGTACCACAGCTTTGACGCTGGGTGCCACCAGTTTGCAAAACCAAGTGGAGAACTTGCGTACGGCAAGGGATTGAGCTGGTGTGAAAATGTGCCTGGCTTTACGCCAAGTTTAGTTTTTATACATCGCTATGTGAGCGTGGAAATGGGTGTACACAACATTTTTGTGCGTATGAACCATTTATACATGAGGCCCCTGGTGTGCAAATGTTTAAGTTTGTTTTACTGTTAATTGTTAAGATTTATCTTTCTGATTAAGAATTCTTTTTTGTGAACTAAAGACTTCTATTTGCTGATCAATATTTTTAAATAGAACAGTGCTAATGTAAGTCATGTAGTTAACTTGTTTAACTGCTGAATTTACACTTACTATTATTGGTTATTTCCACCTTACTAAAACAATGAAAGAACATGTGTCCTCCTTGAGTTTTAACATAATTACATATGGATTTAGAGAGTAACATAACAGTGAATTAACTACTAATTAACTAATTAATTACTTTTTCCTGGAAATAAATGAATTTCATTACAATTTGACAGAAATAATAATTTGTAATGCATGCCTTTCTTTAAGTAACTACCACAACTTTTTGAATCAAAGACACAGTGAATGAACATAAATAGTGCAAAGAGCCTTTTAGATACTGAGTATGTATCAGAACTAATTATGGAGATCCTGGTCTGAGAAAGGCAAAGGATATGAAAACACTTCCAGGTTTATATCCCTTGTAATGAGTCACAGTTTGAAGAAAACAAACATGAGTACTTCCATGAGCTTGCTGGAACACTTTATAAAATACTAAACACTGAAGATCTGTTTGTCTTAGGTGATTGAAATGGCTGGATAGGCAAGAGCAGGACACGATAGGAGCCCTAATTGGAATCTTACAGTGACACTAGTACAGTCTTAATTATAGACGAGAACAACTATTGGACCTTTGTCAGAGGTAAAGTTCAGAAAGAGATGGAAGAGATTTTACATTTCTTCCAAAAAAAGAATATGAATGTTGAGATCAGTATTCTAAACAATGCTTTTTTTGGTTTTGGAAGAACAATTTGGAAGGAGTAAAGTTGGAAAACAAAAAAGAAACTCTACAAGATTTGAATAATGTCCAAAAAATAAAAACAATGTCAGTTACAGTCAGTCGAAAATGTATGGCGAACTTGTTAGGCAAACATCAAAAGACCAGGCTTGGAATAAGTATGGGGGAATATCTGTGTAAACTTTACAAATGATCTCCAGAAGTGTTTTACAAAAGCATAAGAGGAATAAGGCTATAAACCAAGGTTTCCAATTCTACAGCAGTACAACAAGGTTGAGAAGATAAACCCATAGGTGAAGACAGAAAAATCAAAGACCAGTTATGAAGAGCTAGCAAGATCAGCCTCAGTGGCAGTAAAAAAGGCTCATGTGTCTTTAAGGCGCTGAGGCCCAGTCACGTGAAAGCAGACAGCGAGTGCAGTGAGCATGTTAGTTTTGAGAGGCGTGAAAAGCCAAAACTGCTGGAGACGCTAAAGAAAGTTTTAAGTTTGTGCATTTGTTGACTAAATATAAGTTAAAGTCTTTATGTACATGTTTACAAGTAAAGTGTTAAATGTTAAGAGAGGAAACTGTTCTGAACTAATAGTCATGTTAATATTTTACATCACTTTGTGTTTGTTATTACCGTAAATACATTCAATACTGTTCAGTAAAATAGAGAATGTTCATACTCTGTTTAATATAGAGGAGGACAAGAGAGGTTAGGAGCACACGCTGATACAGCGCACCACACTAGTTCAGGTGGAATGGAACAGTGTGAGGTTTTTTTCTGGCAGCTGGAGTGCCAATTCTGCCAACAACCCCAAGTTTTTCCCTGCAGGTTGGAGGGCCTACATTAAGGGATGGATGCAGATTAACGTCATACCCAGGTCAGAGCAATTGCAGGTTACGGGCCTTAACCTGCCTATACTAATCAGTGGGGGTATTGCATTAAATCTTTAAGAGATGTCATTTATTAATATAGATTTAAACATGTTATGTTGCAGCATTGAGCTTGTATTTGCAAAAACCTTATGTTGATATTTTCTAGCTACAGTGCCATCTATTGGAAGTTTTCTGTATTACACCGTGAAACAACATTACAGTTAGTATCGCAGAATTAACATTTACATATGTACTAAATGTTCTATTGTTGTTGTTTGCCTTGTTAGAACCACACACACACCTGCCTAAATTTACCTGCACAGTTGTTCTGCCTCGTGTACTTCTGCTATTTCAACATTAAAGCAATGTTTCTGCAATGGTTGGATTAGTTCCTGTGTTCTAACAGACACACCACAATGACTACAGCGAACTGCAAGTCCGCCCTGTCTTACGTTTTAAAGCTACCTTCCCAATAGTGCCACCTAAAGTGACAATGCACTCCTTAGGAATGTTGGGAAAAAATGCAGACCAGAAATAATGTGGAATCACACCTTAGGAAGATCACAGTTCAGCTTCAGAAAGGATAAGAGAATGCACTGATGCAATCTTTGCCCTTAGAAAGCTAAGACAAAAGGAAATCAAGTACAACAAAAATGTACTGTACAACTAACATTTGTTGATCAAGACAAAGCTTTTGAACGAGTCAACAGATTTAAGTTGTGAAGAATCTTGGGGGGGGGCAAGAAAGCAAGTTACTTAAGTATTTTTTTTAATCACAAAACTGTAAATGTCAACATAATAATAGGCTCCTTATTCATAACACCTAGCAATAACGATACCAAGGTTAAAGCTATTATATGACACAAGGCATTAGAACCCCAGAACAAAATAGGGTGGTCCAGATCTAATTATTCAATTTTCATTACGCTATAACTTATATAGTTTATCACATAGAAAATCACCTGAAAAATCCCAGACCATCAAGAAGTGTGTGAACTGACGACATGAAGAATCGTCTTTGCGCTGACCTGGAATCGTCCCCACATAATGCCAATTGTGCACCCATCTACAAAAATCACCCTGAACTCCCACTTCTTTGATGACCAACCTCTCATGCGGCACCTTATAAAATGCTTCCTGAAACTCAAGATAAATAATATCATATGCTCCACTTTGATCATATCCATTTGTTGTTTCCTCATAGAATTCCAGCAAGTTAGTGAAATATGACCCTACCCCCTATTCTGAGCCCATGCTGACTATTCAGAAAAACTCCTGTACTTGCCATGTTCTTCTCAATCTTACCCTTAATAATCCCTTTCATTATTTTCCCTGCGAAGCACATTAAGCTTACTGGCCTATAGTTGCTTGGATCTGGGTCACCCATTTTATATAATGGGATAATATTTTCCAGTCTTTTAAAATCTCTCCAGTGCACAGTGACTTCCTAAAAATATGTGCCAAGGGTTTATGTAAGTACTCATTAGCCTCCTTAAGAATTTGAAGGTAAATATTATCTGGTCCTGGTTATTTGTTTGATTCCAGCCTATTTAATCTGAGCAGTGCTTCACCCTTCACCCAATTTCAAAATCACTCAGAACCTCCTTAGTAGTCCTATTTACTGCTGGGAGGTTATCTACTTCCTCACTTGTGAAGACCTCAGAAAAATGCAAGCTTAGAGTGGCCGCTATTTCACTGTCTGTATCTTTTAATTCCCATTTACTATTCCTGATGCACTTCACCTCCTCTTTGACTGTTGTTTTACTACTAATTTACCTTTACTTAAGACTACAAAATGTCTTCAAAAGTTCAGAAGCAGTTTCTCTCTGACCAAACAGTGAACTTTGTGAGATGGAATGTGAAAGGTCTCAATAATGATCTAAAGAGAAAAAAGTATTTTCTCACCTAAAAGGCCTCAATGCCAAGATAGCATTTTTACAAGAGATTCACTTAATAGGTAAGGACCAGTTTCAGTTGCAAAGAGATTGGATTGGCCAAATCTTTCACTCCAGCTTAATACATAAAACAATCTCATCTGTAGTATCAGACGTAGTATCTAATCCTGAAGGGCGATGTGTCATGGTCATGGGTATTTTATTTAAATCTAAAGTAGTTTTGACAAATATATTTGCACCTAATGTGGATGATAGAGATTTCACCTAAAACGCATTTGCATCTATTCCTAATATGAACACTCATAAAATTATAATGGCTGGAGACTTTAATTATGTTTTAAATCTAAACTTGGGTAGGTTATCAGCTACAGTGGTGATAACATCTAATACTGCAAAAATAATTACACATTTTGTAATGGATCATAACTTATTAGACCCATGGAGATTTTTAAATCCAAACTCATCAGTGCGTCATAAATTCCAGAAACGATTATTTCTTTATAGATGATAATTTATTGCCAACTATCAAATCTTGCAAGTGTGACACTATTGTTATCTTTGGTTGTGCACCTCTGATCATCAAACTTAAATCACTATGCCCTCCACACTCATTTCGTGGCTGGTGTCTTAACCCGATATCATTAGCTGATGAGAATTGTACAGAATTCCTCTCCAAGCAAACAGATTATTTTTTTTTGGAGAGAAATGAATCCTCAGAGGTCTCTGTAGGAATACTCTGTGACTCTCTGAAAGCTTTTTTAACAGACCAAATTATTTCATATCTTTCCCACAAAAATAAATTGGAAACCAAGAATGCATCAGAGTGAATCTGCAAAACTACCAGAACAGATCAAGAATACACTAGGTCTCTAAATGAGGAACTTTATAGGAAAAGACAGGTTTTGCAACCAGAATTTAACCTCTTGACAACAAAAGAAATAGAACAGCTCATCATTAAATTGCAACATCATTGCTAAGATCTTAGCTCAACAAATCCACAAGCAGGCAGTTTGCAATGCAATAACAGAAATTACTAAAAGAAATGGAGAAAATCATTGACCATAAAAATATAAGCCACACACTTAGAGAGGTACTAAGTTCAAGATTCAAGAGATTCAAGAGTATTTATTGTCATTTCATCCATATACAGTAGTACAGCATACAGTGAAACAAAACAACGTTCCTCCAGGACCATGGTGCTACATAGAACACAGCATAAAGACACATAATATATAACAAGGTGCATGTGTGTCGTATGTGCAAACATGTGCAACCATGTGCAACATTGCAGCGCAGAACACAGGCCGTAAGGTGAAGCAGCTTTTCGTTTCATTCCGTTCCCATATATGGGGCACTGCATTTTTTTTATTCCAATAAAAGGATCAATTGGTATAGAATGAAAAAATAAAAGTTCTCCATGTATAATCCAGCAGTTATTTTTTTACAAGTGTATAAAGTTGGCAATAGTCCCATCCTCGCGTAATCATTTTTTAAAGGTGAGAGATGCGGCTTTGCGTCACGTGCTTGCCGCTAGACCAATGAGATGGCATAACGTCGGAACGACATGTAAACATGGTCCAAGATGGCAGGGCCATTGTCGTCACTATCGAGTAGCAAAGAGGATGAAATTATTGTCAGACCTCCACCAAAAGTCAGTAAAAGGGTTTATAAACAATGCTATATGCATCTCACGTCCATAAAAAAAGAAGAAACGAAGGATTTTACACGCACACAATGGGATACATTTAGAAACTGCATCAAACGGTGGCTTGACTTGCAGGGTGAGAGTCAGAAAATAGCAGAAACATACAAACATTGTCTAGAAATCGAGTTTGACCGTGTGCCCGAAGACGCAGGGTTTCACTCCACTTGCTACCGGCGTTTTATTGACAAAAAGCGCTTGGATGCGGCCGAGAAACGAGTTTCATGGCGCTCTGAAGCTGGTGATGATCATAACACAGACCAGTCTGTGTCATCGGGAAACAGTATTTCGTCAACGTATTGCCCAACAAAAAAACTTAGGTCCAGTACCGGACTGCCGATAGCTTGTTCGGGTCCTGTACTTCCTGCTTTGTGCATAATTTGCAAGAAAACGGACAAGTACATCACTGTGGCAGGCAAACGCCAGAAGGACAATCTTTCACAAGCGGAGACGCTGTCGGCAGGTATAAAGCACACAAGCACACGTTTGAACTTAAAGTTATATGCCATATGCTGAGAACCATAACTAACTTTCAAATACATCAATATTTATATTACATGTACATTATAATGTTTATAGTGCAGTCAGTTTTTGCATACACATATGCATGAACAGTCAGAACTGTTATGTTTTTTTAAATACATATTTATTTACAATTTCATTTAATTAAATGTTTGTTTTTTTACAGGCCAGTTGCTCAAAGCAGCTGAGATGAAGGAAGACACTAGCATTCTTGTGCATATTAAAGACAAAGACTGTGTGTCTCTGGAAGTACGATATCACAAGTCCTGTTACAGACAGTACACCAGGTTCTTGACAAAGTCTACTGGAACAAATACACAGACCTCAGAAGACCAGTAGATTGTTATATTGCGTTTTAAAATAATTCATAATTGATTTGAATGATTGCTAATTTGAAAAGAAATTAATCATTAATCTACATGGGCCGCTTGTTACAATAATTCAGCATAATAAAATGTCTAGTCATTTGTGAGGGCAAAAGAATATTTAAAATAATTTATTGTAAGTATTTTCTTTCTGAAGAATAAAAAAAAACTCAATTGGTTTGTCAGTTGCTTTTAGTTTGTACATGCACACAATATATGCATTCCAAATATAGAAGCCAGTGTAATAGTTACAGAACATAAAATATTTGATGCTTTTAATAGAAATGAGCCAACCTATGATGTCAGCTACAAGATCTTCTCTGAGAGAATCATCCGCCATCGAATAATTGTAAACCAAGAGGTGATGACAATGACACGGCTAAGAAGAATGTTTTTAAATCTTGTAAAAAGCCATGAAGATCTTGATGCTTCAAACTACAGGTAATTTAAATACCATAAGTTTATTTTGCAGATTTGGAATAAACATTTATGCAAACTTTTTTTCTCAGAAAAATTTAATAAATAATAATATTCACATAATCCTATTTTATCATAATAAGCTGACAATGTTTTTTGTGTGTGAGATTTATATTTTGTGATTGTGATCATAATTTATTGTATTTCAGGCAGGATAAATTGAAGAGGAGGCTGTCCGTGAACACCCCAGCTGGTGTTTCACTCTCCCAACAAGCGCAACATCAGTGAATTGGTTTTTGTTGAGACACTTTCTGCAGATAAGCTGGTAGACAGAATACCTTATCCATCAGGTACAGAAACAACTGAGTCAACGGAAGTAACTAGTCAAAGTGACGGTGAAAGCACAGCAAGTAGAATAGCTGGTACTACAGAGAACACAAGGACACTTTGTAGTGCGGCATTGATATTAAAGAGAATTCTGAATGACTCTCCTTGTATGACATGCCCGTGGCCACCCACGTCAGATGATTTAAATGTTAGTGCAGCTAAATCTGTTGTGCCATTCGAACTGTACAATTTAATTTCATGGATTATTGGTGCAACTGAAGAACCAGCACTGACCCATTATGCTGATATTCCAGATGATTTGAACCTAAAAGTTATCTTTATTTGTCAAGACATTGTCTATCTTGCATCTAAGGGCCGGAGGCAGACACCTAAATCATTGTGTCTGGGTCTAACAGTGTGCCATTTAACAGGTTCATCACAAATTCTGTCACTTCTAAATAGACTAGGACATTGTGCATCAAGAGACACAGTTGTCAGTCTAGACACTAGCCTTGCCCAACTTCAGCTGGTTGAGGGCAGAGACAAAATACCAAAGGGATTCTCAAAGAAGGTTCCCACAGTACTTGTGTGGGACAATATTGACTTTGGTGAGGAAACACTGTCTGGTCGTGGAACTACCCACCACACAAATGGCATTACGCTGCAAAGTTCTGTAGCTGTAGCCGAAACCCTAACAAACAGACAACCACTAAAGAAGGGAGTTTCTTCATACAAAGCACCACCTAGCATCCCTGTTGAACAGTATCATCAGTCTAAAAGACAGGGACCACAGAACTTGTTTCATCATGAAACTATTCCATTACACGCAGACAAATACAAATTAAACACTGTGTCTGCTGCAAAAACTGAACTGGCATATGTTTTTGTAAAGGCCATTGATGCTGAAAGATGCACGGTTCCAAGCTGGACAGGTTTCCATACATTTATTCAAGGTGACAACACTCTGCAAAAGTCAGCACTGTATTATCTTCCTGTCATTGAGGCTTCACCGACAGAGATGTCAACAGTAAACACAATTCTGAAGAGAAGTGTCCATATTGCTGATCAGCTAGAATTGGATCATATAGTGTTAGTCTTTGATCAACCTCTATATGCCAAAGCTCAGCAAATACGCTGGAAAAATTATGAATTCACTCAGCGTGTAGTGATTAGATTAGGTGAGTTTCACACATGCATGTCCTACCTGGGCATTCTGAGATGCAGGACTGCAAGACATACTAATTGAGTCAGACGTTGTTGCTCCAGGATCTATCAATGGAGTGATGAGTGGTCATCACTATAACTGCAGCATGAGGGCACACAAACTTCTGTATGAGAGTCTGCAGCGCATCAGATTTCTCAGTTTCTTAGACTCTTTGCCACCAGAAGACCGAGATGAGTGTATGGCTGTCATAAGTGAGATCACATGTGCATTCCAGAACAGGACAATGGATATTTTGTATGAAAATGAGAAATTTGACAAAATGTGTTTTCAATATGTAGATTTTGTGGAAAGAAGAAGTGTTGAAAACCCGACGTTTGCCTTCTGGAGTTCATACATCGACATGGTACAGATTCTTCTCCTGTTTGTTAGAGCAACACGTGAATCAGACTGGCAGCTTCAACTGTCAACAGTGCGCTTGATGATGACATGGTTTTTTGCTTATGACCATGTAAATTATGCTAGGTATTTACCTTCATACTGGCTGGAAATGATCAATTTGCCCTTCACACATCCTTCTTGCCACAGAGAGATCAGTGTTAAAGGCCAGTGGACTGTTCAGCGTCAAAGTGTACATGGATTTGCCTCGATTGCTTGTGACCAGGCTATTGAGCAAACATGCAACAGAGATTCCAAGACAAAGGGAGGTTTGACAGGATTAACACAGAATCGGGATGCAGTACATCGCTGGATATTGTCTCAACATGAAAGGGCTGCCATAGCAAGACAGTGTGAGGCAATGGCTGGTAAATCTCCTGACATAAGGAAACGAAAAGACCTTGACAGCACACGCATTCATGGTGATGAAAAAGCTGTGATCAGAATAATTTCTACCATAGATTCCATGCTGAATCCTTTTGACTCACACCAAGATGGCATTGTGTGTCTTAGCTCTGGAATAGTTGCAGCTGAAGAAATTATGACGGATTTGCTCACAGCTTCAGAAAAGGGGGAAAGTGCTGTTCAGGAATTTATGGACCAAAGACTGCTATCACCATCAGTTGACGTATTTGCCCCCATCAAAAAACTAAAACTAAAGACATTCAGTGATCAAGCCAAGACAAAGAAGAAATCTGCAGCAGGCAAGGAAGTAATTCTACGTGCAGACAAGAAGCTTTTCTCCAGACTGCTCGTCATAGGTCAAAGAAGAAAGATAGACTTGAGGGAAATTCTCTCCTACTCCTTGGGAACTGTGTCATATACTTTATCCAGTGCTGATGGTTCTCTTGCAAAAACAAACAAATCAGCTCTCATGGATGTTCTGGAAACCAAAGGTGGAGACTGTTTAGTTGACAGAGTACCAGTAAACGGAGCTATACTTTTTGATGGCATGGCAGTCATTCAAGCCATTCAGTCCATACCAAGTACCTTCGGGGAGCTTGCTGACACTATACTACAGTACTTAGTCAAGCTTGCTCTCAAGCACAACTGTACACGGATAGATTTTGTGATAAACAAGTACTTAGAAATTAGTATTAAAAATGTAGAACGATCACGCAGAGCTGTTGGTGGCACACAGCAGGTAAAAATTTATGGACGGGATCAAAAGACACCAACACAATTAAAGAAGTTTCTGTCGGATGGGACAAACAAAGAAGCACTGGCAAAATTCCTCTATGTAATGTGGCGAGACGCTGATCTTACAATTTTAGGTAAGGACTTACATTTATACATAACACATGGAGACCTGTGTCACTGCATGGCTGTAACAGAGGGTTTACAAACTGTCAGTGCTGTTGAAAATCTGACATGTGATCATGAGGAATGTGACACCAGGTTGTTTTTTCATGCAAAACATGCTGCACAGGAACACCAAACTGTAGTCATCAAGAGCCCTGATACTGATGTGGCAGTGATTGCATTAAGTCTGCAGCCAGATTTACCATGCAGATTGTATTTTTTCACTGGGGTTGGCAACAAAACGAGGATCATTGACTTATGTAAGGTGTCTTCAGCTCTCGGCAACAGTGTATGTTTGGCACTTATTGGGATCCATACCTTCTCAGGCTGTGACTCTACAAGTGCCTTTTATGGCAAGGGGAAAAAAAAGTCATTTTCTGTTGCTTGCGAGAAAGAGGAATACCTGACTGCATTTACAAATCTGGGTAGCAGTTTTAATTTGGACCAGTCTACCTTTGAAGTGCTTTGCAAATATGTCTGTCACCTATATGGCCAATCATGTGCTAAAAGTCTGAACGATGCACGATACAAAGCATTCTGCATGGCATCATCAGCTTTGCCAGAACGATCCATGCCTCCGACAAGTGATGCTTTGTACCAACACTGCAAAAGGGCAAACTACCAAGCAGCCATAATGAGACATTCTCTTAAAGGTAAAATGTGTGCCCCTTCACCTGTTGGCAATGGATGGCACCTCGAGGATGGGGAGTTAACAGTGACGTGGATGACTAGAAATCCAGCCCCTGATAGTGTGTTGCAGGTTGTCCACTGCAGTTGCAAGCAAGGCAAATGTGAGACTGGAAGATGTTCCTGTATGTCTGCAAATCTGTCCTGTACAGATTTATGCCGCTGTCTCAATTGCACAAATGTTTTCCAGGAAACAGAGGAAAGAGCTACATGTGAAGATGGTTCTGATGATAGTGATAAGGATAGTAGTGATGAGTAAAGGTGATCTGTGTCACAGGTTAGTTGGATTTGAGCTGTAATGAAGCTGCTGTAAAATGTTTAATATTTGTCGTTATTGAAAAATTAGTGCGGCAGTCCAGCATTTCAAGTCATTTTAGCCAACTTGGACCAAAAACTTGAATTTTTTAGTTTTTATCTTTAATTTTGTGTGATTCCTAAGTGCCTACTGAACATTTTGATGAATAAAACATAACAAAAATGTTTAAGTTTCAATTTGTTCTTCAGTTTTATTTGGTGCCAATCTGTGAAGTTGAAGTGCGTTATAAAAAAAAATTGCATTATTTCATGGTCTTCCTTCAAAATTGAGTTGATTAATGCACCAATACTTGTCTCGGATATGTAGCTACATGTATAAATGTGGATTTGACATATATTTTGTGTTGATTAAATGCGTATTAATAAAGTTACAGGCCAAACTAGCAGCATGAGATTTTCATTTTTTGTAAATTCCTAATTATACACATTTTTGCATCCTGACAAAAAACTGCAGTATTTTTTGTGGAGAACTTTTAACATAGAATCCATAAGACTGTTGTCTATCCAGAAATTCATTAAAAAAGTAGTGCCCAGACGTGGGAACGAAAAGTGATTTCTAGCCACTTTTTCTAGGTTCACCTTATGGCCTACTATGGTTCCCCTGTAGAATGTTGTCAGAATAGCTGGTGGAAGAAGGGCTTTTCTCAGCCTACACAGGAAGTAGAGCTGCTGCTGGGCTTTCTTGGCTAAAGAGCTGGTGTTGTAGGACCAGGTGAGGTTCTTTGTCAGGTGGACACCCAGGAATTTGGTGCTATTGACGACCTCCACAGTTAAGCTGTCAATGTTCAGTGGCGGATGATTACTGTTAGTCTTCCTAAAGTCAACAATTATCTCCTTTGTTTTGTTTACATTCAGAGACAGGTTATTAGCTTTACACCAGTCCGTTAACTGCTGCACCTCCTCTCTGTATGCTGACTCGTTGTTGCTAGTGAGATCCACCACAGTCGTGTCATCGGTGAATTTTATGATGTGATTAGAGCTGTGCATTGCTGCACAGTCATGAGTCAGCAGTGTGAACAATAATGGACTGAGCACACAGCCTTGAGGGGCTCCAGTGCTCAGTGTGGTGGTTTTGGAGATGTTGTTTCCAATCCTGACTGGCTGAGGTCTCTCAGTCAGGAAGTCCAGAATCCAGTTACAGAGGGAGGTGTTCAGTCCCAGCAAGCTCAGCTTTTCTGTCAGCTGCTGAGGAATAATCGTGTTGAATGCTGAGCTGAAGTTGATAAACAACATTCGAATGTATGTGTCCTTATTGTCCAGATGAGCGAGAGTCAGATGTAGAGTGGTGGCTATTGCATCCTGTGTTGAACATTTACGGCGATAAGCAAACTGCAGGGGGTCCAGTGAGGGGGGCAGCAGGGCTTTGATGTGCCTCATGACAAGCATGCTAATGGGAGTGAGTGCAATGGGACGGTAGTCATTGAGGTTGAACACTTGTGACTTTTTTGGCACAGGAACTATGGTGGTGGTTTTGAAGCAGGTTGGGACAATAGCAGTGCTCAGGGAGATGTTGAAGATGTCAGTAAAAACGTCTGCCAGCTGGTCTGCACGTTTCCTTAGTATTCTGCCAGGAATATTGTATGGTCCTGCAGCCTTCCGTGGGTTGACTCTTCGTAGAGTATTTCTCACATCGGCCACAGTCAGATTTAATGCTTGGTCGCTAGCACATCTGGAAGGGAGGTGTCGCTGTCACAGGTGGGTGGTGTTGTCCTGTAATTAGTGATACCCTGGATACCTTTCCACATGCTCCGTGCGTCTTTGTCATATAGAAAAAGTCCCTGGATTCTCTGGGCCTGTGCGTGTTTTGCCGTTCTGATGGCGCAGGATAGTTTGACCCTTGCTGTTCTCAGGGCGATTTCATCACCTTCCTTGAAGGCAGAGTCCCGGGTCTTCAGTAGCATACGCACTTCCTTTGTAATCCACGGTTTCAGGTTCTCACCTGCTTCAGAACCGGTTTGGTGCGTCTGTCGAGCGGTCTGTATGTTGGAATTAACATGACAGAGATGTGATCTGAGTTTCCAAAGTGGGGGCAGGGCTCTGCCCGGTACGCGGCAGGAATGTTTGTATAAATAAGATCCAGCGTGTTCATCCCTCTCGTTGCAAAGTCCACAAACTGATGGAATTTAGGGAGTATTGACTTGAGATTCGCATGACTAAAATCTCCAGCGACAATAACCAGTCCATCCGGGTGTGTGTTATATATGTCTGTAATGGCGCTGTACAGTTCCTAGAGCGTTTCCTTAGCATTAGCACTGGGAGGTATGTAAATTCCGATTATGTGGATGGTGGTGAATTCCTGAGGCAAATAAAAAGGTCTACATTTAACAATCACAAACTCCACTAGTGGTGAGCAGTAGCTAGAAACAAGCACAGAGTTACTGCACCATTCCGTGTTGATATAAACACACAGTCCACCGCCATGAGTCTTACTGCACAGAGTAGAATTTCTGTCCACTCAAAATGCGGCTAGCCCATATATCCGGATGGTGGCGTCCGGAACTCTGTCGCTGAGCCACGTCTCCATGAAAACAAAGACGCAACAGTTTTTAAACTCACGCTGGGTAGTTCGCTGGAGTCGAATGCAGTCCAATTTATTGTCCAGGGAGCAGACATTAGGAAGTAATATGGACGGGAGCGACTGACGGCTGGGGTTAGCTTTTAGCCTAGCACGGACTCCCGCTCGCTTCCCGCGTTTCTGCCTCCTCGCGTACTGCCTCCGCGTGCCTCTCCCTCGGCCATTTGCATCAGGCAAAGCCGGGGGCCGAAGGTCTGGTTCTTGTAGTAGACCGAGGTCACACAGTTTATCCCGCAGATCATTCTTTATGTTTTTATATGAATATCGGTAGCAGAGAAGCGTCTCACGTTGATATACAGTACATGGACACTAATTGTTCTGATGTCCATGTACTAATGAAAAAGCGGAAAAAAATATAAAATAACAAATACTACATAAAAACAGTATTTCGGTCCAGAAAGGCCGCTGCGAGCTGCTGCCGCACCGCCATCCTTATGTTCTACTCAGTTTAAATAAGATAAGAAACATTCTAATTAGTTTTTTGATGCATTACACAGCTAGATACTCTTGGTGCAGAAAAACTGGACAAACCCCTGACACTCTCAGAATTACTGTACACTATATACTCAGTCCAAAGTGGGAAAGCAGGAAGTCCTAATGGCTACACAGTGGAATTTTATAAAAAAAAATTCAAATAAGTTAGCTCCACTATTATTAGCAGTTTATGTAACAATAAATTTCTACCCCAAACTTTTCACTAATATGAATTGCCATCTTTCCAAAGAAAAATAAGGACTTATAACAATGTGCATGACAGACTGATTGCACTTCTGAATAATGAGGTTAAGAAACTCTCCAAAGCTCTAGCTAGAAGGATTGAGAAAGGGCTTCCTTCTGTAATGTCACAAGACCAAAATGGATTTATTAAAGGCAGATACATAGCTTCTAATCTTCTATGTTTGTATAATGTAATATACTCACCCATAAAATCTAACACACCAGAGATCTTATGATCCTTGGATGAAGAATAAACATTTGACATGGTTGACTACATATTCACCACATTGCACAAATTTGTGTTTGGCCCAACAGTATGTGCATGGAAAAAAACTATTTTATACCGGTCCAGAAGCCTCCATATTAACATTATTTCAAAATACTTCAATCTAGAACATGGTATTCGACAAGGATGCCCCTTAACACCATTGCTCTTGTCAATCACCATTCGGCCATTGGCCATTCACTTTCGAAATGTATCAGAGATTAAAGAGATTACCAGTGAAGGACTTGAACAGAAAATATCAAGATGCAGATGATATGGTACTGTATACATCAGGTACACAAACTTCTGTACCATTAGTGCTTAATACACTAGCAGAATTTCAAAAGATATCTGGAGTCAAAATGAATTTGAATAAAAGCGTGCTTTTTACAGTAAACCTAGCACACAATACTAGATTGGACACCTTCCCATTTACTTTAGTAGATCAGTTTAAATACCTAGGGTAAACATCACAAGTAAATTTAAGGACCTTTTTAAAAAAAATGTTACTATCAGCATGGAAAAAATTGTGTGAACAGATGATCTACCCTCCGTCTCACATTGGCAAGAAGAATCAATACTGTCAAGATGAACATTCTTCCCAAGCTTCTATTTCTATTTCAGTGTATCCCAATATAAATTAACAAATCATTCTTTAAGAAATTACACTCAATTATAACCTAATTTATTTGGAATTCAAAACATTCACACATTCAAATGTCAACTCTAAAAAGACCTAAAGCAGAAGGAGCATGGCACTACGTAACATTCAATTTTATTACTGGGTGGCAAATATACTACCTCTAAACACCTGGGGTGTCATGCATAATTCCGTGTGTAGAATTCACATTAAAATATGGCGTATGAACAAAAGTGGAAATGTGCATATGTACAAAAAAATCCAGATGCATAACTTTGTGCAAAAGCCAAGTACCATGCACTTCCCCTTTACAAATCCCAACAAATGTGAAATTTAATGCACATGCCCACACCCACAGCTCTATCCTGAATCCTCTCTGAATTTTTCATATTTTAATAATGCAAATAAATATAAATATTACCTTCCGTTCAGTGTTTGGTTAAAAGACAATGGCAAAAGCATGTGAAAAAAAAAATTTCAGCGAATGTGAAGAGGAGGCAAGAAAAAATGTACTATTTGTTGGCTTAAGCAGTGGTATAAACAACAAAAGAAAATTGATTGCCACTCAAAAGTTCAACTTCAGAAAGTGCCCAAAATAAAAAATAAAAAGATATCAAAGTTGCATTAAAAGGCCAGTTGCAGCTCACTGTCTGAGTGTCATACAGAAGCATATTAGGGTACAGAGAAAAAAAAAAAAATAGGGACACAGTAAAGAAAAAAGGTCAAAATACATTTCAAACCAGCTGTAAACTTAGAATGCAGAGTCTTCAAAACTTTGAAGGAACATTGGAAAATCTTCATAATACATGTTTAATTTTTCCATCCATCTATCCATCCTGAGTTGTGTCAGTACCAGCAAGTATACAGCACGAGGCAGGACCAATCCCTGGACGCGGCACCAGCTCATCGCTACCGCTGTGCCACCGTGCCCACTTATGTTTAATTGTTAACAGTATACATTATTTAAATGAAGTTAAAAATGCATTTGTATAATGTAATGTACATACTTTAATGCATTTCATCTTAAAGACGACACATCAACTATACACCCTAGTATTCTAACAGCACAGAGCTCCAAGAGGATAGCTCTTAGAAATCTAAATCAACTTAGAAGCCAACTATTATCATCTGTAAATATGTGCTTTCATCTATTGAATTGAATTGAATTCCTTTATTGTTATTGTACAATGAGAATAAATATGCAAATCCTCCATAAACTTATTTTCCTATAAACTTATAAAATAACAATAATAGTAATAATAAAACAATAAAAAAAATGCACTATGAAAGTGTAAGTACAATATACATGTACATAAAGTTTAAATAATGCAAATGGTGCATTAAGTGGCTCAGGTTGTGCTATATTACAGCTGTAGTGTAAGTTTACAATGAGGTAATTGCAATTGTAAGTAAAAAAAACAGTTTTACCTAGGAGCACTTGATGGACTGATTGACTGTGTTCACAGCTCTAAGGATGAAACTATTTCTGAACCTTAAAGTCAATGCAGGAGAAGCTCTGAAGCGTTTGCTGGATGAAGGAGGTGCAAATAGACTGTACGCATGGCTGAGATGGTGCATCTCCAGGGCTAGAAGCTCTATTCCGATATCCTCTGCACTCTAGATACAACCCACCATAGAGCTTTCCAATCAGCTGCTTTACCGCTGTGATTCCACACTCAGATGCAATGGATTAAAATCCTGTGAGTGGTACACTGAAAGTAACAATGCTAAAGCAGCCATGGTAGTTAGAATAGCTTGGCCAATCCATGCACCATTTTATTAGTACAGAATGATTACAGTCAAGTGAGTTAAATTTGTAAATAATATGCAATTAATTTCAGTGTATTTGATCAATCATGTATCATTGATGTGAATATGAAAAAGAAAGGTAACACAGAAACAGTACCACTGCTTTGACGCTGGGTGCTGCCAGTTTGCAAAACTAAGCAGAAGTGTGTGTACGCAAAGAAGGGGGCTACCGTGAAAATGTGTGTGGCTTTATGCCAAGTTTAGTTTTTATACATCTCAAACTGTGTGAGGAAATAGGCAACATTTTGGTGCGTATGCACCGTTTATGCATGAGGCCCCAGGCCATTGACACAAATTGATGAATAGAAACAAAACGGAAATAGAAAATAGAAACAAAATCTTGCTGTACATCTTTAAATGCACTGCTTTTCACCCCAGCAAATAAATATTATCAGTAATAGACTAATAATCCAAATGTCCATCAATCACTCAGAATATTGAATCAATGCAAGAAGCACTTTAAGACAGAAAATGTTTAATCTGTTGCATCTCTACATGATAATCACTTTTATTTACATTCAAAAGACAGTGGACAGTCAATTGGGATTCACACTCATCTCTTTTAAAATTGTCTAAAATGTATCCAGGCCAAGATTCATCCTGTGAATGTTGCCATCTAGCTCCTTCCACACAGGGCCACATGTTCTGGGTGTGCACCACATTAACATCATTCTGGACAAAAATCTTGGTGATACAATCACTCCTAAAACATTAACAGATGTGTTTGGTGTATGAACAGATGAGCTGAAAGTGGAGAAGAACAAATTGATAGTAACTGCCTTTAACATACTACAAGCGTGTAGACTTATCTTGCTCAACTGGAAGAATCTCAACCCACCTATTAAGTCATTGGGTAACTTATGTTCTATACTATTTGAAATTGGAAAAAAAATCAAATTCTTGCGTACAGGATCTGTTCAAAACGTTTTTAAAATATGGCAATATCTAATTAATAAAATTTTAGAATAAGTATTTATATCAGTGAAATGGACATTCTCGATTCTTTGTTGTTTTTAGAGTTTTGCTCTTGTTGTTGGCTCTCTTCTCTTTCTCTTGGGGTGGGGTTAATTTTTGGATTGTAAAATTGACTTGATTGTATGGATTGTTATTTTCTTTGTTATGCAAGTTAAACTTGATCATATGGAATGTTATTTTCTTCAAATAAAATCAATAAAGTATTAAAAATGGAAGAAAGTGGCAGGAACAAAAAGCTCCAGCAACTGCAGCCCTCCAGAATGTGAGACTGGCATCCCAAACCAGAGTATTGTGTTATAGTGAAAAGTAGGAAAGGAATTATGGAAAAATGGAATTTAAGAATAAATGAAAGGGGGAAGAAAATGTTTGTGTGTTTTTTGGGATTGTGAGTTATCCAAGGCATCATGCAGATAGACTGAAGAGAATGAAGACGTTTGTTTAAATTTAAAAAATAACTAGAAAGATTTTATATAGCTTGAAAACATTAAAAGCAGTTACTCTACTAAGCAATAGGCAACCCAAAACATCAGGAAGGAAAACTTGTGGCGGGTAAGAAATAAAGCATAAATTATAAGAGAGTGTTATCAGCAATCAGCATTTTCCAATGATGCAAACAAAGATTAGGATGGAAAAAAGCGAATGTGAGACATGGGAAGGGAAGTAGTGAATAACAAATTAAATTTTACATGCTTGGTACATGGGAAATAATTTCCATGGTTACAAAAACATAAAACTAAAGTAGAAGAACTGGATATATTTCAATGTTCTTTTTGTTATGTCTGATAAAATGGGATTAGGTGATAGAAACATAGTAAATATACAGTGGAGCAAAGACTACTTTAGAAATTACTAAAAGGAATGCTGTTAAAAGTAACAGCACAATGAAGGGAGACTAAACAGAATGGTGGTATGTGTTAATTAGTGAATTTTAGATAAAAAAAGAGAAAGTTATTTACCAACATAAATCTGTGTCACTAAGCTTTAAGGATGTGGGGAGCTGCAGTTATGAAAGGTACAGTAAATTGTTTGCACAGCAGTTAAGGCTACAGCTTCCACCTCTAAGAAAATGCATTCAGATCCTGTCCTGGTCACTGTTCATGTGGAGTCTGCCCCATCTCCTTGCTTGTGATAATTAATGTTCTCTGATGTACTTGGATCCTGCCTTACACCTAAACCTGCCAGGATAAAATTAGATTAAGCGAGATTAGAAAATTAAGAGAGGAATAATATTTTAATGTAAAAAAAAACTCATTTAAAAACTCCTATTTCATTATTTTCTACAAATTCTTAAATTGCCAATGAAAAAGTAACCCATCATCCTTCTGCGTCATTACTTGTGTTTAACCCATGGCTTAAATTTTCTTTCTTCAGCTGGAAGTGAAAACAAGAAAAATGTATTCCATTTAGCCAGTTAAGCAATGTCTCATCTGCAATGCCCCCCACCTCCTCCATTCACATATCATTTGAATATCCCCACAGGAATGTAATGAATTTCATTAAAATTAATCCTACATTGTTAACAACCTTTTATATTCATCATTCCTAAGCAGCAGAGATACAAAAAGGTGGTAACCGTAATAAAACTTCTGTAGATAGTCAAGCTGCTTGATTATATTGCCAGCTTCCCTGATTATTTCACTATACCTTTGGGAAATATTTGTTCCGATTTAGAAAACATCTTCAGTAGAAGTCAAAAATAAAATAAGAAGAGATTAATTATGTTTAGGGCTACCATTGAGTTTTCAAAGAGAAGGCAAGAATTGACTCTGGCATATTTTTCATTAGGCATTGTAATCGGGCACCTTTGTGGTACATGCCAGAACACAGATTTATTTTTTCTATCATGTTGTTCAAATAATGCCAGAAGCATGGGAAATTGGAAATTCAAAGAGTATATAAAGCCTGGCTGTTAAGTGAAGCCTGTCATGTCTATATTTTTGCTTTAATTTATAATACTCCTTAAAATAAAATTAACCCTAGGTCTTTAAAGAGAATCTAGTACTGGAATTTGGCAAGAACCATGCCTAAATAGGTTACCAGTCCAATGATTGATCTATAGCCCCACTGTAGAGTCACATACTGTATTATGCGAATAAAAACACATTTGAGATGTGAAGTTCCAGTAAACTCGAAACAAAGACATACTGTATGCAGAACATGCAAACTTTACATAAACAGTGACCAGGCCAGAATTTGAGTGATGGAGATGGAGACAACATTTCCATCAACTGCATCACTTAGTCATTTTTAAACTATGTGTTTCCTGGATAAACCAGTTGTGCAGTAATTAGCATTGCAGCTATAAGATGTCTGGCTGTTGTACCTGGCTGCAGTACTGTGCAGCAAGGAAAAATAATAAGTATGTTAATACAGAGACATATCTGATTTTTTGCTATATACACACATAGATTTAGCAAGCATATATACAAACATGTAAACATATTTTTGACTGGGAAGAAGACCTCTGGTCCTCAAAAAAGGTGGCTCGAGTGCTTCTTTTTCCTACTTTTTCCTACTTACTATCATCATCAGTTCTTCCAAATGTTGCTTTTTAAATTCATGCCATGCACTCTGTACCATGGAGGGTGGAAGACAAGAAGACTGGCCACAGTCCTACCGAGTTACACAGTAACTCTATATTCAGGCTAAGCTTTCACTTTGGTATGTGTGTCAGTGGCCTGCTGCTTTATCGTTTGTTATTCATCATCAGTGGAAAGGTTCCTGTTTTTGGATTGACACTGAGATAAGTTCGCGCATGTTGTTCTTTTTCATTGCATCTGGTGTATGATTTTCAGCTGTGATTAAAACAACAAGTATGCTGTAAAGACCTGAGCAGACATCAGTTTACACAGGAAGTTTTGTCCCAATAACTATGAATGTGGGGATTATGAGCCCTTGTTCTTCTTTGAGTCATAATGGTATTAATCTGTTTTGCAATTGTAAGGATCACTTAACTGTGCACACAGGAGCATAGTTCATTATGCGCAGGCATGCATCTTTTTTTGATAGTCTTGCATTCTGTATACTGTTTTCTGTAAGAAAGATGCAAAGCCCTACAAATTTGTGCATAATATTGCTAGCAGCATTTAGCAAGTATCAACAGGTTACACAATGCTGTCCAGGGCTGTCATCTTCTTTGTTCCTATCACATAATCGGTCCCTACAATTTGTCTAATATTCAGTAAATGTTGCTGCTCTTCTTTTAATCTCTGCCATGTCATCTTTATGATACATATTATTATCCAGTTTGCTGTTAGAAAGACACAAACCAAGATAAGTGGGTGGGGGACACTGACAGCCACATGTTGTGATTCATCAGCATATGTCATCTCATAAACATTTGGTCAAGACCAAGATCAAGGCTGCTGTCCCAGTGGTTTGTGAGTAATCATGTGACCTTCAGACACAACCCTTAATATTTTAGATATATTGCAAGACAAACGTGATGAGAACAATAAAGTGTTGGGGTACCAGCCTGGTAATTTTATATAACAGAATGGCAAAGGAAAAAGAAAAACATCCAATAATTGCAAAGATGTCTTTAAAGACGGAGGTTTAGGATAGAACAAAGACTGGAGAGCTTCTAGTCTTCAGTCCTTCCAGGCCGGAAGAAGCGCGTTGAGGTGGTTGGACACTGGAAGTGATGTCAGAGGTGTTAAAAGCCATTAGAACACAGTGCCAACCCCTGGAGCAGCAGTGGAATTGCACTCAGTAGAGCCCTTCAGCAGTCCCCTATGCACATACGCATGACAAAATATATAGATCGTTCTTAAAATATTAGGTGGTGTACAGCTGCAGAATAAGGTCCTTTCGAAATTTAGAATCCATAGACAAACTAGAAAACAATAAGATTAGAAATGAAGGTCAGGCACAAATTCTTTCACAAAGCCAAAAGCTTGCCGGACTGTTCTGGTTACAGAAAGATAACAGAAAAAGGAGAACAGACATATAACGAATTATTCCATTTGTTGGAATAATTTTTGCAAATAATATTTGAATAAGACAAGAGATCTGGCTGCTACTTGCTCATTTACTGTCAGACTGTCTGTCCATCTCAGTGATTTAACATCTGAGCTTCCTTGTGTTGGAAGGCATCCTGCCATCGAGCTATTGGACCTTTTCTCATGATTGAGCCACATGAACATAGCTAGACAGCCAAAATATGAGCCACTGTTTCCATTGTATCACAAATTCTTGTTTGAAAATGTTGATGTCCTGCCTTTATTGCTATTCATTTTAAGAAGAAGAATCAAAAGTCAAGCTAAGTGCTCTTTTTTATTTGTAATTTTGAGCGTTTTATTCTCACATGTTTATTATGAACTATGTGCGAGTTTGTGTAGTTTGGGTTTGCATTGGGCTGCAAGATAAAAGAAGGTATTTTTTCAGGAGTGTGAGCCTGTACAGAATGCCATCTGTGTAAACTGTAAATGTTTGTTTGTGCCATTTTCCCAGGTTTCCCTGTTTCTCTCCCACATATCACAGACTCAGATTTCAGTAAATTATACATTTTAATTTAGTCACATGTGGTTATATGCATGATGGGGACCACTGATAACTGTTGTCTTGTCTAGGGCTGGATGAGCCTTGAGCTTGTTGCAGTCAAGAAAGCCTATGGCCTTCCACATCACTGAATTGAATTAACTGGGTTTTAAAATGTTATGTTACTCTATATTTGTGTGTGTAAATATTACACCATTTTCACATTGTATTAATTCTCAATTTTACTTTAAATATTTTATTTAAAGTAAAATTTAGACTCTAGGGATTGACAAAAATCCACAAAAAAGTCTTATTAGGATGACTGGGATTTTAGCCCAGTGTAACCATGTGTTAGTGTGCCACTGCGATGACCTTCTGCCTTGTGTTGAGACTGCTGGGATAGGCTGTGTACTGCTGCTTTCTTCAATTGGATTAAGTAGGTCTGAGAATTTTATAATGTAACTTATTCAATCCTTTCTAACTCATACTTATAATATTATATTAGGCTCTGTTAGATGGTATCTGCCATTATAGACTCTGGATAGAGAGGATATACCATCTTGTCCTTCCATGTATACATCCATGTTCCTGCTTATCCAGGGCATGGTTGCAGTGCAGCTGGAGCCTATGCCGGCAATCATCGTATATTATATTACATTGTAATTGCATGAAGAAAGAATGAAAGTTAACATGTCAGCTTATCAGATTATCATTTGGCAACAAACAGAGAAATAAAATGAATTCCATTTAACAAATCAAGAATAAAGGGTGCTTGGCAGTAAAAATATGAAAGTGGCTGTGCTAAAAGGCAGTAAAAGTTACTCGAGTAGATTTTCCAGTGAAGAATTTGCAAAAGACACATGTAAATAGATAAAAAAAAAAAAAAAAACTGTTATCAGTGGCAAGGAAAACTGATGAGGTCAAGAGACTGGTGAAGTTAAAGAGAGTTAAATCCACTGAAACTCATGAAGTATCAATTGAGCTATGGAAAGGATGTGGCGAAGAGGCAATAAACTACATCATTACACTGTCTAAGAGAATATTGCCAGCAGTAGTGGTGATTGGTGCCTGTAAATGCAATGGAGGAAGAAGATATCTATTTGGATGATGTTAGAGGATGTGGTAGGCACAGTTCAGCTCTTATTTACTTAGATGATAAAGAGGCCCTTAAAATAGCAAAAGTATACATCAATAAAGCTACTGAAAATTATGAGTGCTGTTTTTTTCTATTCTGAAATAACTAAATTCCATATTTATTTGTGAATGGTTTGAAATATCTTTAGTACTGAAGTGCTGTCTATAGGGGCCTCTCTTGAAACTGAGCTTCAGTTGCTGCTAACACCTGAATCTTTCACACAGAAGACTGTGGTAGGATCTGATAAATCAGAGCATAAACAAGAGGAAGCCACTCTGCTCATCAAGCTTTTTTTGATTAACTAATGACTAAATTGATCCAATATCTAAGATGCTTTTTTTAGATTAGATTAGAACAGTGTTTCCCAACCTCGGTCCACACTATGCCTGCAGGTTTTTGCTCCAGCCAGATTCCTAATCAGTGACAACACCTGATAGCACTGATCTCATTTAATTAGCTGGTATTATTTTTCTTTTATTCTACATTCAGAAAAGCACATCAGCATGATTTTTACATTTATAAGACATTTAGAAATATTTCTGCTTTTGCAAAAGATTTAAATGTGTGACTGTCTTTTGTTGATTTTATTATATTTTGCCCTTTCCCTGTGCAGTTTGTCTTCTTCATTATATCTTATTAAAGACACGCTAGCAAACACTGAATAGTCAAAGGCTGCAACTACTTTAGCATCAGACCCACTAATTAGTAAATAATGGATTAATTAAACAATTAGAACACCTAGAAAAGCAGAATGAAAATCCAGATGAAAATATTGTTAAAAAGAAAAAAATACATTATTCCCATATAACTGCTTGGTACATTTTAATCTATATATATATATATATATATATATATATATATATATATATATATATATATATATATATATATAGTAGCAGATAGAGGCGTGGTCCACCTCTAACACCCTCAGGTACCACTCTGAACACCAGGTGAGAGTATAATAACTATTATTTTTTATTATTACACAGTGCACAAAGCACCCTTCACTCTACACTCATAAATCACAAATAAATCTCCAACCAATACTCTTTCCTCCTCGCCCAGACACTTCGCCCTCCTACCTCCCAGCTCAGCTCACTGTCTGGGCTTTCCCACAATCCTTTTATACACCCTGACCCGGAGGTGTTCCTGCCCCATCAGTCCACAGTTCCTTATTCCTTCCAGGTCAGGGCAAACAGTCATTTTCTTCACCCTGGGAGCACGTTGTTTCTTCCCGTCACATGACTATGACGTACTCCCGGGTTATAGGGCCCATGCGAGCCTATGAGCCCCCCTACAGCGACGCCTGGTGGCCCCCAAGGTATCCAGCAGGGCTGTGTATAAACACTACATAGTCCATGATGCACTGCTGGAACTCGGGGCATGATCATGCTGTCGGAAGAGCTCCACCTGGCGCCCTGGGGGTGAGGGCCGGAGTAAAATGCCGGCAATCCACCACAATATATATATATATATATATATATTATCGAACTTAGTTTTTTAATTTCTATATTGTTCCTAAAACACAGAAGTTGGGAAATAACACATCACTTAATTAGCCGAGGAGTCCAATTAAAAACAGAACTTGGTTGCAACAAAAACCTGCAGCCACAGTGTGCCCCCAGGACCGAGGTTGGGAAACACTGGATTACAAAAGCTTTATTACTCCCAAGGGGAAATTCACATGCATACAGCAGCAGAAACATAAAAATAAGGATAATAACTCACAAATAATACAGCCAATCAATCAGTGGATATGTAAAAATAAATAAATAACTGTACAATAAAACCTTGATTATCCATCAGGGGTCAGGACTGCGGCTGTGACGAATAAGAGAAAAGATGGATAACAGAACAACTATAAAAATAATATACAATTGATTAGTTTAGCGAATAGCCATATTTATTTACTATAATAAAAAAAACAAAATACAATATAGTATTAACAAAATTAATTTATATAATATTGAAATGGCCAGCGCAATAAGAAAATACAACTCAGAGGTACTGGAGTTTTCTATGTTTTACTTGGGGTTTTTGTTCCTTAACAAACAGTGCCCTGTCTTATACTCTGTTATCTGGGTTACAGATCACATCTCCAAAACAATAAAAGAAAGCTTTCTCTACTGATAATTATCTCCTGCCACTCACGTTCTGTCTTTTTCTATACTGCAAATACTCCTTCTTATTGTCTCCTGACTCCCAACTTAAAACTTCCTTCTCCCGTACCTATCTTTTTCTCTTAACTCCTCCTGTCACTCATCTCCTGACAGAACAGCAGCTCTTGACCCAGTCCTATAACTTACACAGCATTCCGCCCTTTCTGTTCCCACACAGTGCATTATAAGATGCCTGCTCATCACAATGTATTAACAAAACAGAATATAACAGAATTTTAAAAGAAAATTATAATGCAGAAGAACATTAACATTAATACAACCTTACCGTCAGTGGTTTCCATTTTCGACACTTTTTCAATTTTGTCGGAATCACGATTTATATTATTCACTGTTGTTCTTCCTACTCTGAAAATTGAAACAATACTTGAAGCCAGTTCCAACACCATACACATATGTTTATCGGCCATAACAATGTATATGTACACAGCAAAATCCAAAGTGTTAAATTCACACCTACAGAGTTAATTTTAACACTTCTTCAGAGTTTATATATGTCCACACCAAATCACTTTGTGTAGTCTTATATTTTTTGACACTTTTTAGGTGTTGAAATCAACACTGTAAGAGTTCATTTTTTAACGCCAGAAGTGTGATGAACATACACTTGGTGTAAACTAAATTCCCAAAACACTCTGCTGGTGTTAAAAAAGTAAAGCTTAAGATGTTGATTTCAATACATGACAAGTGTGGAGTGGGAATATATTTACACTCAATGAGTGTTAGTATATCCTATTATTTTAGATGCAATATTAAGTTTGTGCACCTCATTTTATTTAGAAGCTAAAGTCTCATTAATGAAAAGTTTAATGTACACACATTATATACCAGATTAAAAAAAACACAGGAATCAAGACTTTTCAAAATGCTTGTTTTATTAAACAAAATAGTTTACAAAATATTTCAAAACCTATAAAACAACAAAGCAGGTTTCCCATCCAAAATTATTTAAATATATAAAAAAAATGGGGCCTTCTGTATAAACATTGTGTACGCACAAAAATATCGTGTACGAATGTTTCCACGTTCAAATTGCGATGTATAAAACCTAAACTTGACATAAAGCCACGCACATTTTCACGGTAGCTCCAACCCTGGCGTACGCAAATTCTCCGCTCGGTTTTGCAAACTGGCATCACCCCGCGTCAAAGCAGTGCTACTGTTCCTGTGTGATTACCCTTTCTTTTTTAGATCCACATCTCTGACACGGCTTTATTATATACACTGAAACTAACTGCATATTGTTTATTAGTTTAAGGCATCTGATTGTAATTAACCTGTAAAAATATAATGGTCCAGGGAATAGCCAAAGTATCCCAAATGCCATAGCTGCTTTAACGTTGTTATTCTCACTGTACCTTCTTCTTCTTTCAGCTGCTCCCGTTAGGGGTTGCCACAGTGGATCATCTTTTTCCATATTACTCTAACTGCACCATTTGGAGTATTAATATCACTACATCTGAGTGTAGAATCACAGATCTACAGCACCTGATCGGAAAGAGAATTATTGGTATACAGCATCAAGCACATGCTGCCTCAGCCATGCTGCCTATTTTAACTGTTCTCAAACGGCAAACGCTTCAGAGCCTTTCCTGTACTGACCTCGCAGTTCAGAAACGGTTTCATCCGAAGAACTCTAAATGCAATCAATCAGTCCATCAAGTGCTCCTTGTAGAACTGTTTGTACTTATTAGTACAATCACCTCACTGTAAATTTGCGATACAGTTATAATATTGCACAACCTGCGCCACTATATAAAACGTGTAATTACATATGATAATATCATTTTAAAGATGACATGCAGCAAAATATTTATTATATTATACAGATAAAACTTAAACTTCATTTAAATAATATATATTGTTAATAATTAAATATGTGAGGACACGGTGTCGCTGCGCTGGCAAGGAGCTGGCGCTCCGTTCACGGATTGTGCCTGCCTCGCGCTGTATGCTTGCTTTGGCTGGCAAGACACTGGAAGGATAGAATAATTAAACATATACTACGAAGATATTTCCATGTTCCTTAAAAGTTTTGAAGAATCGGCATTCTCAGCTTACAGATGGCTTAACGTCTATTACAGAGCTTATTGTGTGGCGATTGGGTATTTGGAGAAAGAAAAGTAAGGACAGGAATTGGGGGTTAGTACGTTTGAAAGAAACAGTACTGCTGCAATAAATTATTTCATCGAAGATCGCGCACGGTGCAGCAAGCATCTTGCGTGAGGCATGACAAATCACTGTGCCACCGTGTTCCCATGTTTAATAACCTGCTTTAACTCCTATCATCATGAAAATGATATCAAGTATACATCTCAGTATTTTAAATATTTAGAGGACTGTAATATCATGAATGTAATGGATTCTGTGTCCTGTCGGAGGAAGAGAAAGCCCATTTAAGAAGCACGTAGTGATTCACACACATAGAGCACATAGAAGATCAAATACAAAACAATGCATTTAATGTGCTACTTTAGTTACAATGGGATTTGAGAAACTAGTAAATTAAACGATTTTAAGATGAAGTTTATGATGTTCAACTTTAATGACAAAATAAACTACATGATTAAAGTGGAAATTTCGAGATTAAAGTTGACATTTCATGCTTTTTTCCCAATTTGTGCCTATTTTTTTTCTTTTCTCTGTACCCTAATAAGCTTTCATGTGACATTCAGATGTTGAGCTACGACTCACCTTTTCACAGCGACTTTGATATCTGACTACTTCTTTTTTATTTAGGGCACTGTGCGACTTTGTCAACTTGAGCTTTCGAGTCTCTCCGACACTCTATGTTACTCAATCAACTTCCTTTTGTTGTTTATACTACTGTTTAAACCAATAAATAGTAAGCTTTTCCTTGCTTCCACTTGGTATTCGCTGAAATTCTTCTATGTCCCGTGCTTTTGCCATTGCCGTTTCACAGAACGCTGAGCTTAAGGGCTGTTTATATTGATTTGCATTTGCAAAGAGGCATAATTCTGGGAGGAGACGGAACGGGACAGCAGGCGTGTGCACGTGTGTTACTTTTCACGCTGACCGGGATTTATGTAGTGGAAGAACGTAGAAGTTGGCGTTCGCACAGATTTATGCATCTGGATATTTTTATGCTTACTCACATTTCTGATTTTGTCCGTATGCCATGTTATAGTGTGAATTCTACACACGGCGTTATACATGAGGCCACTGGTCTCAGTGGCAATTTACAGGGGATCCAAGTGTTAATTTACATTTTAGTTCATGTAGGTTACAGCAGCTATTAATCCTTGGTGCAAACACTGGTCTGTAACATTGAGCACAGCAAACTATTCTATATACAGGACTAAGTAAAAATAAATAAATACAAAAATAAAATAAGTGCTAGTGGTGATCGTTTAAATGGGATAACATTAAATAAATAACACAAATTCTGGCATAATCTATTGCCTCATCATACCTACAGTCCACTTTGGGAAAAATACATCCTCCATAAAGAGATAAAATAAATTATTAGGCCAACATCAAATAAAATTAAAAGCAACGTGCTAATTGTGAATACATTTAACAATAACCATCTAAAGAAAACATTTGTACATGCCAGTTAAACCAGCACAAATGGGGGTATTATATATTGACTCTCGTCAGACCCATATACATTTTGCAAGTCAAATAGCCTGTGAAACCTCATACTATTGGCTTTGAGGAGTTCAGCTATGCCACATTCACCCTGTACTTTAAATGCATGGAGATGCGGTGAGAAATGGTCGGTGAAAAGTTTATCCACCAAAAAGAATATATTGTTGCCGATACTAAGTATTTTTCGAATCTGACTGAAAACTGGAAGTTGATCTTCAATTTTATTGCAAACAACGAGGCCTACTTTGTATTCAGTCCCATCAATTTTCACCCAGTTCATGGAGTACATGGTTTTGTGCATGGGATTCTATTGCGTTCCTACTAAATGCTTGCCATCATCAACACTCTCCCAGCAAAATGTTTTAATTGGTCCATACTCAACATCTCTCAAAGGTGATGTTTCCCAAAGATAGTCTATGGACATCAGATGTCTTTTTGCCAAAGATTTGGTGATATTTTTAAAATTCTTGAGTGTATTTTTGAACACTTTATGTTTAGCTTCGAATCGCATGCTCCACCTATGTACTAAAGGACCTATCTTACATATAGAGGAAGGATAATGAATCATAAAATAATGCTTTGGCAATAAATTCTTGAGTAGATACAATTTTGTGAATAATTCATGGTGTTCAATTATTAAGTACTTCATAAGAATAGTCATGCCTTCAGAGAGACATGGGGAAAATACAAGGTTGACTATTTAAAGTAAGAGAAGAAGCAAATGCCATTGCTCATCTCCACTGGGAATAATATCACCAAAGACTAACGGCATGTTTTTAAAAGACTAAGTGCCTGGATTGAGTTAGGCACTAAGCCATTTCCTTTGTGGTCTAGATTCACTTGTGTGGAATGATTCTTTTGTTCCAAATAGCCATAATCATAGGCATATATTCTGGAAACCAATTCACTCCGTGACGTAAAGTTACTGTCAAGATATTCAAAGAGTAATTTCATTTCATATTGAGCAACTCCTAGGATGTCATGCATTACATCGAAAGAGAAATTGTGGCATACATGAAAATATTTTAGAGTGTTGAGTGATGATTTTCTTTTGAGGCCATATAGCGATGAGATTTGTGTGTCCGATTCCAATTCAAGGCAGTGGCGCTCATAGACTACACAATCACGTAAAACAACCCTTGGGTCATCCTCATTATAAATAACCTGGGCATCTGCCTTTTCAGTCAAACATAAACAACAGAAATACTGACCACTAAAAGATTCAGAGAAGCCAAGGATTGAGTGAATTCCCAAGTTGTCTCCATTCACTTGACACAGAGTGCCATAAATTTTCCCTGTGAAAATTGGCATTTCAATGCCATCTGTTTCTAGAATACTAATTTCATGTATCAAAGGCTCCAATATGGGCTGGAACCCATATTTTTACAAATTGTGAGCATGAAAAAGTGCTACTAAATGGATATTCATCAGTGTTGAATTAAATTTGGGTGGAACATTTCTTAGTACAAAATAAAGTGCCCCAACTTTGTGTATCCCGTGTTTGGATCCAAGGGAATTTGCAGCTTCAAAATCATCATAATATAATTGGATCTGCGACGCAGTGGAATGTCTGGAAAGTAATGGATGAGCCTTGAAGTAACTTCCATCATAAAAGTCCTTATAATCATTTGATCTCTGCCTTTCTGAAGATTCCCTAATCAATCTACATACATCTGAATTTTGACACATACATTTTATAGTTTCTAATATTGGTATGTAAACAAAGGTATCTTTTACTGGGACCTGATCATAACAGCCTTTTTTTTTATTGCGTCTCACATCATACCTCATACCAAGTCCAATTTCAATTGGCTCAACTACACCCCGTTTATCAATGAAATAATTGGTTCTTTTGCTTTCTGTGTTAAAACAAACAAATGGGTTTTCAAAATGTGTAAAACTACTCTCGACTGCCAACCTGACTGGATTTACAAGAGGAATAGATGACAATAGTTTTTGGTGAGTTTGTGTGCAAACTTCAGAAGTTAGCTCTTCAAGGTCTGAGACAAGTGCTGAAATTAAAATGTTTGCCACACCGCTGCATTGTAATTTGGCCAAATTTGAAGCACACATATCCTTTGTATGTCTTTCAGAAAGGCAGTCATCATTGTTCTCCAAACAATCTGTGGGAAAAGCTGGGGTATCACTGTCACCATTGTTCCCAAAATCAGATGCACCTTGGGAATCACCAACACCTGTCTGTATAGAACCTAACTGATTACTATCAACATCTTGGGATGACTGTGGTTCTACATAATGCAAACCATTATAGTCAAAATGAACACTGTTTAAATGTTTTCTAAACCTTGAAAAACCCTGCAGTCACATTGCATACAAATCAACCTGAACTTTAAAGAAGGATAGAAACTCTGTTACTCTTGGTGACTCACTTGTTAGACCTATGTCAATGTTGTAGATTGTTGTCTGATGAAAGGTGTAGACATTTGCCAGAGATTCCTCATAGGTTAGGTTAAAGACTTAATGAACTTTGAAAAGTTCATCTATGGCACTCAGGGAGGTGGTTCCTGCACAGGGGATGAGCTGCTTATCAACAACAACATAAAAATTGTCTATCCTCTTCTTGGTTTGTCCTACTGCAAATAGGTATGGTTGGTGGCCTTCTCTCCCACTGAGATGTTCTTCAATGCTGTTACAGGACTATAAAAGAATGACAAGTTATATTTTACAGTTGATAAATGCACAGCACTTTAAAAAAAGAACAGAATTCTTTAATACATTAAACAGTTCAATCCATTATTAACAATTTAGGTCAGCAAATTTTTTTTTTTTTACTAAAACAAGATAAATCTATACTAATAAAAGGCAAAGCCCTCACTCACTCACTCACTCACTCACTGACTGACTCCCGTGTGGGTAGAAGGCTGAAATTTGGCAGGCTCATTCCTTACAGCTTACTTACAAAAGTTGGACAGGTTTCATTTCGAAATTCTATGCATAATGGTCATAACTAGAAGCTATTTTTCTCCATTTACTGTAATGGAGTTCAGCTCGAGGGGTGGAGTTTCGTGTGACATCATCACGCCTCTCACGTAATCACGCATTACGTAGAAAACCAGGAAGAACGCACTGAAGAAAACATGCATTATATAATTAAGAAGGCAGCGAAACAATTAGAAGCGAGCGAGTGACATATAAAACCATATTCAGCGGCTCACGTGAACTGACGCAGTGCGCAGACAAAAAGCAACAGTTCCAAAGAGTGCTGAACAAAAACCGAATTACACTGCTACGTTCAAATAGACAAACCACACGCCGTGGCGCAATAGTAGAGCATTCGCCTGTAGTGCCCACGTCCGAGGTTCGATTCCCGAGAGGGGATGCACTAAGTATGTACGCGCGCTTCTTGATTTATTTTAACCTCGCATCCCCTTAGTTTGAGACGTATGAAAACGCTTGCGGTTAACGCAGAAAGACAGATCACCTATTGAAGCTTCATGAATAATGGATACTTTATTCGCGATCAATGATTGTTTTGGTAAAGCCATACTCAGTGTATTCATTAGATGAACGGTAAAAAAGTAAGAGCGAGGGGAGGGTGACTTATTGAGGCATGCAGGCAAAACCATAATAGCACACGGGCTCGATGTACTGTAGTGTGCGTCAACTCGATCTGAATTGCGCAATCACATTTGAAAAAATATATCTTTTCAAGTTCTATTTAGTCCATATGTGTCAAACTCAAGGGCCGCGGGCCACATCCGGCCCGGCGTGTAATTATATCCGGCCCGCGAGATCATTTTATATACTGTATTATTGTTATTAATGGCCCGGGTATATGAAGCGCTGGTAACACAAACTACAGATCCCATAATGCAGCACTTCAGCTGCCTTGCCGAACACTTACCGTGTTAATCAAGTCTAGCTTATGATGCTGCAAGTTATTGCGAAGCTAGCCCACACGATGCCGAAGAGAAAAGTTGATTCTGAAAATAGAGCCTTTAAAAACCGATGGGAGGCTGAGTATATGTTTCCTGACATTGCCGGTAAACCCGTGTGTCTCATTTGTGGAGCTAATGTGGCTGTAATTACAGAATTTAATCTTTACAACGACTGACAAACACAGAATGTAACTTGAACACAACACATCGTACAAATACGACCCTAATTGAAACAAATAATGATAATCGAATCCTTGATCACAGCAACACTCAATAACACTCACAAAACAATTACTGTATATTGACAATCATGTTACGTTATTTTTAAAATGTTCCCTTTTCTTTTTCATAGCTTCCTTAACACACTACGTCTCCGCTGCGAATATATATATATACCTCGATCTACATACTCTCAAATATTGTAGATAAGCCACACACCGTGGCGCAATTTTAGAGGCTTTGCCTCTATCGCCTACGTCCGAGGTTCGATTCCCGAGAGGGGATGTACTGAGTATGTACGCGCGCTTCTCGGTTCATTTTAACCTCGCATCTCCTTGGTTTGAGACGTATGAAAACATATGCGGTTAACGCAGAATCATGTTACGTTATTTTTAAAATATTTCCTATTCTTAGCACAAGCACAGCTGAGAAGCTTCGATGCATGTACTCCATAACAAAAAATAACGCATTTAATCACACTTTCAATTCCAAGCAAAGGGGAACTTTTGTCAATGCATGATTTCCTGGTACATCGATTACACTGATGCACACATCACAGCTACAAAAATGTTACAGTTGGAATGAAGCGCGTTCCTACGACTGATCGGAGGAAAATTTAATTTCAAAAAACTACCTGAGGGAAGCCTTGATAAAAGCATGGTTTTGTGCACAGTGAAAAGCAAGCAAAATTAGATGCATTACAGGAAGTGGACTTTGTGGCTCTTACTGGGGATCATTGGACTTCCGTGACCGTTAGTAATTCTAATTACATCTAATTACAAAATGTTCAATGATCACACTGTTTTAGCCTAATGTACAAAATAATTTTGGCTAAGGTTACTCAGAGTTTAAAGATTAAGTTGGTCAAATTACCTTTTATGTTTCTGACTTATTTTTTTAAGAAGAAAAACTGCACTTTATGTTGAAATTTTGGTTATTATTATTTAAAGACAATACCATTCTGAAAATGTACTTAAAGTACTTAAATAACCACTTTATTTTTAAGTCTGCCCAATTTTAACCAGGGATGATATTTTTGTTTCTGTTTTGAATTCAAATGCAGTTTAAAAGCATTTTTTTTTTTTCAGAAATTAAAAGAGCTTGAGTTTACAATATTCATGTCCATGTCTATTATTTGATTCTGTCGCCCACTAAAACCCTTTTAAATTAAAAAAACACATTTG
>JANRMT010062861.1:52135822-52185669 GCA_026402145.1 Polypterus bichir lapradei | reverse complement strand
TGGTTTTGCCTGCATGCCTCAATAAGTCACCCTCCCCTCGCTCTTACTTTTTTACCGTTCATCTAATGAATACACTGAGTATGGCTTTACCAAAACGATCATTGATTGCGAATAAAGTATTCATTATTCGAGTATGTAGATCGGGGTATATATATACATATATATACCCGCGTATCGCAGCGGAGACGTAGTGTGTTAAAGAAGCTATGAAAAAGATTTGTTTCTTACTGCATCAATAAACAGATCGTCGTCTTCTTTATCTGAGACCTGACACACTGCATGCACGGGTTTTTTTTTTTACACTGTCTTCCTTTAGCGGGACATTCACTTTTTCCTGACCCGGAGGTGGTTGAGGATCACATGGACTGGGGATTGAGAACACTTCCGGGTCAGGGATTATAAAAGGACTGTGTGCACCGTGTGCTTTGTTTCTGCAGTAGCTGCAGTTATTAATAATATGCTTGTATGTATCAGACGCTTCATATTTTTTTGCTGCCTTTTCAATTGTGTAATTCGTTTTTTGTTCAGCGCTCTTTGGAACTGTTGCTTTTTGTCTGTGCACTGCGTCAGTTCACGTGAGCCGCTCGGTGTACATGCATCGAAGTTTCCCAGCTGTGCTGGTGCCATCTCGTGCTATGTCCATGGCTGTATTTAATGTTTCCTAAGTCCTGGCACTTAAAACTTTCTCTCGCAGTTTCGCTGAGATTGTGCCAAACACCACCCTGACCATCTCATCTTCCTCTGCATAAGCACAGTCCTTCACCCGTGAATATTTACCCGTGGCAGTGTTTCTATTGGATTGCTGCTGACGGACAGCCTTATATGGGCAGGCACTAAATTACAAACGCTAGCGGCAGCCTGTCTATGAACTTAATTTAAAGTTTAGGTTTACATCGTGCTTTGTTTCCGAAGTAGCAGAACTCATGAATATGGTTGTATATGTCACTCACTCGCTTCTTATTGTTTCGCTGCCTTCTCAATTATATAATGCATGTTTTCTTCAGCGCTTTTTGGGCCTCTTCCTGGTTTTCTACCTACTGCGTGATTACGTGGGAGGCGTGATGATGTCACACGAAACTCCGCCCCCATGGGTTTCATGCTCATTTCCATTACAGTAAATGGAGAAAAACAGCTTCCAGTTATGACCATTACGCGTAGAATTTCGAAATGAAACCTGCCCAACTTTTGTAAGGAAGCTGTAAGGAATAAGCCTGCCAAATTTCAGCCTTCTACCTACACGGGAAGTTGGAGAATTAGTGATGAGTCAGTCAGTCAGTCAGTCAGTGAATCAGTGAGTGAGTGAGGGCTTTGCCGTTTATTAGTATAGATATATGTGTGTGTGTGTGAGTGTATATATATATGCCAGCAACACTCATGACAATGACAAAACAATTATATTGTCAATCATGTTACGTTATTATTAAAATGTTTCCTTTTCTTTTTACTTCTCTGCTGCCAAACGCAGGTATTTTGCTATGTGTATATATATATATATAGAGAGAGAGAGAGATATGACAACAACACTCATATCAATGACAAAACAATTACATTAACAATCATGTTACGTTATTTTTAAAATATTTCCTTTTCTTTTTCATAACTTCTTTAACACACTACTTCTCCATTGCGAAGCGCGGGTATTCTGCTAGTGTGGTTATAAATGTCAATAAAATTAGATGAAACATTAGCTAACACATAATTAAATTCAAATTTACCTTCGTTTAGAAACTCCTCAAATGTGAACCCATCTTACAATTTGATGTGTTTATTCACTTGAAGGTAATTCACCTTCACCAACATGATAAAACCTCATGAAAGAACTTCAATCTTAGCTTTGAGAGAGCAGCTGTTTAACAATCTAGGCAGATCAGTTTAATTTACAGTGATCCCTCCTTTATCACTGGGGTTGCGTTCCAGAACCCTCCACGAAAGGTGAAAATCCGCAAAGTAAAAACCATATGTTCATATGGTGATTTTTATATATTTTAAGCCCTTATAAACTCTCCCATACTCTTATAAACATTTCCCGTACAGTCATACAGCATAAACCCTTTGTACTCTCTTAGATATTAGATAAGATTTGTTGAAATTATGTATGTAAACACACTGTTTATATACAGCAAAACCTAAATATTATTTTAAAGATATCAAGCATCTCCGATATCACATATGTTACAGCCATTATGATAAACAGATCGTTTTGGAGCAATAACGAAGGACTTGACTTTGCACAAAGATAAACACAAAAGAGCACAAAAGTTAACTCTTTACACAGCGAAACATGTTGATGTTGAATAAGTGAGACGAGACTTCCTGATTAACGTAGCGCAATCGAATTCGGCGCTGCATCGCTGAGCCAATCAGTACACAGGAACTTAACTGTGTTCTTTGATTGGGTAGCTTCTCAGCCATCCGAAATAGCGTCCCTTGTATGAAATCAACTGGGCAAACCAACTGAGGAAGCATGTACCAGAAGTAAAAAGACCCATTGTCCACAGAAACCCGCGAAGCAGCGAAAAATCTGCATTATATATTTAGATATGCTTGCATATAAAACCCGCGATAGAGTGAAGCCACGAAAGTCGAAGCGCGATATAGCGAGGGATTACTGTATTGGCTAAAGCAACTTAAACTGTCATTAAATTTTTCAACTTTGTTGTTGCTACATACAATATTTATTTAAGAACATAAATATATCTAATATGGAGGCATATTTTGGTCAAAATTAAATATACGCAGATAAATAAATCTATGAATAATTACATTTCAAGGTGTGTTTCGTATCTTGTCGGCGGCACTGAAATAAGTAAATGGGTACATAGTTTAATACACAAAGAAATAAATAAGGAGATACAGTGGAACCTCGGATGTCGATTATAAATTCGTTCCTAAAGGCTGTTCAGAAACCGATTTGTTTAAAAACTGAAACCATTTTCCCCAAACTAAATCATGTAAAATGGATTCATCCATTCCCGAACCCCATGACTGCCTATTTAAACCTTTATAACCGCACTTCATGCATAAAATCGTATACTAGAACAATGAAAATGCATACAATCTTACACAAAAAGAATAAACACAATAAATACATAAAATATAGATGAAAATGTAACTTCACTTTACCTGTATGGAGAAGAGTTAATGGCGTTAAGTGTAGGATGGTGAGGAAGGGGAAGGGGAGTGTTTTAGGGCGGATCTCAACTTTTGTCCACATGAGGCACACGAGGGACTCAGTACAATCCAGATTGCGTCTCACAGTGACTTCCGCTGCTGCGCATGGTCAATTGCTTCCGATGTAGCAAGAACGGCCACAGAACAAGCAACAGATGTTTTATGTTGATCTATTGTTTGAAACCATTGTTTTCTGTGCCTTTCAGAAAAAAGATGTTTTCAGAAAATAGATGTTAGTTGCCGCAGTTGGAGACAGCTAAGACGCAGTGACAGCACACTACATACAGCCACAGACATTTTATGTTAATTTAGGTCAGAATCATTGCTTTGTGTGCTAATAGAAAACTCAGCTTTTTGGAAACATATTTATCCCTGAGAGAAAAGAAAAGAAAAGAAGATCAGCCATATATATATATAAATTCAAGGAGTGGAGACTATGACGCTCTTCTGCAGCATATCTCTGCCTGCGGAGCATGCGGTTGCCAATCGTTCAACAACCAAGGTTCCACTGCACCTATAATCCTTGTTAAAATTAATCAATTATACTTAAAATTATGTCATTTTTATTTATTTATAACCATATAACAATGTGTATTTAATCATATATTCATATATTTATATGTTTATCTACATATTTATTTAATTTGGACCGAAATATCCATCCATAATCTACTCTATCAATTTGCTAAAATAATAATAAGTAGTCTATCTCCATTTATCAAGGAACTCCATCCATCCATCCATCCATCCATTTTCTGCCACTTATCCGAGATCGAGTCGCGGGGGCAGTAGCCAAAGCAGAGATGCCCAGACTTCCCTTTCCCTGGCCACTTTTTCCAGCTCTTCTGGGGAAATCCCGAGGCGTTCCCAGGACAGCCGAGAGCCTAGTCCCTCCAGCATGTCCTGGGTCTTCCCCGGGGCCTCCTCCCAGTAGGACATTCCCGGAACACCTCGCCAGGGATGCGTCCAGGAGGCATCCTGATCAGATGCCCAAGCCACCATCTGGCTCCTCTCGACATTATAAATCTCACTTATAAGCATAAAATTGCAATATACTTGTTACTGTAACAATTTAACGATTGACAATCAATCATTTTTCAGTAATCAGTTGTCGAGGATGCCAGGGGCCACAACCCGGCCGGGACGCCTTGGCGGACCGGAAGTGGGCGTGCGCCCATCTGGGATCACGTGGGGGCCGCCTTCCTGGTTGCTTTGGGGGCCATGGGTGCAGGGCATGGAAGCCCCACCCTGTAGGGGTCCGTGGTCACCGCCAGGAGGCGCCCCAATGCCTTGGGAACCCTGGACCCCAGTACTTCCGCCACACCAGGAAGTGCTGGGGGGAAGAGGACCAGGAACACCCGGAGGACTTCCGGCTACACAGTTGGTGCTTCCGCCACATGGGGGTGTGTCGGCGGAAGCTCCTCAGGAAGCACCTGGAGCCCATCCGGGCGTACATAAAAGGGGCCGCCTCCCTCCAGTCGACAGCAAGAGTCGGGTGGAAGTGGACGGAGCTCGGAGGAGAGGAGTGGAGGCGGTCTGAGGACTGTGCAAGGCATTGTAGTGCGGCCAGGACTGTAAGGGGTGATTGGTGCTGCGGCACTGGGGTGTGCACTTTTGTAAATATAGACTTTGTAAATAAACACGTGTGTGGCGAAACAACATGTCTGCCTGTCTGTGTCCGGGCTGTACCCCACACAGTTTGCTAAAAATAAGTATTATTCTACAATTAATTTATTCGCCATTCTCACAGTGTGTTCAGTAATGGCCACAATTCAAGAAAAGGGAAGTGCTGCTACACTGCCGGAAATCAAATCCACTCTTTGGTGGTGTAATGTATACCTACTCCCTGAAATAACACTGAGTGCAAACACTGTGTAACACTCCAAGTGTTGATATCCTCAAATCAACACCAAAATCAGCACTTGTTAACTTTGAAAAAATTAACACTGAAAAAACACACTAAACACTGAAGATTTTGCTGTGTAGTAGTTTAATTATAACAAAAATGAAAAGCTACAAGACGCTATTAAAGCTGAAGGTTTGTAACTGACAGTGTGAGTTCAAAATGCAGCATGACATGCTGGGGAAAAACACTTTGCGCTAGCAAAAGGGAGAGTTATTCCAATGTGCAGAGCTCGCAGAATATCACGTGGCAGTAGTAATAGGTAGATGCTAGCGTGCGCAATGTTTTTTTTTTTTTCCTGATGGTTAATGGAGACTGATGGTTAATCGAGTGATGGATAATCAAGGTTTTACTGTATATTGTTCAGATATTTCAAAATGGAATTTTAAAATAAACTTAACAAGTGCTCTGTGAAAAAAGCTTTATAGCAGGGCAGAAAAGACACCTGGGGCACCAAGGTGGAATGAGCCTGTGGATAGAAGTACTCCAAATGAGGACCTCCCAGAGAGGATGGAGGGGACTATTACATGATGATATCCAATTTTTCCAACATCCTCTTCTCTGCAATAGCTTCCAGTGTGTCCAGGGTGTGTCCTGTTTTGGCGCAGGCTTTCCTGATAACTTTATTCAGGCATTGTGCTTCTTTTCAGCTCAAATTGCTTCCCCATGAGACCACAGCATAGAACACCACACTGGGTACTATAGACTGATAGAAAATTTCTAGTAGCTTGCTGCAAACATCAAAAGACCTGAGTCTCCTTAGTAAGTGCAGTCTTCTCTGGCCCTTCTTATATGCATTGTCAGATCATTCCTGTTCGTTGTTTATACGGACCCATAGGTACTTGTAGCTCTGCACCACTTACACCACCTCCAACTGGATGGTGACTGGTCTCAGTGGGTCAGAAGTCCACCACCAGCTCCTTTGTCTTGCTGATGTTGAGTTGCAGGTGGTTCTCCCTGCACCACAAGATGGAGTCCTTCACAACCTTCCTGTACTTTGACTCATCTCCATTATTAATGCAGCATATGACGGACAAGTCATCTGAATCTTTCTGTAGATGGCAAGCACTGGTATTATACTGGAAATCTGTTGGGTAGAGGGTGAATAAGAAGGGAGACAGGCTAGTTCTCTGAGGTGCTCTGGTATTTCACACCACCATTTCTTACACACAGTCCCTCAGCCTCACAAACATCTGTCTATTGGTCAGGTAGTTATTAAAAGCTGTCAAGATGTCAGGGCCCAATAATTTGGAATCTGTGTCTGATGAGTAGCTGATGACTTAAGTTGTTATTCAACATTTATTCTTAAAATAGTTTTTATTCAATATAGATAACATATATTTTTGAAAAACAATAGAAATTTCTGTCTTTATTCTTTCATCTACTTCAGTTGGTATGTTTTGCATTTATGAAGTGGCCAGTAGGAAAGCAGTGTTGATTACTTGCATTTCCAGAGTATTTATTTTTCATTTGGCTGCAACTCTGGCAAATAGCAGTATATAATTGTGCTGGATTGGTATGGGAAAAGAGACTAGTAGAGTGGTAAAACCTTACCTTATAAATTCAACATCATGGAATGTATTTGTTTCCTTTGTGTTTTTGTCCTGCATTGTTTTATCAATATGCTGCAGATGAAAAACTGCTGCTACTAGTTATAAAATCTTGCCACCTCCTCTACCCTAAATCAACAATATGGTCCAGTTAGCTGGTGCTAGCCCTTTATGCAAAGGGAACAAGCCATTGGGAGAGGGCCACAACCTCAGATTTGGAAATGACACATTCTTGTCCTACTTGATAAAAGTGATATCCTTGATATCCTTGCTATGAAAATAATGAACAGGAAGGCAAAAAAAATAACCTTGGTGAAGCCTAACACCATCATTGCAATCACTCAATTCCATTTTTAACTCAACTTTTATTTTGCAAATATAGGAATGAAATGGCATTCAGGAGCACCTTGAACACCTCATATTTTAGCAGAACCTTACATAAGATGCAAGTTTTATCCAGGTCCAAAAAAGAGACATTTACAAAGGATTTGCAGATGTCTATGTCCTTAAGTATCTGTGCAAGTACTAGACAGTTGGTCAAATGTCACATTGACTGCAGGGTGTAGACTTTTGCTTCTCATGGGTCCAACAATCTACTATTATTTGGTTTCTCCATTCCATAATCAATAACTGTTTTTATTTTAGTGTTTCTTTTGGGCAAACACATCTGCTGTGTTAAAAAGATGCCCACAGACTAGTGGTGAACCCTTATTCATTAACAACACTTCTTTATTAGATCATACAAATTATCGAAACTTAATGCCATTTCGCAGAACAACATTGATTATAGTATTTTGCAGTTCCCACATTCATTGAAAATGTAACTGTACAAGTCGAATAGATCAGTATGGATTGATGTGAACACTGTTAAGTTACTGACTCACAGCTGAATTTTTCACTGTCTTTTACATCTCAGCAACTAGCAAAGCAAGTATAAACAATGTGTCCATTTAAGATAAAATAAATGGCCTTGTATCATACTAGTTATGGACTTGTTTTCTTGAATTTCTCTACTAAGCCTGCTACCTCTTTTCTTGTTATGTAGTCTTGCCAAGTGCTGCCTCAAAAAGAGTGATCACTATAAGACAGACATACGACTCTGCTGCTATTGGTTGGGGGGGTTCCACTGAAGAAATCCTGCATTTATAGTTGGAATTAAAGAACTGGGACTCCATTTTTCTTCTGGATAAATGCAAACTTCCCTCTTGTGACAGTGCATAACAATGCATTGTGGGATTAGTGCTAGACAAGTCAGGATCACAAAAGGAAAAGTATAATAAAGTGACAAAAAAGCCACCAACTAGAAGAGGGAGAAACAGAATTGCAGGAGCAGAATAACTGGACATGCCACAATAGAATGGTACAGGCCATTTGAGGAGTAAAAAGGAAGGTGACCCAGCATGTCCCTGGCATACCTACACTATGCAAAGAGACAGATGATGCACAGTGGCTGCAAGAAGTTGATAACTGTAGTAGAGCGATTTATCTTTTTGCTTTTAAAAAGCGGAGGTGAGTTGGGAACCTCCATCTTGTTAGGTGGTACCACACAATCTTATGCTGGAAGGAATGGGACCGTATTGATTGTGTAAAGTATGCAGCTGGGGAACAGCCTTGTAGACCCTGCTGAATGGTAAGGAGTTCAGAAAATTCAGGAGCCATTTTCAGAGTTGGCAGCTTGAGAAAATGAAAGAGATACTAATTATTAGACAGAAGTGACCTTTTGATAGAATTTAAACTGATTGAAATACTGAGGTTTATTTGAGACTATAATCGGAAGGTGAATTAGGATAGAGGCAGAAGATGCAGTGCTTCTTTTAGAACAAAGACATTGAAAGAGAGAGAGACAGAGTTGAGTAAGACAGTGATTTGATGCTATGGAGTATAGAGAGATGTGCAAATTAGTTATCTGCTGGTTCATGTATATATGCATTTACACAATTTACTATTCATACTGGATTAGATCATGAATTGTGCCACTTGAGGAATAATGTATTCTTTGTAGTGTCACTTGAGTACACTCTTTTCTGATTGGCTATGCAATTGAGCCTTGCAAAGTACCAGCATATAGTCCACCACATTTGCTTCTTGCTTTACACACAAGACTGCAGTAATAATCGATAGTTCTGTGTCACATTTAACTGGGTGGATTAAATTTGACCTTCAGCACATATAGGATTAAATGTACAGTAAACACTTATAGCATCTCTTCATTACTTCTCATTTGACTGCACACTATGCATATGCTTAACCTCTTCCTCAATAGATGTCACTAGGTGACCGCAGCATGCATGTACATGATGTTGCTGGTTACACCTGGTGATATCATTATGAAATAACACAATAATTACTGCAAAATAACATAACAGGTATTAAATAATAATGCATTATTTATTGAGTCTGTTTGTAATTATCCAGAGATGTATTATTATATAAACATGGATATTTGTCTTCAGAAACTTTAATTATCATTATTAGTAGTATACACATAGTAGACACTCCTCAATGGATAAGGAGAGAGTTGAGGAAAGTAAGCAAAGTGTCTCTGATTTGCACGATTGAAGGTATGTTCTGGTGATAAGTTATATTTGTGTGGTGAACATGTTAAAGAGATAAGAAAAAATGTTGTGCTATATACAGTGTCACACACATGCGACTAGGAGCGAGCTGAAGGAACCAAGTGAAGGCCAGGGGGTGGCGGGGTACTCTAAACCTTTGTCTGTTATTTCTGCAGATCAAATACGGGAAAACCTGCCTGACCTGACATCACTTCCTGTTCCGGCACCTAGACTGATGTCACTTCCTGTTCCGGCACCCAGACTGACGTCACTTCCGGGTTAAAAGATATAAAAGCCTCCATCTTGGCTAACTCAAGCAGTTCAGTGTGGAACTCAAAGAAGCAACATTGCTATATCAATATAATCCTTTTGCAGCTAGGAACAATATACGGGTGGCTGCCCCAAACCTTTTTAAGAGTGTTGAGACTCGTTCTTTTACAACAGTATATATGTTTTTAAAGGTGTCCGTGTACTCTCTATATATTAAAGTAGCAGAAATTAAGGCTTACATTTTCAACAACATTTTGTTTTCTGGTGGAATGGATGCACAGTTATCATGTTACTACAGTATTTATAGAAAAAGGTAGTCTTACAGAGTGCTAATAACACACTCATGAACTGGTAATAAGTTTACACTCCCTGATAAATAATTGTTCAGTAGCAAGTCAGACGCAGTTAACTAATAAAGAACAATGCCGGACTGCTCAAGAAAACAATACTTCATGTCTTAAATTTGGCAATATAATGGATTAAATTGCAGAATAAAAAAGACAACAATGGAAGTTGCAAAGGGAATAAAAATATGTTATTAGCATTATGGACAATAAAATAATATAAAATAAATGCACATGGGTATGACGTTAAACTGCATCTGGCCCTGCAAGCATTCCTCCAACTTGCAGGAAAATCATGGGGTTTGGTGGCAGGATTAGCACTCCATCCACCATAAAAAAACTTCACACAGCTCCAAGACGACAGAAAAGATTTTTTTTTTGCTCTCTGCGGGAGAAGCTCTGCTGCAGCCGCCAATAGGAAGGCTGCTCGCATCATGAAGGGGATGGGGGAAAGCCCTCGGAAGCCCCATCCCCGGAAGAGTTGAAACCGTTGGAGAGCCAATGGGGTCAGGTCTTTTGGGAATCAGAGCTGGTGTGGTGCTGAGGCATTGCCCACTGCACAACAGCACTCGGGTCCCAATTTGAGGCGGCCCATGCAGGTATGCGCATGGAATGTCTTGTCTCTCTGCTGTCTGAGGAGCTGTGTAAACTCCGCATTTCAGTGTCGGCTCTCTCAGAGGTGTGCAGACCAGGGACTGACCAGATCTCTGTAGGTGGATACACCTTTTATTGGTCTGGTTGCTCTGATGACTGTCATACTCAGGGAGTAGCTGTTGCTGTAGCGGATTGGCTTCTTCCGTTGGTGTCTGATGTCACTCCTTTCAACGAGCGTATTATGAGACTCAGATTATGGCACTCTCTGTGTGCCTTGTCTGTTGTCTCAGTGATTTCTCGGTGAAGGAGACATTTTATTTGCAGCTTCGTTCGGTGGTTGATGGGTGCCCACGAGGTGACACTCCTCTGGTCATGGGTGACTTCAATGCAGCCACTGTCACTGACAGGGCTGGCTATGAGTATTGTCTCGGTCCCCATGGGTCTGGTGACCGTGGTGAAAGTGGCTCCATGTTCCATGTCTATGCAAAAGGTCAGGGGCTGCGAATCGCTGGATCCTGGTTCCAATGCCCAGAACCACATCATTGGACTTGGTACTCCAATACTGGCGGTGTGGTGAAGGAGATCGATTACATCCTCGTGGGCAGACGCTGGAGGCTCTTTCAAAACTGCAGGGTCTACAGAAGTGCCCAGTTTGTGAATTCTGACCACAGACTTGTTGTTGCTACTCTTAGGATCCAGCTTAGGTCCAGTAGGTTACCACCTACTAGATAAATGAGTCTGGACTTGGCCAGACTCCAAAACCAGGCTGTTTCTAATGAGTTTGCACGCAGTTTGTGTGAGGAACTTGCAGATTTAGGTGCAATTGCCAATCCTAATGTGATGTGGGAGACCTTCCGTGACAAGACCCTGAAGGTTGCTGAGGGTTGTGTTGGTGTTACCGGTATTCCCAGAAGGAGGTGTTTCATCTCACAGGGCAACCTGGATATCATCGAGAGGAGTCACGGCTCAATGGCAACTCTGGTCTGTACCGGGAACTGAGAAGATCGGCTGCGAGGGCTCTGAGGGCAGATAAGGAGGTGTTTGTTAGAGGAATCTGTAAGCAAGTGACACACCATCTGTGAGCTAGTGACCCACGTCCTGCTTACAGAGGAATCGAAGCATTACGCACATCCCAATCTGTTCCTCGGAGAGTCGCAGTCAGGACGGCTGATGGAATGGTCCTTACGGATGACACTGCAGTTGTGACCCACTGGGCTAGCTACTTTGAGCAGTTGTTAAAAACTGATCCTCTGGTTAGCACCTTGGATATCCCTGGGTCCACTGTCCTTGAGGCCGATCCTCCAATTAGCTGTGAACCACCCAATCTCACTGAGATTGCATAGGTGGTGAACCAGCTGAGGGGAGGAAAGGCTGCAGAGATCTGTGGTATCCGGGGTTAACCTCTCCAGGCAGGTGGTAAGGCTGTCCTCCTGGCATTGCAAGCAATGTTTGCTTCCATTTGGGAGACTGGCATCATCCCAACTGACTGGAAAACGGGACTTGTTGTCCCTATCTGGAAAGGGAAGGGTGATTGCCTGGATTGCAGCAACTACAGGGGGATAACACTGCTCTTGGTGCTGGGTAAGGTCCTTACTAGACTCAGTTGATCGAGCTGCCCTGTGGGACATCCTGAGGGTTCGCGGTATCCCCTCAAGGTTGCTGGATATCATGGCCGGCATGTACACTGGTACTGTGAGTGCTGTGCAGAGTGGGGTTTGTCAGGGGTGTGTTCTTGCTCCTACTCTGTTCAATGCTTGTATGGACTGGGTGTTGGGCAAGGTTGTGGGGTCCAGCGGCTGTGGGGCAACTGTTGGTGAAGAAAGATTCACGGATCTTGACTTTGCTGACGATGCTGTGATCTTTATGGAGTCAATGGAGGCTCTGATCAGGGCGCTCAAGAGACTGAGCGAGGAGTCTGAGTGTCTGGGCTTGCAAGTATCCTGGGTAAAAACCAAGATCCAGGCCTTTAATGACCTCTTGGGCACAACCATCAGCAGTGTGTCTGTTTGCGGAGAGAGTGGCAACCTTGTCAAGAGGTTTACTTACCTTGGCAGTGACATTCATGTCTCTGGTGACTCTTCCTATGAAGTCAGTAGACATATTGGGAGACCATGGGGGGTCATGAGGTCGCTGGAAAGGGGGGTGTGGCGCTTGCAATATCTATACAAAAGTCTTTAGAGTCCTGGTGCTTCTTGTCTTGCTAAATAGTTGCGAGACATGGATGCTATCCAGTGACCTGAGATGATGACTGGAGTCCTTTGGTACTTTGTCTCTCTGAAAAATCCTTGGGTACCATTGGTTTGACTTTGTGTCGGATGAGGGGTTGCTCATGGAGGCCAGAATGAGGCACATTACCTGCATTGTGAGGGAGCGTGAGTTACAGCACAACGGCCCTGTGGAGCGTTTCCCCGAGGGTGATCCAGCTTGTAAGATCCTCATTGTTGGGGACCCGAGTGGCTGGACCAGCCCAAGGGGTCACCCACATAACACCTGGCTGCGGCAGATAGAAGGTCATTTCTGGAGGGTGGGACTAGACTGCGTGTCTGCCTGGGGGGTTACCAACCAGGATCCCGAGTTGTTTTGTTGTGTAGTGGGTGCGACAACACACTGTACCAGTGCATGCTCCCCAACTTGACTTGACTTGTAAAACATAAGAAACAGGCAAAAGTAAAGATGGAATAGTGTGGCTATCTAAACATTTTATAACAATCTGGGGCATTTTTCTGTTAAAACAAAAATTTTTATACTAATAAACAAACTTTGATTTGTGATATTACTTGTGTAGTGTAGAATTCAAAAAGGATATAGGTGAGACTTAAACCACAATGTCTCTGACTTGCAGTGAGTTATATTAGCATTTGCTGTCCTGCAACCATTGTAGATAGGCACTAAGAATGTTTATTCCAGTTATTAAATGCAGCAATCACATCTCAATTGTTTTCGTGATTAATTAACTTTTCAATGAGGATGAAATTTTTATATGCCCCAGAATTATGAGATTGATCCATTATTGAAAAACAGTTTTCAAGGGGTTGCATTCTCATAGCTAAGAATATCTTGTCAATCAGTTATTGGGTCAATCAAGGACATGCAGTGTTATACATTTATATATAGAGAGAGGTAAAGTATGATGCATATTTTTGTCATTCATTTCTAAAAATCAAAAAAATCAAATAAAACACTGACCCAAACAAGTTTGTTTATTAAGGGTCCCACTTTATACTATTTATAATGGTTTTTGAGATATATAAAAAAAAACTTATGTATATATGTAGTCATGCATGTGCACCTGGGGAGGACCATCTTCCAGGCTCTGAAGAGGTAAGCAGTACCACCCCTAGACAAAAGGGTGCAGTATCTTCTCTCCCTACAACATCAAACAGTTTCCCAAAAGGAACACCAGATATATCTAAACCCCAAAAGCCAAGAAAACGACCCACCCAGTCTGGTCTCTAAAACAAATAATCCTTTGCAGAGAAAGTATGGATTTCACAAACGTAGAATTTGTAGCCCAGTCGCTAGTATGTATATATATATATATATATATATATATATATATATATATATATATATACATATATTGTGAGGGATTGCCGGCCGTGTATCCCAGCCAACACCCCCAAACCGCCAGATGGAGCCATCCCTGCAACATGGAAGGGCCCCGAATTCCAGCAGGGCATCATGGAACTTGGAGTCTTTCATTACAGCCTTGCTGGATACCATGGGGGCCACCGGAGGATGCTGCAGGGAGGCCCAGGGACTTATACTTTCCTTATAGCCCGGAAGTAATTCACAATTGCAGAAATGGAAGAAATTATATACTTCCGGGCTGAAGAAAAGAGAAGTTTTGATCTGACCCGGAAGTGCTAGGAATCACATGGACTGGGGGGATCAGAAGCATTTCTGGGTCAGGAAATATAAAAGGACTCTGGGAACTCCCAGACAACGAGCTGAGCTGGGTGGAAGGGTGGCAACGCGTCTGGGAATAGGAGGATTGGTTTTTGTATTATTGATTATTGATTTATGAGTACTGTGGATAGGAGGGTGCTTTGTGCACATTATTATTATAATAAATAATAATTGTGGACTTTTACCTGGTGTCTGACGAATGGTCTGAGGGTTCAAGGGGTCAAGAAAGCCCTAAAATGTCACAATATATATAGTGTCACGTATGTGCATTTAGGAGACAGCTTAACACTAGAATTACCAAGTCTACGAAAAAACTTGTAAATCCGGCCCACCTTAAATCCGTTCGCACCTCTCTGTCAGCGTCTTTTGTTTTGTAAATGTGTCGATAAGTGTAAGCAGCAAGCAGCCTACTATCCCATCCTCTCACTGCTGCAGAATTGGCAAAAATCGCTCTCCCAGCTCAAGCCTTGTTTATCAGGGAGTGAGGCAGTACCTAGAGCTGTATAGGCTGAATAATATATCGTTATTTGGAACACATGCATTTAATGTGTGTTTTGTGTCTACAAAGATCTATGTAAGTGTAGCATGACAGAAATGTTGAACACATACCTAAAAGACAAACTTTTTTCATGTTTTAGTACTAATGACAAAATGAAGTGTATAATGTGTGAAGACTGAAGTCCAAATATCAAATACGCACTTTCACAAAAGGTACAAATATAACAGAACAAGTGTGCTTTTATTCAGGATTATAACTGAAGAAAAAGAAATTGGGTTAGTGTATGTCATTCTTACGACTGCTTTGGTAGTACAGCGGTAATAGCTGCTGACTCATAATCAACAGGTCATGGGTTCGAGCCTTGCCGCGTCACAATAGAAATGTTTTGAGTACTGAGCTTCTCTTATTGTTACTATTATACAATAAAGACATACATTTGATTTGAGTCTGTAACAGCCGGTGTAAATGTATGGTACTTGTAAAGGTTAGCGTTTTTTGTTATTCAGTTTTATTTTCTCAGTCACGTTCACACTTGCCCCAGTCTGACACTGCTGTTTTCAAATAAAGACATGCTGTTACAGAGGTGAACTCAGATGAGCAATAAGGTTTCAATATTGGAGAAAGAGAACAGAAGCCCTCCCCTCCCCGGAAGAAACATCAAATCACATATAAGACCAATGCTGGTGCACCAGGCGTAAAGGCGAAAGATGGCACTGTTTGGATGCACCAAGAGGTCGGGCGTCATCCTGCCAGTCAGTCTGCCCCACACCTGTACTCCAACGAAGCAGCATGGCTTGCAGAGCTCACCAACGTATCGTGCAAAGTCCTGTTTGTGATTATGTTTTGTGATGGTCTTTACATAAGAAACATTTATGTGTTACTTATATAAAAGTCAGATCGAATGTTATTTACCTTGATTTATTTACTTATCTACCTGCAGTGTAAAGTCACAAGTAGACTGCAGAGCTTCCTCTGTTTGATAGAGCTGGGAGAGGGATTTTTGCCATTTCTGCGGCAGTGGGAGGATGGGATAGCAGGCTGCTTGTGCTTATTGACACATATACAAAACAAAAGACGTTGATGGAGAGGTGCAAATGGATTTAAGGTGGACTGGGTTTACAAGTTTTTTTGTAGGCTTTGATAATTCTAGTGTTAAAGGCTTAGTTGATGGTAATTACCCACTGAACCAGGGGTTGATGCTGTGTACTAATACCTTCTTTCTTTCTCCTTCTGCAGACCAGAAGATTGATGGTCCTACCCTCTCTGACATCACTTCCGGTGTCTGGCCTTCTGGATCTGCCCCTTGCTGCCAGAAGCACATAAGACCCAGGCTTGTGATCCTTTAGTCAGTTTAGCACTTCTCTGCCATTCTCTCCTGACTCTAAATACCTCCAGCTAAATGATTGGAGGTCCTTTACAAGGCAGACCCTGGAAGACTTTTGGAGCACTGTCTACCAACCCGGGAAGTATTTCCAGGTTTCTCAAAAATAATTTGGATGTGTGCAGCTGTGCTTTTAAAGGTCTAGGTGACCATAATTGTGGTCGGAACACAGCTGAAGGCTCTTGCTACTTCTAACAGATATGGAGGAATAACACCTGGCTTTGCGATCTCCTTCAGCAGGCATCAATGTCCTGGCCTCTGTGTTGCATCCCCTAATTCCTGGATGACTCCTTCCATTGGTAAAGGTCCACATCATCTTGCAGTGCCCTGTCTGAATGGGAATTTTTACCAACCTCAGACACAAATGACCATAACAGTCGTATGTTCAAAAGGCTCCTTTTTATTTAAAGAAAGGTCTACAGACCAGACAAAATCAACACAAGCACAAGCAATTCTTTACCCTTTTCCTCCTTCAATTCTCCCCAGGCAAGCATTGTCCTCCTATTCCTTTGCTGATTCTGATTGACCTAAGTGAGATGGAGGGGCTTCTTTTATGATGGACAAGTGAGCACTTCTGCTGCCACAACAGGGGGGCCTTTCCCAGCAGCTCTATCTGGTGGCACCCAAGGACTCCATCAGGGTTGCCCTGCTGAACTACGGCTTGCATGCTACCGAAACTGGAACCATACTAGAGGAGAACTGTGCCCTAGCAAACTGGGGACTGGGGGGACACCTGCTCTTGGGAGGCAGTTACCCTCTGTCCATCTGTTATCCCTGCTTCTCAATTGTGGGAAGGAACAGCACCAGTCCCAGTCAGGATACCCATCCATCCATGTTGTCCCTCCATGGTGGTCTCCTATACTGCACAGTGTGCAGGTTGGTTGGGATGATAATCCATTTTTCTTGTCCATTCATTATACTGGCTTTCTGGCTGGCTAAGGGAGCATCATCCATCCCCGCCAGTCTTGTCTTTCATCAAAAAATCTACAGATTTTAATTACATTAATTATAATTAATGTAGCTTTCCTTTGGATAGGAAATGTCTGAAAAGAAAAGCATCATGTGGGATTATTTGTCTTCGTCAAGGCAGTCCAATTGCCACCATGGACACCAAGGAGAGAAAAAAAAGTGTCAAAATAAAAATAATTCACACATTTAAAAAATACATGAGAGCAAAATGCAACAATCTAAGCAGCAATGCTAACAGACATATGCTAAGTTAAATAAATAAGTATTCAGCCTTGATTTAAGTGCGGGGCTCCTCTGATATTGGTAGAAAGAGTTTGGTGCCCTATAGGTAAAGACTCAGTATCCTACACTGGTTTTATTTATTCTCAGAATTTTAAGGAGGCCTGCAACTTGAGATACCAATGAATGCCTTAGAGTATAGGCAATAATAGTTTCTGCAAAGTAAAGGTTTAGGCTGGGGGCCTAACCATTTACAACTTTATATCTTCGAAGGAGGATTTTAAAAATGGATTGAGAGTTAATTGGAAGCCTGTGAAATGATTTAAAAACAGGAGTTCTGTTGTCATATTTTATAGTTTTGTTTATGAGTCCTCATGCAGTCTTTTGAATTACTACTGTACAGTAGTCAGTGAATAATTTGAAGAGTATGATCATAAAGCACTACAACAGTCAATTTTACATGTAGCAAATTAATACACTAACTTTTTAACATTCTGTAGCTCAATTTTGCAGTATTTATATACTGAAGAAACCACACTAGAAAGGAAATATTAATTGCGAATTGCTTTTTTACTTCTTATGTTGGAAAATGGATGGATGGATGAACATGTGGATTTGAAGTAGATTTTTTAATAAAAGTTAGGAATAAAGCAATTTAAAAATCATTTATTAATTATATGTAACATTAGCTGTGTATGCTGCTGAGAGGGAGCTTTTTTCACCTTCATTGTAAACTGATCTACAATACTTTAATTTTAGATATCAGATCCTATTTCTGTTATTAATTTGTAATTTAGATTGAATTTACTAAAGTGGAAGGTGCAAGGAAAATGTAGCTTTGTATAGTTTTTTTTAGCTAATTACTGCTAATTCCATGTGGAATCAGACATTTCAGAATTTTAACTTGTCAACCTGGCCATTGTTCTGAATAAAATCTGAGGGTTGTTAATATTGCTACAGTACTGACCCTTGCAGCATTGTATGAGGCAGGAAATAAGAACAGCAGCAGCAGCAGCAATGAGTTAGCAAAAGGAAGCAGTGTGAATATACCATATATATATATACAGTACAGGCCAAAAGTTTGGACACACCTCCTCATTCAATGTGTTTTCTTTATTTTCATGACCATTTACAGCACTCCATCACTCTCCTTCTTGGTCAAATAGCACTTACACAGCCTGGAGGTGTGTTTGGGGTCATTGTCCTGTTGAAAAATAAATGATCGTCCACCTAACCTGACTTCTGCACAACACAACTGCTGGTCCCAACCCCATTGATAAAGCAAGAAATTCCACTAAATAACCCTGATAAGGCACACCTGTGAAGTGAAAACCATTTCAGGTGACTACCTGTTGAAGCTCATCGAGAGAATGCCAAGAGTGTGCAAAGCAGTAATCAGAGCAAAGGGTGGCTATTTTGAAGAAACTAGAATATAAAACATGTTTTCAGTTATTTCACCTTTTTTTGTTAAGTACATAACTCCACATGTGTTCATTCATAGTTTTGATGCCTTCAGAAAATAAAGAAAACACATTGAATGAGGAGGTGTGTCCAAACTTTTGGCCTGTACTGTATATATTATAAAAAAATCCTGGAGAGAAACACTAGAGATACGGAAGCACAGGGATCACAGAAGACACTTAAAAGACCCGCAAGACGAAAGAGAATGGCCATGGAGCGTCTCACGTGGACCTTAAACATGAGACATTGTGCCAAGAGATTGACCCAGGACCGTCTCGCGATGACTTAGAACATGAGATTCTTGCAAGACACACTCTACTTACAATCAATATCAAATAAGACCATGGGCAGCAAAACACTCAGTCGTGTAAACTAAGGCTTTGTGCACACACAGATCCAGGGTCTCAGCGCATATAAAGCATATAAGGACAATATGTTATAAATGAAATGTCGACGGCTAAGCGAAGAAGAAAGCAGTGTGGAGAAAAGAGATTCAAAAGCGTTGGAGAGAAAAAAGAGCAAAAAAGAAAAAGAATAATCTAGGTGCAAATTCATTAAATAAGGAAAGTAATTATCAGCCTGGAACAAGTGGAATTGAAACAAAGCGGGCTCAGAATTAAAAGACAGAGTAAAAGACAAAGTAGAACTTCATAAAGACGTTCACAAACATTGGCACTATACACATGCAGAGCAGGTTAAAGATTATGAAACCAGTGGAATTCAAAAGGCTCAAAAAAAAAACATTGGCGCAATACACATGTGGAGAAAGTTAAAGAATATGAAATTAAGAAAAATAGAAAGGATAAAAAAAAGAAAGTAAAGATCATAGTAGCGCAAACAAATGGAAATTAGTACTCGAGAAAGTTCCGAGTTAAAGCATGTTATTAAACATGGGAACACGGTGGCACAGTGATTGTTCATGCCTCACGCAAGATGATTGCTGCACCGTGCGCGACCTTCGATAAAATAATTTATTGCAGCACTACTGTTTCTTTCAAACATACTAACCCCAATTCCTGTCCTTCCTTTTCTTTCTCCAAATACCCAATTGCCATGCAATCAGCTCATTAATAGACGTTAGGCCATCTATAAGCTTAGAACGCTGATTCTTCAAAACGTTTAAGGAACATTGAAATATCTTTGTAGTACGTGTTTAATTACTCCATCCATCTATCCTTCCAGTGTCGCGTCAGCTCCAGCAAGAATACAGCGCAAGGTAGGAACAATTCATGAACTAGCGCAGTGACACCGTGTCCTCACATGTTTAATTATTAACAATATAGATTATTTAACACTAGAATTACCAAAGCTTATGAGAAAACTCATACATCTGGCCCACCTTAAATCCACTCACACGTCTCCATTCAGCGTCTTTTGTCTTGTAAATGTGCCAAATGAAGCCTTGTTTATCAGTGAGTCAGGTACCTAGGCTAAAAAAATATATTGTTATACATTTCATGTCGCATCAAGGACAGGTGATTGGCAGGATGACGCTGGACTTCGTCCGCCGTCATCTATCGCCTTTACGCCTGGTACAGCTGCGTTGTTCTTATATGTGAGTGGACGTTTCTTGCGGCGAGGGCTTTTGTTCTCTTTCTCCGATCTGAGTTCACCTCTGTTATAGCGCATCTTTATTTGCAAACAGCAGTTTCAGATCAGGGAGAGCGTGAACGCGACTGAAAGAATAAAACAATAAAAAAACGCACTATAAATTTACAGCGGCTGTTACAGACGCAAATCAAATGTATGTTTTTATTGTATAATATTAACAATAATAGCAGCTTTCTACTCAAAATGGTAAACTTGAGAAGCTGCCAGGATTGAACCCAGAAGCTCTTCATTGGGTGTCAGCAGTTCTTAGCATTGCAATATGCAAGCTGTCACATCAACCGCCTACTGTAACCTGCTTTCTTTTTTCTTCAGTTATACTTTTGAATAAAAGCGCACTTGTTTTGTTATACTTGTACTTTTTGTGAAAGTGTTTATTTGATATTTGGACTTCAGGCTTCGAAACCTTATACACATGTCGTAAAGACGGTCCTTGGGTGTGTGTGGGAACTGTTAACATTTGAGTCTGATGATTTATATAGCGCAGAACTGACCTCTCTCTACTATGCTGTCCTCTGCATCTCCTGGAGTTCAAAAGAAATACCAACATGCAGCAACAAGATTAGAACAAAAAACCAAACGCGGTCTCTAACTACAACCGCATGAAGGTATGCAAATGAATATAATGTTTGCATTGTGCAACAACGTTTTCCAAAATGTACAATACAGGTCATAAAATGAATTATTCCAAATGTCATATATATCTAAGTCTCTCTTTTTTGTTAGTGCAGCTTTGACATTATGGATCAGAAGGTGCATACTAATTCAGCGTGAGCAGGAACACTCAAGAATAAAACTGAATAAAAACAAATTGATATCCACAGTCATTCTCATTCACGCACACCACTCACATCCACGTTCACAGTTTTCCCAGTCCCAGTCCCAGTCTCATTTGCGCACAAGATCTGACACAATTTTCAAATAAAGAGGGGGTATAATAAAACAAATCTGAAAACGGCATCAGATCTGGGGGTGGGTGTGGAAGAATGAGTGAGAGAATAAAACTGAAAAAAAAATGCTAACTTTAACTATAAATTTACAGACGCAAATCAAATGTACGCTTTCATTGTACGATATTAACAATAAGAGCAGCTCACTACTGAAAATGGTAAATTTGGGAAGCAGCAGATATCGAAATCGTGACCTCTTGATTGAAAGGCAGCAGTTCTTAGCATTGCACCACGCAAGCTGTCCTATCAAACGTCTACCATAACCTGCTGTCTTTTTTCTTCGGTTAAATTCTTGAACAAAAGTGCACTTGTTTTGTTATACTTGTACCTTTTGTGAAAGTGTTTGTTTCATATTTGTATTTCAGGCTTCACACCTTATAGATTTCATGTCTACATTTTTTCAATTATTACTAAAACATATAAAACGTTTCTGTGTTAACTACGTTTTACATAGATTGTTGTGGACACGGAGCACACAAGTGAGTTTTTTTGAGTTTTAAATATACCTTTTTTTAAACATTAGCAATCAATATAAAAAGCAACAAAACATCAAAAAAAATGAGAAAATCTTAAGTAACATATGACTGTCTACTCTGCCATAGTTACATAATAATTAATTCACCAAAAAAGAAGAAAACATAATACACAAATCAAAAACACACTCCTCATTAGCAATTTTGCAAATTGCATTCATTACACACCACTGTTCTATAAAAGTTTGTAAATTTGTGGGTCATCCTATAAAACTTGTAATTTAAGAAAATTCTTATTAATTGTGCCTTAAAGAAACCCACCAAGTCAGACTATCTGTTGCTCTTAATCTTTTCCTTCTGAGTGACATGAATGGCAAGCTTAGCCTGGCCCAATAAAAAATAATCCTTTGTGTTCTAAAGTTACCAACACCATAGATAAAAACCTGATTATTAAAACAAACACCTAAACTACTAAAAACACTACCAAGTACAGATAAAAAAAGTATTATTCTAAAACAGTAAAGAAAACAATGAAAACTGTCTATTTTTGTTGGCAAAAAGGACACATCAATGAGACTTGTTAATTAACGACAAAATAGAATTAACTGCCACAATCTCGTGACATTCTCCATTGCAAATCGCCAGTTATCTTATTCAGTGGTGGTCTGTACAAACTGTTCTAAATTTGGCCAACACACTCCTCCCCTCCCAGTATATTCTCCCATGATGTATCAGGGTAACTGCATAGTTAGGACTTACAGTATATCAAGCTTGGACATACCCTTACTGTAGCTTCTTCCCTTCTGGAGAGTCAAAAGGAAGATATTTAGTCTTTCTCAGTATCCTGCCGTTTCCCTCCATCATGTTCTCTCTGGCATTAATTAACAAATTTGGAAAAACAGACAATGGCACTGGGTAATCTGTAGCTTTGAAATAGTCTTGCAATAAATCCATAGCTGTTGAAAGTATATTTAAAAAAAATCTGTCAAAGAAGACAGACCTAAAGCTGCAGCCACCTTCTCTGCCCTCATCCAACTGAGTAGCTGTAGTTGAATCAAATGTTTTATTTGCATAATACCAAACCTGATCAGTCGTTGTCTCGGAGATGTTGATTCTACTGCCATGTTAGAGATAACTGGCAACTCTAAAGTCCAATATAAATTGGATCTTTCCTCTACACAACAATCAAACTGTTGCCAGATTCTCAGTACATTTTGGTAAAAGTCTGAAACATTTCCAGTGGGGAAGTAATCACTGTCCATTAAGAAAAGCGCTCGGTCAAATTTCAGGTTGCCAAGTTGGTGCAGGAGAACACACACTAGTGGATTCCAGTACACAGCCATATGACCATAGAGCCTTTTTTGCAGAGTTTGTAGTATGAAAGCATTTTTTTTTGCTGCAAATGTCCACCAATCCTTGTCCTCCTTCACTCCTAGGCAAGTACAAAATGTCTTGATTCTGCCAGTGTTTTCCATTCCAAAAAAAAACTAATCAACTCCCTTTGCACTTCAGTAATCAGGTCAGGTGGGGGTTCCAGACATGCCAACCTGTGCCAGAGAGCAAATGCAACAAGGTTGTTTAAGATTAGCATCTGCCCTCTTAATGACAGTTGGGGGAGTGGCCATCTCCTGCGTTGTAATCGGTTTCGGACATTTTCTGCAAATCCCTCTCAATTCTTATAGTAACTGTTTATGCCTTCTAGATGTAATCATAGGTATTTAATACCTTCTCTCATTCATTTCAGTCCAGATGGCAACAAAGGAACAGGACCCATCCAGTTTCCCAATAGTACCACAGAGCTCCTGGTCCAATTTACTTTAGCTGAGGATTCCTTCTGGAATTCATCCAAAACAGATGCCAACCCATCCACATCTTGTTGCTTTGCAACTACACTATAAGATCATCTGCATATGCCGAGATCTTCAAAGGCACTGCATACTCAGGGGCAGACAGTCCACCCACTACTCTCCTTAATATGATCAGCAAGGGTTCTATAGACAGGGCATACAACATGCCAGATAAGGAGCAACCCTGCCTAATCCCTCTATCCACTATAAACGGAGCGCTCAGGCCATCATTTATTTTCAGTACACCCTGAGTATCACTATAGACCCGAACCATGGAAACAAAGGAGGGCGAGAAAATAAATCCTATTAGTACTCACCATTAGTACTGGTGCTCCACCCAATCAACAACAGCTCTTCTACAGCTCTGGGGGAGCAGACCTTTATCTAAGCACTCTTGAAGAACAGCAAGTAGGTCTGGTCCAATGAACTCTCAAAACAACCTATAGAATTCTACAGCAAGTCCATCAATTCCTGGAGCTTTCCCGGTATTTAAACTTGCCAACGCCTGTGAGAGTAATTCAAAGGTAAGGCCTTTTTGTAAAGCTGGTAACTCTTCCTGTGTCACCTGCGGCAGCCCATTAGTAAAACTCGAACAAGCATTATCCTGTTCCATCAGCTCAGTTGAGAAAAGTTTAGAGTAGAAATCAATGGCAAATGCCCTAATTTGAGAAGAGCTTCTCATCTCACTTCCAGAGGGATCACGCAAACAATGGATCATTCTGCTTTGGCCCTGTTTTCTTCCCAGCCCAAAGAAGTATTTGGTTAGCATCACAGTCAATTTCTGCTTGAAATGTCATCGGTTCCGAGGTGACAAAGATAACATATTTGTAACCATACACTCGGAACCTCAACACTACGTTTAACTCCTCTGCTGTATTTTTTTAATCATTAAAACTTGTCTCCGAAAAGACATTACATGTTTCAACTGCGGCGCATTACATCCTAAAAGTATTTGTTTAATCTGCGAGATTAACTGTCCATAGTGAGATAGCTCTCTTTCAAGGATCTCGTTAGAGAGAAAAGGAGGAACATTAGATAAGGTAATCTTTTTTGTTGGAGTTGTATGAGGCATTACGGGAGTTAAAGTATCCCTTATAATAACTCCATTTTCTACCAATCTGTGAACAAAATCTGTTGTAGCAACAAACACAACCACTGCACTGCTCATTCTTGTGCCTGAAAGAGCACTATCACAGCCTATCACACTTCCTATAGCAAACGCACATTCTTCTAGATAACAGATCACTTCGGGGATTAGCTTCACTCCATGTTGTCGGATGAACTTTTCAAAATCACCATTCCCAAAATGGACCCCTGCTGAGGAGGCCATTCTGGCCTTTCTCAAAATAAACCACCCCAACACAAAGATAAACAGAGACATAATATCAATTAAGAACAAAAAGCAGGAAAAACACAGTAAAATCACAAACCTTCAAACTCTCCCCCTCTCACTTTCTCGCAGAGCTCCGCCCACTCACCACTCTCATGAGAAAGAAAGAAAGAAAGGGAATTAGTATGAAGGCATGTGATTGGAAAGTGACCCCAAGATAAGCAAGTGTTGACCAACTACCTGAGTACAAAGAGGGATGGTGTTGGGAGAGAGGAGCAGGGCTTGTGGGGTCCCCGCAAATGCTGAGGGAAGGCGGCAATGACACAAGCCAGGTTTAGGATACCCCAGTGGATATCTACTTAGGTAGCTGGGGCCCAGAGAGGAATAACATCTGTTGGTCGATGTGTTCTGAGCTGAGGAGACCCTAATGTTAGAGTAGAGGAGACCTTTTAGAGGGAGGTAGTAAAGCTAATGGTAGTTTTAAAAATAGACCTTCACTGTGTTTTAACTTAGGTATTTTAATTGCTTCATTGGTTAATCCTGACTTTAATATAGATTATGGATTATTTATAAATGTATTTATTCCTGAAGAGCACTGCACTTTTGCACTTTGGATTTTGAACTCCTTGGTTCAAGAGGGTTAAGGCAGCTACAGTCATCCCAGTCCTCCACACAAGCACTTCTGTGCCTAACCTGCATCACCTAAAAAGTCTTGCCTTTTATTTTGTAGAAAGCCACATGTAAATAGTTACAGCACAGCAGAACCGCTCAGGGCAGGAAAACTACAGAAACACTCTGGCTCCTAACAACAGTAATGACAAGTTTCACAGTCAACAGAGAATGTATTTTTCATATTGTGCTTGTTTTCATCTCTTTCATGTTTTCATCTTTTGTTGTTTGATATTTTGTGCTTTTCTCTCCTGTTTACAAGATAGTTGTGCTATTATTTGCAGGGAATTATCAAGAATGTTACTTGCAGTACATGTGCACTGTCATGTCACATTACAATGACCCTTTTTCTGAAAAGACTCTAAAGGAATCTAAGAAAGTTGAAAGCTTTTACTGATTCTTTCTCTTTGGGAAAATTTTCTTAAAAAAATTTTGTTCAGTTGTTTCATGCACATTTTTTCATTGCTTTTATCCTATTCTGCCCACTCTACACTGTGTATGGAAGTTCTATGTGTATAGCATAGCCAGAAAAGCTTTCTTGAAGGATTTATTGGATGTATCTCATTATAAACTGAAATATATGCAAAAAAAAGTATACAAGTATTTTCAGGTGAACGACCAAGCCAATAAATAAGAAACAATGTGATTTACAGAGCAGTACTTAGCAGATAGTGACTTACAAGGGTTACAATGGGTATTTAGCACATTTTTGTGCAGGACATAAGTGACTGACAGGTGTGTTGATGAATAATGAAAAAATGGGGTGCAAAAATCCATCAAATAACAAGATGTGGGGAAAATCAGTTCTTTTTTGATTTCATTGTTTGTTTGTCACATTGTAGTCTACATTCGTTATCAATGTGGTGTTTTAGAACATGTTTATTTAATAGGTGTTTTCTTTGGCCATATAGGACATGTGAAATTTGTGCAAGGTTTCTATTTAGGTCCTCTTTTGTTAAGAAAGACTTAACTTTTTGTTAGGGTCTAGATTGTGCACAATCCTTAATTCCTTCTCTCACATTTGCAAGTGCAGTTTTAGTTTTTTTTTTTTGTTCCATGTGTAATGTTATGTCATATGAGTTGTCAGGAAATGATTTCATAGCTGTGGGATGAATACGATGTCATCAAAGGTGGACTGGAAATGATGAGGTAATGGCAGCAATGTCATCAGAAGGAGCCTGTAGTACTGTCATATAAAAGGGCCGGAAGTGACGTCATCTAGAGGTGCCGGATGTAAAGTTTTTTGTGGTCATCTTTGGAACCCGGAAGAACGTATTTATTTTTCTTCTTTTTGTCTGATGAAAAGAAAGAGAGAGAGACACCATTACCGCATATCAACCCCTCGTCTCGTGAAATGTCACTCACCTTTGAGCTTGTTGATTGCCTTCTTAGCGCACGTTTGTGACACATGCCAGCTGAGCCATGACACACAACTGTTTGTCAAAGCTAGCTGTCAGCTGGTATAAGAGGTTATAGTTTTATCCAGCACTTTTTATCCGTTACACTGTTTGCAAAATTTTAGATCCTGGACATTTTCTTCATACCTCCTTGCTGTCATGAACAGAAATAACAGATGTGTGAAAAAAGAAAAAGACGACAAACAAAACTGCTATTAACAATACAAAAATTAACATTTTCCAGGTTCCTACTTGAAGCTTAACACAGTGGTTCCAAACTTTTTCATGCAGGCCCCACTTTCACGGTAGAAAACAATTCAGGTCCCTCCTTTATAATCTGTTTCTATGAATATTTAATTCAGAAAATAATATTTATAATATTTGTTAATATTTAATACTTATTTTACCTGTAATTATAAATAATGAATATATTATGTTAAATAATGAAAGAATATCTAAAAAAAATGACAAAAGTATTACAGACTGCAGTAATAACTGCAAATTTTCTTTAGACATTTTCCAGTTAATAAGTGACTTTATGAAGTCTTTCTTTTTGCACTGAACATTTTCAAATAAAGCTGCCTTGTTGATATGGCAACTTTCAAGTCACTGTCAATGTTTACCATGGATTTGTATTGTGTATTCAGTGACCCAAGGACAGAGAAGCCCAGCTCACATAGATAGAACATAGCAAAATGAAGAAGCCCTTCTCCACACCAAGCTAGAGTTCACTCAGAATCTTAGATATGAGCAGCAGTCTAAGGTTGGAGTCATTTCTATAAGATACTCATCCTTAGCAAGGCTAAAATCAGTTCTTCCTATTACACTGAATGGATCTCTGATCCAGTCATACTGAGTGTTGTTTAATAGGAACTATCTTTGAATGAGAATTTTTAGGGATGAAATGTGCTCCATGACACAAGGAATTTCAGTGATTTCTTTGACTTCACTGCTTTCAAGAATTTCAAGAGGGTTCTCAGCCTAGTCAATATTTTCTAGTTGAAGGTTTTTGCCTCACATCTGCAGGTTAGTGAAAAAGTTGATCTTGTTAGCCATATGTGGCAGATGTTTTTCTTTGCCCTGCAACTGCAAATTTAATCAATTTAATTTTGAAAAAATGACGCAGATGTATGCCAGTTTAATTAAAAAGTTTTCATTACTGAGTTTATTAGTGAGCTTGTGAATATCATCTTCATGAAAAATGGTTTTAATTGTCTCTGTGAGCTCAAACACTCTGGAAACCACCTTGCCAAAGGAGACCCATCTGGAACAGCTTTGTTAGGCAGAGGAATGGCTTTTAGTTTTGTGGCTGTTGCCTCATCAATCATAGTTGACACCATATTGATTACAGCAGGAAATATTAACTCCTTTGCTATTGTGTGCGTTTTTTTGCATTGTGCCAAATGGCAAATGACTTCATATGAAGCTATTTGAGGTTTGGCATTCACAGATGTGGCTTTTACCCCGTGATTTTGCAGCACTTGCTATTCCTCATATTTCCTCTGAAAAAAATTAAATGACTTCTCATGCAGTGTCTCAATGTGCCTTCTTAATCTGTTCAGTTTCATGCTATTAGCTGACTGTGTTTTCATACACATGACACACCAATTATACAACTTGTAAAACTAAGTGCAAGATACATGTTGTCATATATTCTTTGGTTTTCTACCTCCACTCCACTATGTGTTGTTACTTTGTCTTTCTTTTAATCCCTGTCAAAAACTAATCAATTTTCTTTTTTTATTTGCTTATTGACCGTTTACTGACTTCAGGTAGCTTTTCCATTTGATTTTTGCAGTATAACTGTTTACAGCAGTAGGCTAGTAATGCATGGTTGGGTTATTGCTCCCACAAGAAACAAATTTACTCAGATATTTCTTCTGCTCTTCTTTTCCATTCCATTTTTTTTTATTTCTATCATGTTAGTTTTTTGAGCCCATGATTATAAAACTGGTTCCCCACACTTTAGGAACCACTGTTTTAATCCTAAGAATAAGTAAGTATAATTTCATCTGTTCCACCAATTAAAATGGAAGTAAAGGGGCAAAAACATTTCTTCTTTAACATGACTCACCTTCACCAATTTTTTCTGCATCCTTCAATTCCCATAAACTAAGTGTGTATTCTATCCTGGATCTAAATTAAAAGAACAAATTGGGAAGAATATATTTAAGGATTGATTGAGAAGGGCTTATAAGGTAGAGCTGTACTAGTGCATTTGTGTGACATTATTATTATTAATTAAATAAATAAATAAAAAATAAAACTATATACAGTTAGTAGCAATTGATTTACTTACATCTGCAGCAATTTGGACAGGAAAGTGATGAAATTTTACAAAATTAAATTTTTGTTTAAATGGTAGAACATTTTTGTATAAAGTCATCTTTAAAGAGTCACCTTTAAAAATTCTTAAGAAAGTAAACAAGAGCTCCTCTTCAACTTATTAAATTTGTAATATTCAAACTGGTCTGGTGTTTGGCAGCGCAATTTTTCTCTTTCTTCTGGACATGATGCATTGCCTCTCAAGGGCATGATAATAACTCAATTTATTACAACTATCATTGGGCTGAGTGGGATGTCTAATGAATGAAAACAGAAATAACTGATGATTCCAAGTCTGAGAGGTGATAGAACTTGTACTGCAGCTGGGATGAAGGCGACATAAACAGAAATATGAGGGTGGGATACAAAACAACTCTTGAAAATCTCCCATGTGGATATGGAGCGATGACAGGCACACATTCTACCTGCGCCAATTATCAGATGTAATTAAATGACATCCTGACCACGAGCTAGCAGAGGATCATAAACCAGGCTTAAAGCCAAGTATTATAATAAATACACTGTCAGTTACTCGGATAGCAGTATCAGACATTGTAGTGAAAATACAACCATCCAGCATAGCACATACTGCCTCACTTAATACAGACACAGAGTCAACAATTGATTGTAATTCATTTAAATGTGCTAAAAAATATTTCATTTTTTGCACTCAGGTTTATTTGTTATGTTTTAAAGCCAGAACCTATCCTGGCATGACTGAGCACAAGGCAGGAACTAACTATGGATAGTATGTCTCTGTCCTGGTGGAAGCTGGTGCAAGTAGAGAAAATTTAGGCAAGTGCAAGTCTCTGCATCGCTCCAACAATGGTATAAGATAACAACTCTAATGACTGGGCTACTCACTGTGTCCATACTCAAAATTATTCTTGAAATAGTATTAATAATTATTTTAAACAATACTTAATATTAAAATCATGCCAATTAATGGGCATCCAGTGAAGGTGAATTCATTTGCATAGTAATGTTTAGTTTTTGAGTGTATTTATATACAGAAGAGTGTTAGGGCTGACCTAACATCTGAAGTGATTCAAAAACTAATGTGAGACTTAAAATGAGGAAAACAAACACAAGTTGCAGCTTAGTGTAAAATTTGAAAGTTATTTGCATGTAATGGAATACAGAAGTGAAAGAAGTGTTACAACAATAGAAAAATTCTCTATCATTATTGCATGTTTTCAAAAAAATGAACTACAGTAATCCCTCCTCGATCGTGGGGGTTGCGTTCCAGACCCCCCTGCGATAGGTGAAAATCCGCGAAGTAGAAACCATATGTGTGTATGGTTATTTTTATATATTTTAAGCCCTTATAAACTCTCCCACACTGTTTATAAATATTCCCCGCAGAGTTATACAGCATAATCCCTTTGTATTCTCTTAGATATTAGGTAAGATTCATTGAAATTATGTATATAAACACACTGTTTATATACAGTAAAACCTAAATATTATTTTAAAGATATTGAGTGTCTCCGATATCACATATGTTACAGCCATTACGATAGACAGGCCACCAGCAATAAATACGTACAATGCAAGAAAAATAGTATACAGTAAATGTGTGTACAGTGACACTAAACGTACGTACATGTACTAAGCACTGTAAGAAGAAAATTAATTATGGTTACTCACCAACAATGACACGATGACTTGTCCGATAACAATGAGTTTAATTTTACTGCACAACAAAGGAGAGCGTTACAGCCCTTGTAAAGGAGCCACTTCAGGCGATTGTGTAGCACTGCCGTTGTTCTTCTTCTGGCAGTCTTCAATCCAAATCCCTAAAGCAGATTCCATCCAGACTACTGCCTTATTACATCTACTTACAACTCGTTTTGCACCCTGGTTAAAAGGACACTGTGGCCGTAGATCTTATATTCCTTTCCTACTTTTTAAATAAAAAGAATTGTAGCCTTCAACAAATCCAAAACGTTTACCTTTTCGGCAATCGTTAACATCTTCTTCTTGCGCTTGGGCACGGCCCCTGAAGCAGTAGCAGACCGTTTTGGAGCCATAATGAAGGGCTTGACTATGCACAAAGATAAACACAAAAGAGCACAACTCCTTACACAGCGAAACACGATGCTGAATGAGCGAGACGAGACTTCCTGGTTAACACTGCATTCAGCACGCAGGAACTCAACTGCATGCTCTAATTGGTTAGCTTCTCAGTCAGGAGAACTTAACTGCGTGCTCTGATTGGTTAGCTTCTCAGCCATCCGCCAATAGCGTCCCTTGTATGAAATCAACTGGGCAAACCAACTGAGGAAGCATGTACAGGAAGTAAAAAGACACATTGTCTGCAGAACCCACGATGCAGCGAAAAATCCGCGTTATATATTTAGTTATGCTTTCATATAAAATCCGCGATAGAGTGAAGCCGCGAAAGTCGAAGCGCGATATAGCGAGGGATTACTGTATATAATTCCTTCTGATCGACTTGAGCATGTGATAACTTAACATCATAAATGTAAGACATGAATTATTTTACTTTAGCAGCTTTCCTCGGTTTCCATATACCTGTATTTAAAGTTATCTTACTCAGAACAGCAAGGGGCATATTATGTACAATGTGTTTCCCTGTGTATTATGGGTAGTGGAGATTCTGGGGTCCCAATCTTGCAACTGTCTTAGCCTGTCAAGCCAAAGCTAATCTTGCTAAAGTGGCTAATTAGACTTTTAAGTTTGACTGTATCTTTACTATGCAGCAGTCTCTTACAAATGTATCTCTGATATATTGGTGTAAATATGTATATAAATACCGTATACTGTATACTCGCGTTTAAGTTCTCCCGCGGATAAGTCAGGGCTTGATTTTACTGTATAGTTTCCTGTATTTTATAATGTTGGTCATATAAGTTGAATGTGGAAAACTGACACTATTGGTCCAACAGATTATGATGTGCTAATGCCCACCTGAGAGAGTAACCACAGAGCACACTGCCATTTTTTCTATGAATTGTGCCTACATGACCACACAGTAATATCCAAACTATTCCGAAGCGACGTTTGCACTGTTTTGTGTTTTTTGTATGTCACACTCTTATACACCTTTATCGTAAGAGCATCCCTTATTTAAGATGAAGTGTTCCATCAGAAGAAAATATGAAGCTGGTTTTGAATTAAAAGTCATTGAAATGGTGAAAGAAATTGGAAACTGCACTGCTGCAGCAAAATTCAATGTGTCTGAGAAACTGGTGCAAGATCGGAGGAAGCAAGAAGATATAAAAAAAAGAAAATTTAAGTGTCATATTTTTTGAATGGGCATATAAGTCGAGGACTGATTTTTCGGGTTTCAAGAACCGACTTATACGCAAGTATATATGGTAATACTCTTATGCAGTTGCATTTTCCCTGGGACTGCTACCTGTATTTTAATCCTCATTCCCACTCATCACTGCATATACCCAACATCTTCTCCTGTAATTAAGATGGACCTCCATGTCTTCTTTCATATTAGGGACAGCACGTCATTATCACAGAATCCACTGATAAGCATTAGGCTTGATATTGCCATCTTTATAGCTGACAGTTCATCAGGTTTATTACTAGGTACTAAGTCAGTTTTGTGACCCTACACTAGCTAATGACAAATAAGACTTTTAGTTACAACTTTATTTCGCCAAGCCAACAGATCTTATATGTTTCTCCTCTGCTGTACAGTGGCTTTGGCTTCATCTTACAGCTGCAAACTAACACAAAATCAGAAAGACCATAGGAAGCTAATTCAAACTCAGACAGTAGTCATGTTTACATCCATAGGGTTTTATGTCAGAAACCTCAAATCATAATGAAATGTTTTGTGATATGTGTAAAACAACTTCATTTGGTTGAAACTGCAAGATATAATAACCAGTGTTTATATGTTTAAATTAATTGCAATTATATATATAAACTGCTCAAAAAAGTTAAAAGAACACTTTGAAAACACATCAGATCTCAATGGGAAAAAATCATGCTGTTTATCTATACTGATAGTGATATGGACTGGGTAATGAAAGGATGCCACATCATTTGATGGAAATGAAAATTATCAACCTACAGACGGCTGAATTCAAAGACGCCCCGAAAATCAAAGTGAAAAAATGATGCGGCTGGCTAGTCGATTTTGCCAAAATTTCATTGTAGCAACTCAAAATCGTACTCAGTAGTTTGTATGGCCCCCACATGCTTGTATGCATGCCTGACAATGTTGGGCCATGCTCCTAATGAGACGATGGATGGTATCCTTTGGGATCTCCTCCCAGATCTGGACCAGGGCATCACTGAGCTCCTGGACAGTCTGAGGTGCAACCCGGCGGCATCGGATGGACCAAAACATAATGTCCCAGAGGTGTTCTATTGGATTTAGGTCAGGTGACCATGGGGGCCAGTCAATGGTATCAATTCCTTCATCCTCCAGGAACTGCCTGCATACTCTTGCCACATGAGGCCGAGCATTATCGTGCACCATGGGGAACCCAGGGCCCACCGCACCAGCAGAGGGTCTGACAATGCGTCCAAGGATTTCATCCTGATACCTAATGGCAATCAAGGTGCAGTTGTCTAGCTTGTAGAGGTCTGTGCATCCCTCCATTGATATGCCTCCCCAGACCCTCACTGACCCACCACCAAACCGGTCATGCTGAACGATGTTACAGGCAGCATAATGTTCTCTATGGCTTCTCCAGACCCTTTTACGTCTGTCACATGATCTCAGGGTGAACCTGCTCTCATCTGTGAAAAGCACAGGGCACCAGTGGTGGACCTGCCAATTCTAGTATTCTATGGCAAATGCCAATCAAGCTCCACGGCGCTGGATAGTGAGCACAGGGCCCACTAGAGGATGTGGGGCCCTCAGGCCACCCTCATGAAGCAGTATATATATATATATATATATATATATATATATAGAGAGAGAGAGAGAGAGAGAGAGAGAGAGAGAGAGAGAGAGAGAGAGAGAGAGAGTACTGTGAAACAAACTTTACAGTAAATAGTGATAGAGATGTGCTATGGAATGCATGATGTAACGGTACTCTAAGTATTAAGCCAAGTGATTTTATTTTGTCCACATGATGCTGCTAGTCTGTATGGAACACCTATATCATATAAACTGACATAACTGCTGATCAAAGTAACAGTTTCACATGAACTGAAGAGAAGAAGGAGAAGTGCCACAGTCTATTTTTAAAAAGAAATACTTAAACATTACATGACACCTGTATCATAACATGATCAACAGTTTTAAAGGTATTTTCCACATCCTATTCAGGAACTTCAGGAGCTTCAGACATTGTGAAATACAGAATAAATAATAACTAGCTTCTAACTAACTGCCTAACATAACAACATTTTCAGGCCCACTTAATGTAATTCAGGGTCATGGGGCTTGGACCCTATCCTGATGGCACTGGGAGAAACACAGGAAACAGTCCTGGATTGGTCCATTACAGAACTCACTCATGCACATGCATACACTCTGTCCCTGTAAATGTGAAATTAAAAAGTAACCTAACACTCATGTTTTTGGGGAGGTGGGAGGAAAACAAACAGAAATCTGTGGAAAAGTGGAAACTTCACAGCACTAACCTATTCAACCATTATTTCATATAGAGTGTGTGAAGATAAAGAATGATTCATTGGCCAGAAATATCATTATGCATTCTGAAATGTAAAAAAATATATATATATTTTTAATGATTGTACCATGATGGCACAGAGTTTAGCACTGCTTCCTTGCAATTCCAAGGCTCAGTTCATCTAGTGTTTATACATTCTCCCATACATTTTACTTGTAGTGTCCCAGTTTACTCTCACACTTAATGACAAAGAGTACATTTTAGATTACCTCCTGATTCTGAACTATCGGGTTGCATGTTTCATGATTATTGTGCCCTGTGAAGGGTCTTCTTTGTGATGTTTTCAACAAAGCAGTGCTTTGTAAAAGTCTTGTGGAATTTGTGGACAACTGTTGAGCACTAATGAAGCTGCAATTATCTTTGTATCACACCTATAAGGCCAGCTGCAGGGTGCATTCAGCAGGGCATCTTTCTGTCTTAGTACATATTTATGGTAGAAAGACTATCTGTCGACTTTAGCGCTATTGCAGTGTGCACCTGAGCCATGTAATAGCAGTAGATCAATACTTGCCATTACAGATGTACCTTGGAGGTGGCAAAGGGTAACAAAGTTGTATATGTGAGAGGTGTCTTGTCACACTTACAGGTAATCTAACCTAGACACCATTAAAATATCAGACTACACCATCCAGTTTTATTAAGAGACTGGGAACTCTTGAAATTTACAGATAATAGCACACAGGTTTCTTTAAATTGGGCAGTGAGTAAACACTCAATGAAAGACACAACAGTAATTTCAGGAAAAGCAACACTAACTTCTATTAAACAAGACAATATAAAGTACATTAAAAAGATAGATGAACCTAAAAAAATTTAACAACATCAGGAACAAAATTCCCTTTTTAAAAGAAAAGCACACAATCCAAACTCTAAAAGTCTGTTAAAAACATGAAGTGGAGGATATAACCTTTAGTGATGCACACTGTGTTACCCCAACAATTAATCGTCCAACTGTCCATGGATGCACTCTGTTCACCAGACACGTGTTTCCCAACAGAAGTTTTGTCAGATCATGAAATCCCCGTCAGCGTCTCTTCGTTGATCTTTTTTTCCACTCTGGACTACTTGTGTTGCTGCGACCTAGGCACGGCTCACTTCTTGTCCACCAGCTTTGCTCAGTCCTTTCATGCGGATTCCCTCTCTCGCTGGACCCACAACCGTCTTCTTGTGGAGCTGCCTCTTCCTCCCTGGAGGTAAGTGTTGCCGTCCTTGTGCCTCACGTCGTACCAGCCATGTACCCAGGACTGCCTGTGAGCCCCTGTGCTCTGTCCGAGTCTCTTGCCAGTATTCTCAGTGGACTGTCCCTCTCTCTGCTTATCCAAAAGTTTAAATGTCCTTCAATCCCTGCCTAGATCAACAGGACAATGGATTAAACAATAGCACATCCAAATTTCCTGGGTTTAACAAATAGTGTAACCACAAATTAACAAAATGTATTGTTACCAGCTATCAATGAGTACACATATGTTGATTAGAAACCAGATAAATACATTTTCCAAGAAAGTGGCAGTTCTGTTTGACAATTTTATAGTGTTTGTATGTTTAACCAGTTAAAACTTCAAAGCGGTGATTCTTTTCCAAGACAGCAAATACCTATATCCTGTAGACAGCCATCACAATAATCAGTAACAGGATTACGCAGGAAATTTGCCTTTTAACTTCTCACCCCAGTCCCAACAATAGGTGCCTATTGCCTCTTCATCTACTGTGTTTTAAATGTAATATTTACATGTTCCTTTGCCTAAGAGAGAAACAAAACCACCCAGTGTATATAAAATGTCCACCTCTGACGTATACTAACTCAAATCAGGTGTAATCAACTTGGTGCAGTGGTGAAAGTTATAAAATTAATTCCCACATGTATTGTGCAGACTTTTAAGAACAAAAATTATGGAACTTTTACAAAACATATAAATCCATCCATCCATTATCCAACCCGCTATATCGTAACTACAGGGTCACAGGGGTCTGCTGGAGTCAATCCCAGCCAACACAGGGTGCAAGGCAGGAAACAAACCCCGGGCAGGATGCCAGCCCACCACAGGGTACGCACACACACACCCACACACCAAGCACACACTAGGGACAATTTAGAATCAGTAATGCACCTAACCTACATGTCTTTGGACTGTGGGAAGAAACCGGAGCACCCGGAGGAAACCCATGCAGACACATGGAGAACATGCAGACTCCACGCAGGGAGGACCTGGGAAGCGAACCCGGGTCCCCTAACTGTGAGGAAGCAACGCTAGCCACTGCGCCACCGTGCCGCCCGTGTGTGTGTGTATATACAATATATGTACTTTTGCATACAGTGCATACATACAGTCTAACCCTAACCCTATCCCTAACTCTTAAAAAAGTATTAACTCAGTTTTAGAGTAAGCTACAAATATTTTACAATATTGATATTCATACTTGACATAAACCCAAAGTTGCACTTACTTTGGTGAATAGAAAATTAATTAATAGCTTACAGTCTTATGACAAATATAAAACATTGCACTTTAAGACCTTTTTGTTATCAGCACCAAGTAAAAAGGTTAATTGGGAGATTCTTAGGTTAAAAATGTGGATATTAGTAAGATATGTATCTGCACATGGAGACAAAATAAATATTCTTCATTAATTCATAAAATAAGCTGTGTAGCCCTCAATTCTCCATTACATATAATTACTTTTTTGGTCTTGTCATTTATGATACCAGACTTTACAGCTTTGTGGTATTCTATGTAGAAATTATTAATATTATTAACAGGATATGCACTTTTGTCCAAACTGCAACAAATGTACTATATATATAATTTAACATGGACATTTTATAGACATTCTGTATAAAATGACTCTGGTGTTTAACTATGCACAATGCAAGGCAAGAAAATCTGAAATATATAATAACTTTTATTCTCATTTTAATACATAATATACTTAATGAGATATTAAAGCCAATGTCTGACATGAAGTTTGTTAGGATATCCTAAAATAAGCACAATAGGCATTATCAAATTTAACTACCACAACTCGATAGAAGACAATATCATATTAAAACATGAATTTCAAAATTAATGTCATATATGATTGAAATAAGAATTTCAAAAAATGTAGTAAAAACGTACATTTATAGAAAGTAAAAAGCACCTTAGGATGGCTTGATAGAAAAAAAAACCTTTGAACAGACAAAATATCTCTAATTTTTTTAGCTCTTTTTTGAATTTTTTTGTCAAGAGAATTAAACCAAATATTCAATTAGTAAATGAACATTCTAGTGTGTTAAAAGCCTGAATCTTTAGTGTTATGTTTTAAGCCAGGGACCTTACCAGCAGGAGTTAAAATTTCACATTTATGTTTGTTTGCTTTATTTTCTAAGTTAACATTGTTGATCATTTAATTTGTATATGGCAATGTATTTTTTCATAGGTACCATGTGTTTTGTGGGTGATTCCCCAAGAAGTGGGACCACCTGCCCCCACTGTCAAGGGACTGCCCTCAGCTCTATAAAGGCAGATGAAAACCAACAGTCCCTTGTGGTTCATTGAATGTGCAGGCATTAATGAATTTTGTTGGATTTCTGATTAATTTTCTGCTTTTGTGGATCTGTGGATTTTTGACCCCTTTGCTCTGTTTTTTTTCCAATATTCTTTGTATAGTGTAATATAATAAGTATAATAAATACTTTTATTTATAAAGATTCTATATTTCCCGTTTTCATGATTAACCGGGGTTTGAAGGCTTTCCCTCTGCAGTGGATATTTTAAGTCCAAGCTCAGGAACCCTAAGTTCATGACAATGATCCTAAAAGAAAAAAGTGTTCTCACATCTCTACTTCCTGAGACCAGATATACTCTTTTTGCAAAAGATGTATTTAACCTCCTTGGCATTAGACCTGAGCATCACTCAGGTTGTAAAATCAGTGCTAAAAACATTAGTCCTGAGAGCAACGGTATAGACACGTATTGTATAAGACCCGAGAATTACTTGAACTTTAAAAGTGGCAACAGTGTTAGTGACAAATGTTATTCAGGCAAAAGTATATATTGCATAAGCATCAGGCCTGAGCATTACCCAGGCAATGGTGCAGACGCGTCATCTCATAGCCTCTGTGATGACATGGTGAATCTGTCTTCAGGCAGTGAAATTGAAATAATCAGTGAAACTGAAAGTAATTCTGATGAATCCAAAAGTGACGCTCATGTCTCTCACACATATGCTGTGTGCTGTTCATATTATTATTATTATTATTTGTATCATTATTATACATTCTACACTTCCCACCCACTATAACAACCATACTCAAGAAGAGGGTAACTTGTTCCGCATGGCAATCCCTTTTGTTGCTGCTGAGACAATAAGGGATATGAGGTATGCTACATTACAGCAGGGGGTAAGTAAAATATCTTTGGGCTAAATATGGTAATCAGAGCAATTTACTTCACTCATATTGCAATAAGGCCACCTAGCAAGAATGACATTGCTTGTTAACCGCAAGCAGTGATTTTCCAATAATGCAATAATTTTTCCTTCAAAAAATTGAAGGAAGCATAGGTGGTGTCATGTCAGTGCCCAAAAAGTTTGGGGTTTTGGAACATTTTGGATTCTGAAATTTCAGATTATCGATACTCAACTTGTATTTAATTTATGGAAGCCATTTGGTATCTAAACCATCAGAGAGCTTTGTATTGACAATGTTCCTGGCCCTATTGCATTGTAAATATATAGAATTCTCTGTTTACATGTTTGAAACCTTATTAAAAGGAATCTGCCTAACATCCCTAGTCCTCCATCACTGTCAGCATACTAACAATCTTACATGATGCTGGGAAAGAAACCTATCTATTGGCCTGTCATGTGAGAAGTGGAATTTGACTATTCGTAATTAACCTGTGAAAAACATGGTGTAATTCATCTTAACATTATGCACACATCTCAGAATTAAACTTATCTAAAATATACTGGGGATTGGACTCTTATTGTGAATGACACCATGTAGCTCCAGGTTTGTAAGGTCATATGTTTTGGGAATGATCTAAACTAAGTCCTTTTTGGATGAAAATATCTGCTCATCTACTCTATATTTTCAATTTATGATATTTGTGTATATACTGTACCAGTTAATAATAATAATAATAATAATAATAATAATAATAATAATAATAATAATAATAATAATAATAAGTTACATTTATTGACACAAACCCAAGATCGCTGTATATACAGAGTTAAAAAAAAATTACACAGATGACAAAATTTTGTAGAAGAGGAAAGTTTTTAGTTGAGATTTAAAAGTGCAGAAAGAGGAGCAATCTCGGAGAGACTGAAGAAGAGAGTTAATAATAATAAATAATTCTTTGCATTTATATAGCAATTTTCTCACTACTCAAAGTGCTCAGCAATTGCAGGTTAAGGGCCCAACAGAGGAGAGTCCCTTTTGGCATTTACAGGATTCGAACTGGCAACCTTCCGATTGCCAGTGCAGATCCCCAGCCTCAGAGTTGAGGGGCTATAACACTGAAGGTCCTGCCTCCCAGGGTGGAGAGTCTGGTGCGTGGAACGTAAGGAGATTACTGCTCGAGGACCTGAGAGAGCGACAAGGAGTGTAAGGAGCTAGTAGCTGAGTGAGGTAGAAGGGGGCAAAGTTATGTAGGGCTTTGAAGGTGAGAAGCAGAATCTCAGCTTCCTCAGGTGAAATATACAAAGAGTACAAGGAAAGACCCTGAGAAAAGGTTTGACAACTTAAGACATTTCAGAGTCTATCTTGCTCTGTTTTCTAGAAGAGGCAGTAAGTGCATCATCAGTAACATGCCACAGAAGGGAAATTGGACACTCATGTAGCTAAACCATCCCACGAGGGTTAGTAAAGAGATGAGAAGGAAAATACTATAAATAGCCACATTGCCTCTAATGTCAAAAGTGTAAGCCTCATTCTTGTAACTGGAAATAAGAATTACCAGCATGTCTGAAATTAAAAAGCTAATACATGGTCTTGATTCTTGGTTTGCCAAGGACCCCAATGATCAAAGTAGCTCTACCTCTGGTCTTATAAATCCAAACAAAAAAATGATACTTCAGCATCTGCACACTGAACCCAAATCCTGGTAAAATACAGATAATGCTCCAGAACAGTCACCAGAAAAAAACACAAAACTCTGATTATTTTTAACAAGTACATGAATAGTGAATGCACATTGTTTTGATGAAAACAAGATAAAAAATGTGAATTTAAGTTCATAGCTAAAGCTATCTGCCCAACATTGAGACAGGATGGTTTCAGAAAAGCTAACATTGAAGCAAGATGGTTACTGAAACCCAATCTGACAAGGTCACTTGCTTGTTATCCTACCGCTTCATATTTTGCCTGCAAATTTCTAATGTTATTTTAAGTTTTTCTCTTTTTTAACCCTGCTCAAATATTTTTTCTTTATTTTGGCTTTCTCTGCACCTATTTATTAATTTATTTTTGCAAATTTATGTTGGTCTGAGATAAGGTGCTATATAATAAAACTTTATACTAATACACAGGGGAATTTTGTAAACATTTTTACTAACCTCAATGACACTGCAAAAGGCCACAATTGCTGCTAAGATGTTTGGATACTTTGTAAATTCGAATATAAAACCCAACCAGCTCAAACCCAATACAGTTACAACTCAGACTTTAATTACAGTCAGTTTGATAAGGTTTGGAAGATACCAAAATATGTTATCTTCTTTATCTGCCAAAACTGGAAATTCTCTGTGCAAACATACATTTAATTTTTAAATTTGTACTTGCATAATCCATATGCATACTCCAGTATGTTTAGAGATCGCAAATTATTGTAAAATTTCACATGTCATTATAAAATTTAAGATATGAGTGACTAGCTAAAGAAAATGTCACATATGAACCAGTGAAATCAGCATTTTTGGTAGCTGAGTACCAAACGTAAATATGCAATAATATTACTTGTTGTAGTTGGGTGAGGGATGACTCTAGGCAATACCAAAAATTATTGGGATGCCAATCCCGTTTAATGTGTTGTCACAGAAAGAAAAATTAATCTTAAACCGAAAGGAACATGCAATGGAAAGGATTGGCAAGTTACTGTTGTGTCAAAAGCTCTTATGCATCCGTGTGATCCTCCTTGTTGCTCATCAATTCTGAACTGAGATGCCATTTCTTAGGAGCATCCTCATTTACACCAGCCAGACTGGAAGGGGTGGGGCTTCTTTGGCTTCATTGCCTTTAAGGGGCTGTTTTTCAAAGCTGTGAGGGAAAAAGGAGACAAGACAATTAGCGACTGCATGCCTCTTGTCTCAGGGTGGTACCACATACCTTAGGTGACCTCAGAAGGCGATCGGCTGACACACAAAACAAAAACACATGGCTAAACAAAAAAACAAAAACAGATTTATCCTAGCTTTGTGTAGTCACAACTTGCATACCCAGAAAGGGAATTTGAGAAGCAAAATTAATTTACATATGGCAGGAAGAAGGCAAATTAACTTCTGCATAGCATTCAAGAAATCCCAGCATGAGTGCCTGCAGCGTCATCTGCAAGTGAGACTGGGCAAGCAAAGATTACAGGAGCAAATTGTCATTTAACACTACAATCCCTGATGCCTACAAAAAAACTCATAATCCCAGCCCACCTTAAATTACTTCGTACCTCCTTATTAGCGTCATTTATTTTGTAAATGCGTCAATCTGCACAAGCAGTAAGCAGCCTGCTGTCCCGTCTCCCACATTGACAGAGCTTAATTCGGGAAAAAAGCCAAAGCTCCTTATCTGCATGAGTTTCCGAGAGTTGTATAGGGTAAATAATACAGTATATAGTTATTTGGAATTGCATTTCATGTGTGTTCTGTGACTGCGAAGATCTGGGTAAGTGTAGGATGAAAGGAAATGTGAGGCAAGAAATGCTGAACACATACCTAAAGCAGAAACTTTTTCCATGTTATACCAATAATGATGTGAAGTGTATAATGTGCGTAGACCTTAGTCCAAATATCAAATAAACATGTGTGCTTTTATTAAAAAAATTTGACCAAAGTAAAAAAAAAAACATTCAATTTACATGTTGCTGTCAATAAGCTACAAACCCAAGCTCAAATGTCAGTCAACAGAATGCTAATATGTATTTATGGATGGTGTGGAGGTATGTGTTGCTGCCTTATGACCGAAAGTTGCTTGTTTGAGTAGTGAGCTGCTATTATTATTATTATTACTATAATATAATAAAAACATACTTTTGATTTGAGTCTGTAACACCCACTATAAATTTTGGCTACTTGTAAAAGTTAGTGCTTTTTTTATTATTCAGTTTTATTCTCTCAGTGACGTTCACGTGGTACAACGAACTTGCCTCTCCCTCTCTAAGTTGATGTTGTTTATCTCCATTCTTTTTACAAGAGCAGTGATGACTACAGTTGGTACTGTGATTGATGCCTGCTCAGAACTACTTGTTTTACTGGCAATGAAATATACCATATCCCATGACCGCTATCAGACTAGACAAAGACAGAACCGTAACAAGAGACAGCTTCTTCACAGCGCTTTCACTGGCTAATAGACGGCTGCACCACAACACAACTCTGCTTGGCACTATAAGTAAAATGGGACTTCCACTTGCAGCTAAAGTCACTTCAGCAAGCGAGCAATTCTCCACACTGCTGTTTAGACATTGGCAGTGTCATGCTGATGGTGTATGCGCCCAAAAAGAAGATGCCTTTGATTTCAGTCTGTAACAGCTGGTGTAAAGTTTTGATTCCTGTAAAAGATATCACTGAAGGGTTGTAAGCAGACACATAAATGCTAGTGAATCATGTCTGCTTGGTATCTTGTTGACACTTGAATTTTTTGTTATTCAGTTTCATTCTTGAATAAAAACATAATTGTTTCGTTATACCTTTGCAAAAGTGTTTATTTTATATTCCAGTAACCACTTAAATGAGATTGAATCTGTCTCTGCCTCTCTCGCACAAGCACACACACATTCATACATGAAAACGTCACTATTTGAAAATGCTGTGCCATTTGAGCATGTTTTTTTTTGATCTTGCTGTAAGAAGTCTGTCTGCATTTTCATTTCCATTCGTTTTCAGTACCATGCACCATAACGCGGAGTACAGACAAGATCGAAAAAAAAAAAAAACATTTCAAATGACAACTCATATTCAAATGGCATTGCATTTTCAAATAGTGGCTGAATCTGATCAGACAGTATAGCCCCATACACTGTAGAATTCAACCTGCTACTACTGCCAGCAGTCAAATCATCCATAAACACTAGTGACTGACTTCCATTCGCATCCTGATTATGCCATAAAATTGCCGCCACCATGTTTCACAGATGATGTGGTATTCATCGAATCATGAGTCATTTCTTCTCTTCTCCATACTCTTCTCTTTCCAGCATTCTGGTATGTATTGATCTTAGTTTCCTTTGTCCAAAGAAAATTGTTCCAGAACTGGACAGGCTTTTAAAAATATTTTCTGGCAAAACTAATCTGCCTTTCCTATGCTTTAGATTTACCAGTGGTTTGCACCTTGTTGTAAACATTTTGTCTTTACTTTCATGAAGTCTTCTCTTGATTGTAGACTTTGGCAATGATAGGTCTACCTCCTGGAGAGTGTTCTTGGTTTGGCTAAATGTCATGAATTGGTTCTTCTTCACCTGCTTAATAGTTAATGAAATAATGTGGGAACTGCTCCAACCTGTTTATGGAACAGCTTGTCAGTCAAGTGTTCAAGTACTTCTGAGCACCTGAAAATGGGAATGGGAGACATATGCAGGCTGTCATTCCTAAACGGCTCATACAATATTTTTGACTATAACCCCTTTAATTAAATAATGATTGCTTTATGGTGTACAGAGCTAAAACTATAAAAATTGTGTCCCTGTCCAAATACTTATGTATCTGACAGTATATAAATCAAACCAGCTAAATGAGGTACAAAGTAAAACAAATTCTGCAGAATTGTCTACAGTTACTATATTAAGTGTGGAAGTGACTGTACAATCATTTTGAACAGCAGGGGCCACTGAAACTCATTAATGATAAAACAGCTTTTAAATTGTGTAACTTTATCCATGCAGTCTGTAAGCTGCACTCTGTAAAGCAAAAATCATCCATATCGAATTACTGTAAATCTTTAAGATATTTTAGTATTTTGGCACCTTTGACATAATACTTTATTTTTCTGCCTCTTCTTTTCCTTGTGAATAATGAAAGATGGTAGGAATTAAAACTTGTTTACTGAGTAATAGTATCCAATTTATTAACTCCCAATATATGTATCTACAAAGGGCAATTCTCATTTTACTGTAACCATTAATCACTGACATAGTTATTTTTGTTAGAATGCCCAGATGGGACTGGAAGCCCTAGAGGTTTATTTTCTCTGGTGTCCTTGACGGCTGGAGATTTTGTCTTCCTCTCCTTCATGGCCATCTGACCAAAATATTTGCTTATTAAACTGGACATTTATGGTCACATTCTTACAGTCTTAAATAACCCTTAATAAATATTTTTTTACTTTCTTTTTTTGTAATGCTTTTTGATGTACAATATGTTATTATTGCAAAGTCTGTATTTATGTGTATGAAAATATGTCGTAGAATATAGATAAATGTTGTTGTGTTGTATTGGTACCTTCAAATGGACAGAAGACACTGAGAACACATTTCTTACCAATATTTACTCACTGAATAAATAATTAGGAACACTCTTCTAATACTGGTAGGGCCTGCTTTTGCTCTCAAAACAGACTCAGTTCTACCATAGCCTCTCTGTCAGCTCAAACCATTCAGGCCATTCTCCTCTGACCTTTCTCATCAACAAGGCGATTCCATCTACATAACTACCTTATAGTGATGCATTATTTGTTTATTGCACTTTTCTGCATAAACTGTAGAGACCGCTGTGCTTGGAAACTCCAGGAAATCAGCAGTTCCAGAAATACTCAAACCAGCCCATCTAGCACCATCAATCATGCCAAGGTCAAAATCAATGAGATCATATTTTTCCCCTTTCTGGTGCTTGATCTGAAAATTAACAGAAGTTCCTGGCGTGTATCTGTATGATTTTATTTATTGCACTGCTGCCACATGATTGGCTGATTAGATAACTTCATGCATAAGCAGATGTACAGGTGTCCCTAATAATTTGTTTAGTGAGTTTAGATTTGAATGTTGACAAATGGAGCTCCGTGAGCAGTTGTTGGTAGACACAGTATAATCTTGAATAATCTTTTACTAAAATTTATGTGCCAGGGTTTTTGAACAGTGAATAGTCTTATCTGTCTGAAACTTTTATTTGGCACCAGCATGGCAGTCAAGAACTATATGCTGTAGCATTGGTTCAAGAAAAGACATTTCAAGAATGTTGTGTATCTGATGGGAGGCTAGCGCACACTAAACAACTGATGAGTAGTGTAATTGCAACATTTTGCCTGGGTTAAAACTCTGGCGGCAGCATTCTAAGGTCCTTGTAATCAGCTGAAACTTCACACAAAAGGACATTTAAATAGAGGCTTGCAGCAATCCAGCTGAGCAGTCATTAGAGAATGTTCTTGCGTATCTGATCTTGAGAGTTACAAATGGACTCTGGCGATGGTTTGCACATGGATAAAATCAACTGTCGCACAGAAATGGGATTCAAAAAGTAAGAGTACTATCAAGTTTGATTAAAAGGCTGGTCACAGATGATAACAGGATTATTTGTTAGTAGCATAATTTAGTGAGAAGGAGTAAGACTGTTTGGCTTAATCCCTGACCTAAGCAGTAACCTATTTAAGAAGGGTTATGTGTAATATTATGTGAGCTCAACACTGAAGATTGTGGAAAGTTTTGTGATTAAAACTGAAGGTACTACACAGTAACCCCTGGACTGATATTTCCAGTACATTTATTTAGCTGATGCTTTAGTGCAAAACGAGTTACAAACACCAAGTAAAAACTGTAACTGTTTCCAGATTTCTGTGGCAGGTAAAATGACATTCTTGGATTTACAAAATGATGAAGACTGGATCAGCAACCTTATGCATTACAGATCAATACCTTAGCCATTTGGTTACATTGCTGAAGTAGATCCTTGTGGCCTTCATATTTTTTTTCTTATTGTACGACATATGTCTGTTTGTTTCCTCTATTACTCACTGTAAGTGTGTACCTTAATAGAAAAGATAGACTTTATATAACGTGTGGACCTCACTCAGTGATTGGTGTCAAGGGTGCCTCTCCTGACTAATGGCAGAACAGAATTGCTGAAATGGCTCTCATGATAAGAAGTAGCAGGTGCTGCCAGTGAAGCTGGGGGTAGCTGGTAAACCTGAAATGTTATATGTCTTTACTTTATAGAGCTAGCAGAGTCCCCTTTAGCAGCAATGTGATGGAGGGACCTGAGCAAAACAAACTGTAATGACATTTTTAATGAGTTGTACATGAGTTGTATTGTTCTCCAAGTTTATTTTACAAGCTTGAAAGTGGTTGTACTTACCATGTTTAAAAAAAGGAAATGTATGTCATAAATCAGGCATGTCAAACACGCGGACCCTGGGCCCTGCAACAGAAATCTGTGCGGCCCACATGACAGATCCTAGTTAGCACTGAACTTGTACAAAATGATTACTATCGTTTGTGATTGAATCCTTCTGCATCTTCGGCGTTACTTATTGACTTTTCTTACTTCTGCCTTCTGACAAAAGCGCGCTTTCCCATGGCATTACAGTACCGGAAACATCATCTGCTAGTATTGCCACGAGCCTTGAACAACGTTAATGAGCCGCAACGTCACAACTGAAGTGCTAGGCTGCAGCAGCGGGCAGCAGGGGCGGCTTTAGGCATGTGCAAACTGTGCACTTGCACAGGGCCGCCACGCCAATATATCTATACTAATAAACGGCAAAGCCCTCACTCACTGACTGACTGACTGACTGACTGACTGACTGACTGACTCATCACTAATTCTCCAACTTCCCGTGTAGGTAGAAGGCTGAAATTTGGCAGGCTCATTCCTTACAGCTTCCTTACAAAAGTTGGGCAGGTTTCATTTCGAAATTCTACGCGTAATGGTCATAACTGGAAGTTGTTTTTCTCCATTTACTGTAATGGAGTTGAGCTGGAGGGGCGGAGTTTCGTATGACATCATCACGCCTCTCACGTAATCACGCATTACGTAGAAAGCCAGGAAGAGCTACAAAACGCGCTTTAGAAAACATGCATTATATAATTAAGAAGGCAGCGAAACAATTAGAAGCGAGCGACTGACATATAAAACCATATTCAGCGGCTCACGTGAACTGACGCAGTGCGCAGACAAAAAGTAACAGTTCCAAAGAGTGCTGAACAAAAACCGAATTACACTACTACGCTCAAATAGATAAACAACACGCAGTGGCGCGGTAGTAAAGCATTCGCTTGTAGTGCCCACGTCCGAGGTTCGATTCCCGAGAGGGGATGCACTAAGTATGTACGCGCGCTTCTCGATTTATTTTAACCTCGCATCCCCTTAGTTTGAGACATATGAAAACGCATGCGGTTAACGCAGAAAGACAGATCACCTATTCACCTATTGAAGCTTCATGAATAATGGATACTTTATTCGCGATCAATGATTGTTTTGGTAAAGCCATACTCAGTGTATTCATTAGATGAACGGTAAAAAAGTAAGAGCGAGGGGACGGTAACTTACTGAAGCACACAAGCAAAACCACAATAGCACGCGGGCTCGATGTACTGACTTGCGCGATCACATTCCAAAAAATATTTCTTTTCAAGTTCTATTTAGTCCATATGAGTCAAACTCAAAGCCCACGGGCCACATCCGGCCCGGCGTGTAATTATATCCGGCCCGCGAGATCATTTTATATACTGTATTATTGTTATTAATGGCCCGGGTATATGAAGCGCTGGTAACACAATAAACTACAGATCCCATAATGCAGCGCTTCAGCTGCCTTGCCGAACACTTACCGCGATGCTGCAAGTTATTGTGAAGCTAGCCCACACGATGCCGAAGAGAAAAGTTGATTCTGAAAATAGAGCCTTTAAAAACCGATGGGAGGCTGAGTATATGTTTACTGACATTGCCGGTAAACCCGTGTGTCTCATTTGTGGAGCTAATGTGGCTGTAATTACAGAATTTAATCTTTACAACGACTGACAAACACAGAATGTAACTTTAACACAACACATCGTACAAATACGACCCTGATTGAAACAAATAATGATAATCGAATCCTTGATCACAGCAACACTCACAAAGCAATTACTGTATATTGACAATCATGTTACATTATTTTTAAAATGTTCCCTTTCCTTTTTCATAGCTTCTTTAACACACTACGTTTCCGCTGCGTATATATATATATACCCCGATCTACATACTCTCAAATAAATAAGCCACACACCGTGGCGTAATTGTAAAGGCTTTACCTCTATCGCCTACATCCGAGGTTCGATTCCCGAGAGGGGATGTACTGAGTATGTACGTGTGCTTCTCGGTTCATTTTAACCTCGCATATCCTTGGTTTGAGACGTATGAAAAAATATGCGGTTAACGCAGAATCATGTTACGTTATTTTTAAAATCTTTCCTATTCTTAGCACAAGCACAGCTGAGAAGCTTCGATGCATGTACTCCATAACAAAAAATAACGCATTTAATCACATTTTCAATTCCAAGCAAAGGGGAACTTTTGTCAATGCATGATTTCCTGGTACATCGATTACACTGATGCACACATCACAGCTACAAAAATGTTACACTCGGAATGAAGCGCGTTCCTGATCGGAGGAAAATTTAATTT
>JANRMT010062861.1:52103848-52135422 GCA_026402145.1 Polypterus bichir lapradei | reverse complement strand
ATATATATATATAGATAGAGAGAGAGAGAGAGAGAGAGAGATGACAACAACACTCATATCAATGACAAAACAATTACATTAACAATCATGTTACGTTATTTTTAAAATATTTCCTTTTCTTTTTCATAACTTCTTTAACACACTACTTCTCCGCTGCGAAGCGCGGGTATTCTGCTAGTATAATGAATATAATATAATAATATAAGGACCTAGCTAAGAGGCTAAGACTCGAATTGTATGCTGTTGTACAGAGAGTGTATGGAAATAAATTGCTTTTCTTTAAACTTTAAGTGTTACATTTTTTAAAGTTTTCAGTATTGGAAAGAAAGCTACAGTAACTTTGTATAATAGTATAATAGTATTTGTTACAGAGCGGCCCGCTGACGCACATATGGCAGTCGAAGCAGCCCACCAATGATAGTGAGTTTGACATGCCTGCCATAAATGACATTCTTCTTAAACTATAAGCTATTTAACCATTCCAAGTGAGATTAAAATTATCTCATATCAATTGCTTAGTTGCAATCAGTCTTTCAGAAGTGTATTTTCACATAAACATCACCTACAATGACTTTCTGGTACGTGGAATTTTACCAATGACTATAATTTGATTATATACGAAATGCTAACTCCAGATACCTCAAAGCATTCCCTACTCTCTACAGAAGGGAGCCAGCCTAATGTGGTCATGCATAAAAAGTGGTCTACACCTTCCTGTCATATATTCTGGTGGCTCTGAGGCTAGGGATCTGCGCTGGCAATCGGAAGGTTGCCGGTTTGAATCCTGTAAATGCCTAAAGGGATTCTGCTCTGTTGGGCCCTTAAGCAAGACCCTTAACCTGCAATTGTTGAGCGCTTTGAGTAGTGAGAAAAGCACTATATAAATGCAAAGAATTATTATTTTTATTAATCACGGTCCTGGAGGGCCGCAGTGGCTTCAGGTTTTTGCTCCAACCCAGTTGCTTAATAAGAAGTACTTATTGCTCAAGTAACACTTCTGCTTCACTTTAGTTGCTTAAAAGATTTTTAGGGTTAAGATTTTAACCCTTATTGCTTATTTTAGCCTTAAACAGCTGTATTCTTGGTTTTTAATTGCTCCTAATTAGCAATAACATGCAAATGACAAAAGACACCACCATTTCTCCATTTAGCGTGTTACCATTTACACCAGTGTGGATTTATCATGCACTATAGGGTTTAATTAAATACTTGGAAGGAAACTGAAGAGAAAAAAGTGAAGGACTGAGAATTACTCGTTCATTTTAGTCTTCAAATCATTTGGATGATATCCTTAGAAAGGAGAAGAAAATCTAGGATATGAGAATTACCTGAGATAGCAGAGTTAAAGCACTAACAAGCCATGAAATTAAATTATTGGCAAGAATTGCTTTCTAATTAAGCAACTGGGTTAGAACAAAAACCTGCAGCCACTGCGACCCTCCAGGACTGTGATTGAGGACCCCTGCTATAAAGGATGAACTAAAATTAATAACGGTATTTTACTTGAAGTTGAGTACAAAAAAACTAGGTACATTGCAGGGAATCTCTTTTAAGTAAGAGCTGAGATTATCAGTAAAATGGTTCAAATGATCGTCCTTTATTCAGCTAATCTGATGGAGCTTACATGTGAACACCTCAATTACTTGAAAAAACTGAAGAAATATGGGAGAGATTTAGATTATGAAAGCTTTGATAATTTGTACAACATTGCTGCTGTAAAACTCACACCTTACGCCAATGAACATAAACAGAATAGTAGAGCCCATCTTATACCCTATGTTTGTAAATATAGAAAGGTCCCTAAATATCTAGATAGAAAAATGTTTTTATCAAAATATCATTAAACAGGAACTTTTTATATATAAATACCATGGTTAATGAAATGATCTCATCATCTCCATGGGGAATGTACTGGCACATGGAGTCTTAGTTAGACAGACAGAAAAGAACAAAGAAAATTTCCCTTACAATGTGACCTAAGTTATTACATTCAGGCAGCGTGTTGTAGGGGATTACGTGATGGACTGTAAACCCTGAGGTTGTGGGTTCAAATCCTGCTGCTGACACGGTCACTTCATCTGCCTGTGCTCCAATTATAAAATAAAAGAAATGTAACCAGTTTTATCTCAAATGTTGTTAGTCACAAGAGTTACACTGCAAACATGGAAACAGGCAGCTATGGAGCATGTTAAATGATTGAGTAATTAAGAGTGATACTTAAAAAGAAACACTAGCAAAGTGAAGGTCTGTGAATTAGCAAGTTTACTGAAACTTGTTGATAATAAACACATTTTGTTGCTTAGGGATGGAAAGTCTGCTACAGGAATTATTGTTCTTATTTGTTGAATAAGTAGTCCCTACATAAAAAGATGTGTGTTATTTGTTCACTTCAGTTCACCTTTCCTAATAATAGATTTTGGTTGAAGACCTACAACTACTTAGTGGCATACATTTGCAATAAACAGTAAATCATCCATCCATCCATTTTCCAACCCGCTTAATCCGAACACAGGGTCACGGGGGTCTGCCGGAGCCAATCCCAGCCAATACAGGGCACAAGGCAGGAACCAGTCCCGGGCAGGGTGCCAACCCACCGCAGACAGTAAATCAGGAAAGGGTAAAATAATTTTCAAGACCTTTCTATGCACTGTATATACTGCATAAATGTATAAACATTTGCAAAAAGAGATTTTTTTAAATCTCTGCCTTATTCTTCAATTCTATTCATCCCAATCCCATTAACACACAAAGGTAACCTTAGTGAATTTAATTTAAAAAGCCTAATTAAATTAATGAAATTATTCCATAAGTTGATTCCACCCTCTCAAATATGGCTATAATTATTCCTTCCACACCTCTTGTTTACCGTGGTGGTGGCAATTATTCAGTCATTAACCGAAGCTCATTTGATTTCAACAGTCTTCTTTATTTTAAGATTCTTGGTGCTCATGTAATGCCCTTTCATTAACTTCCTTTTCATATTTAATTCTGTTGAATTCATTTGTTCACATTTATCTGGACAATCTGGTAATTTCCTACTTAAATAGTGTTCACAGATGACAGCCCTTGCTAAAGAAATGTATTAAAGAAAATTATCTGGCATAGTTGTTAACACTGCCTAATCACAGTTCCAAGAGACTGAGTATGTGGTCCAGCCAGTGCTGTGTCTATGCAATTTTATTATATTTGTGTGGGTTTCTAATGGGACTACAAGTGGTGACTCTATCTAGATTTTCCCTATAGTAGTAGAGTTTTGTACCGTGTTAGCCATTACAGATGCAATGAGAAGTCAACCAAATGACACCTTTTATTGTCTAACTAAAAAGATTACAATATGCAAGCTTTTGAGGCAGCTCAGACCCCTTCTTCCCTGTATCAGAAAGACTAAGTATCATTATTAGCCCGCCTGTTGCCGAATCCTGACTCTGTTTCTGCCTTGTGCCTGTTGCTGTTGGAATTGTCTCTGGCTCCTTGAAACCTTAAAATTTGATTAGGGAGCTTTAGATGGATTGAAAATTTTTCATTTGGTGGTACTGTTTTATTTTTTTATTTTTTCTATTCATCATTCACAGCCACTCAAAAAGTAAATTATGCTTGTTAAGGTAATAAGAGTAACCAAACCTGGCTGAGCATTCCAAACCTCACGTCACAAATTTTGGAACTGCGAGGGCAAGATGTTCTGCATACATGGCTTCACACTACAGTACTTTCATTGCCGTCCATTGTCTGCCTCATTGGAGTTATGGTAAGACTCAAAATTAACATTATATTGGCACCATTGGGAATGTTCAGTGTCTGAGGTCTGCTGATGTTGATTTAGACTTTTGTAAATTAAGGCCAGAGGATGCCTTTGAACTATATCCTCTGGGGACTGTATGGACCCATCTGATGTAGTGGCTTTGAAGTTGGTTATCTTTTTCTGAGTGAAGAATCTGGCACAGGGGTAATTCCCACTTACATCTCTAGAGGCAGCATCTCTATATATAAAATCGAACGCCTGTCTGTCTGTTTGCCTGTCTTTTTTCACGAGAGAAAAACTGTAATGGATTTAAATTGGATTTTTTTCTATAATTTCCTTGAACATACTGGTCGATTTTGTGACTTCTCTCATCACACTAAGTATCATAGTTCGCTTGCAGGAGCGATATATTCGCGCTAATCTGAGACAGAGGCTGCGGGGATAGCTAGTTGATGAATTAAACTTCTCATTATTTTCAGGTGACAACGGTAGGCATCTCATGTCTTATTACCTAACAGGAAAGTACCAATGCAAATGACCTTAAAACTTGGCTTCCATCTTGAAATCATGATTCTTAAAAATCCACTAAAACTGTTTCCTAAAGGTAATACTAACATTACTATATAGTCCTAAACTTCCTCCATGATGGTTACCTTTTGGAACAGATACCTGTCAAAGTATTTATAGTGGTTAAAAATATCCAACTTTTTTGTAGAGATGGTGCTTGCAGGGTCAGATGCATTCCCATGAAGCAAATATTAGATAAGGTGGAGATGGGTATACCTTCTTTAGGAAAGGACTACTAGCCAGTACCCAACACATACATGCAGTTTGCACTGTTATCAAGCTGTTTGAGCAATTAATAATTAATAAAAGCCCTTTAGCTGATTTTATTAATTTTATAATATCCAAGGGAAATGATACCCAAGTAAAAGCAAGGATTTCTTCTTCAAAGATTAATCATTTGAGTTCTATACATTAATTTTCTTCCTCAAATTTCGAGAAGGACAATTGCCTTCTGGTTTTTATGTCAAGCACAATAAAAATTGGTGAAATTTAAATCTGCCAAAAATAGTTCCCAGCAGGCCTTACAAGTATTTAAATGATTTGCTGTTTCAGACAAGACAAATTCTTATGGTCAGTATAAATCATTAAAGGATGGTCAGTTCCCTCCAGCTTGTGCCTTCATCCTTTCATGGTCATCTTTATGGGTCAGAGTACATAATTTATTTTAGCCCACTTTACAATTCTGTTCTGTTAATAACTCATAATTGCTCTTTCTCCAACACTAAATATATCAACATCTAATTCGAAAGGTAACTTAACATCTGGATGTTTAAGTGTCAGTGCTGAAGTAAATGCCTTCTGTACGAGTTCAAAGACTTATTGAGATTCAACTGTACAAATAATCTTTTGTTTTGTTGTATTGGCAATAACTGTATTGGGAGCATTTATGGTACCATAATTATAAATCATTCTCCTATATTAATTAGAGCATTCTGTTAACTTTTGTTCATCAAACTTCCAGTCAAGAACTGTTCTCAGTTTTGTTTGGTTCATAACCAGTTCTTGCATAGTCATAATGTAACCTTGAAATCCCACTGGCAAATGATGCAAGCAGATTTTGTTGTAACAAACTAATAAATAAATAAATAACGTATGAGCATTTGGAAATCCATGCAGCATTACTAGATATTAATAAAACCATTCTGTGGTGTTAGACATTGTTTCCATTCATCCCCTTTTCTGATTCAGCTTAAGTTGTAAACACCAGAAATGTCTAGTTTAGTTTGAAATTAATGACTTAGTGACTTATCAAAGATGTAATCAAAGGAAGGAGGTAATTGTTTTTGATGGTTATGTCACTTAACTACAGATGTTATGTGCAACAATGTAATGGCCAATCTTTCTTCTCTATTAAATAGAAGCCAGCTCTGATAGGACTGCTTGACAAACTGATAAACTTATTTTCAAGGTTCTCTTTTATATACTCTTCCATGGCATTGACTTCTTGATGAGTTAACAGATATAGTTTGCCTTAAAGGAGAGAGCACCAGGAAGAATTTGACAGTACATCTTATGATCTATGTGGAGGAACAGCATGTAAGCAATTATCTTAAAAACATCTGTAAAGTCCTGATCTTGAATTGGTAGCAATTCTAAAGTAAAACATGGAACATTTAATGCAGGCAAATATTTCAAACAGCTTTCTCAACAACACTGTCCCCATGAAATAACTTCTTTAATTGTTCAATCAATATGCTGGTTATCCATCTTTAAAATAGGATTCCCTAGTATTATTATCATCTCTGGATGATCAGAAATGGCTTTGAATTCATGAAATAACTAATTTAATTTGAACAACTTAGGTGATCAGTTATACAACGTGGCACTCACACCCAATGTTTGCCAATTTAATAATTAAATTATGAGCATGATCTGTAGATCAAGTGTTTGGATCTTATCAAAAACCAATTTATATTGATTTAACAATGCCTGAGATGCTGATGTTTCTGTATTTTAAGGTCTCTCAGTGATGTAGCTGGTGCCAAACTACCATAAGTATGTATCTGCATCTAAATGCTATTTTAGCATGCTAAATTATAACAAAAATGGCTGCATGATCAAAGATAAATCATTAAATGGCTTCTGCATAGTTTACTGATCTTTTAGAGGTGGCTTATTTTATTAAAGACTCTTCATTTTAGGATTACTCATGTTGATCATATTATTCTGCTAGGCATAAATGGAAACTTGCTGCCACAGTGCAAACATGTTATTCTACTTGTATGATCAGAAAAGAAGAACTGCACATCTATGAGAGAATGGCCTGTAACAAGTAACCAAACTTGTTATAGTCTCAGCATCAGGTGTTAGGAACAGAGATCTGAAACTGCATTGTGAGTCTTAATGGCCCTAAGGTTACCTTTGCCTCTGTATCTCTCACAGCTTAGCCAGGGAAAGAGAGATGGATAACCTGGGTATCTCTCCAGGCCCAGATCTAAACACCAACCCACATCCCTCATATCAGTATAATCCAATCAGGAAGTTGTTGAAATAAACTGAATGTATTAATACACCAAATATATACAACTATTTAAAGTACAATAACAAATGTATAAAACGTGCATTTACAAAATTGTTGCAGACAATATATACAGTCCACTAAGTATTCACTGAAAATAATGTGAATAAATGTTGTGGCATACGGCCGGTGCCCTTGCCCAGCCGGGATGCCTCTACACTGAAAGTACTGGGGGAGGGAGTGTATCCAGAGCATTTCCTCCCACGGCGCGTTATGTAGCAGCCCCTCTGTTGCAGTGGTGCCTCAGGCACCTGCAAGGCTCCATGGGAGCTGGAGTTTGGTGCAGCCCTGTTGGGTTCTGTGGGGGCGGTGCCAGGGGGTGCTGCAGCTGCAGCTGCTGCTGAGCTCTTAATTGTAGGACTTCTGTCACACCCGGAAGTGCTGCCAGATTTAGGTCAACGAGCACCTGGAGCAATTCCGGGTGTTTTATAAAAGGAGCCAGCCGCCACTACTCCAGGAGTCAGAGTCAGGTGAAAGAGAACAAACCTTGCCAGGAGGAGTGGAGGCAACAAACAAAAAGAAAGAAAGAAAGTGTTTGGTGTGCTTATCTGTGCTGTAATTGTGGGAAATGGTGGAAGGCGTTTCCCATAGGGAAAACAAAATATAAAAATGTGTGCCCTAATCTTGTGTCCTGTGTCTGTCTGTGTCGGGTTTGAGAGGCAGGAATGGCCCCTGAAGGCCACAATGTAAATAATGTTAAAATAATTGAGCAATAAACAGTTTCTCTGGTGTTAATGATAAAAATGACTGACCCATTTTGGCAAACTGTTTCCGATTATAATAATTAGCAAAACAGTTCTGCCCACAAAGTCCAGAAGTCATTTTCAGTTCTTCTGAGGCATGCCTCTTCCATAAAGAGCAACAAGAATAGTTTAAACTCTCACTGCTGTCCTCTTCATTTCATTGGCATTGCTAATCCTATAACTGGAAATTACTTGACTAAAAGGTCCACTTACTGCTGATATTTGTAAGATGATTGGAAAGTCAAAAGTCCATCTTTATCCTCCACTTCCAATTTTTATATTTAAAATGCATCGAAATGGAGAAAAACAGCAGTTCCCACACTCTCCTCCCCATTTTTGCTAACTCAGTTTAAAAAACATTAACCCCACATTTACATCCCAGCCATCTGTGCAGCAGTTTCAGAAGTAACAGTAAACAGGACATACTAAAAAGGACAATCACATATGTGGCAATGCTGCAAAAGTACTCTTTAAACAGAAGCCAAATCACTAAAAAGTAATAAAGTAGAATTTTGGAAAAGCAGAAGTTGGCAACACAAGAAAAATAATTTGAAGAGTTTATGCTCTGAGCCATGTTTCCAGCCCTCCTCATACAATAGAAAATGATGTCTGTAACATCACACTTTCATATAAACCATAACATGTTCAGGACAAAATGTACAACGTCAGACTATAGCAGACACCAGTGATACCTAGAAAGAAAGAAAGAAAGAAAGGCATAAATTTTCATGTATGCCTTATAACTTTACTCACTTAAATGTCATCTAGAAGCCAAAAGTCGAGGTCAGAATCAGCTTCTCATCTTGTTCTAACGAAATCTTGCATTATAATGAGCAGTTATTTTTCACTGAATGTTGAAAATGTAATGGAAGAAATCTGCAGCAACTAAAGCTCAAACCTCTTTGCAAGAGAACTATGCCTATACTTATTTGGATGTGGTTTTCATATTTTATTTTCTGTAGTTTTGTCCTCTATGCTTCTGATGTTTTTAGAACTTTATTACTTTTAAATATTTATTTTGCCTCTACCTTGGTATTCATTGCATCAAGGGAAAATTATGTCATCAGTACTTGCGAGAAATGTTCACTGCAATGCAAAAGGCATCATTGCCATGCACATTACATTCCTGGTAACTTTGTGGGTGCTGTTATGTTGCGAAAGACTGAAACTTCGGACAGAGTATGGGATCCAGCTAAAGAATTTAAAATGGTCTTAACTGGCTCAAAAATCTAAGAGTAACACAAATTCCTACTCTTAGGAGTAGAGTAAAAACATTTTATCAATTTATTTAATTTAGGAAAATTTCCTTAACTTCATTAGAATTTGGAGAGCTCATGAGCTGTCCTAACTTATTACGAGCTGCTAGAAGGTAGCTTTAAGGCAGAGATCAGCACACAAATCCTGGGAGACGGAGAAGCCTTTTCAGACAAAATGAAATAGTTGGTAATGTTACGTATTTCAGCAAATATAGCTTTGCAATATTTATGTTTTGGTATGTCACAAGCAACCATTTCTTGAATTTTGCACCAAACCTTTAACACACTTACAATGCGTGAGTTAATATGCAGATTTATATATATATTCCCACCACTGCCTGTGAGGTAATGTTAAAGCAAACAGCATTCATGCAAATTACTGGTGTTCTTGGAGCTGCAGGCGTGATTGACAGCACACACATAAAGATAATTGTTCCAACTGCGGATGAGTACACTTACATGAATCACAAGCGATATCACAGTATCAGCACGTAGGTGGTAATAAATGCAAACTGTATTGTAGTAGCCGGCATATTAACCTGAAGATGGCAGACAGAAACTCCCAGGTCATTGGATCAATAGATAAGGGAGGATCACAGAGAGGGGCACAGCATGTGTCTTCAGAAACGGCACAGGAATTGTCGTGACTACTTTCATTAACTTCTCATTTATTTTTAAATAAACAAACCCTTTATCGGGCTTAACTCTGATTCAGTGTGTCTAGGTCTATTCATCTAGGTGCACTATTATTCTTGATGTTATTGCTAAGTGGCCCGGTACAATGCATCACTCTAGAGTACTTCATGAGAGTGGTATAAACCCTGTATTTGAACGTAATGATGTCCCTCTGAAAATTATTATTAATGCTATTATTATTATTATTATTATTGGCATATTTGTGGTGAAGTCTTAGCACTACTATCAGTAAATTACAAATTTTCATCATGATTTCCAAGATGACTTCATGAGTTTGTGGCTCAGGGTGCTGTAAAATCGTGATATTATTCATTCTCAAACGTGATAGTTAGGCATATACCTGAATGAAAACTATCATACTCTTGTGCACACTTCTATTATATTCAATACCGCCAAATGTGTACTGTATAAACTCACAGGCAGCAGCAGTAGTTTTTTTTTTTTTTTCTTTTAATTTATTTTTTTGTTTATTCAAAACTTCTTTAATCTAAGGCTGTTGGTCAGAATTTTCTGTGGTTATCTACTTAAGATTTGATTGATTGATTGATTGATTGATTTATATATTTCCTGGTCAGGTTAATCTGTGCACCGGTTTCTGTCTGATCTGCTGATGAACTTAACTAATCAGAAGACTCCTCTTGACAGCCCTCATCCATAACTTGCCCTTTCCAGTATCATATGGCAGTTGCCTGTTTCTGTTTTGTCTGCACAGTCAATTATGAACAACTTACCAGAAACTACCTCATTTCTCTCCTTCTGATGACCATATTAAACACAGCAAATTAACAGCTGCTTTCTTTGAAATTTGTCCACTCACATGAATAGTAGGTGGTAGATTCTGTTTTCTGCATGCTTACTTCCCCTGGTTCGTTTGAGTTCCACTGAATTGGGTGAACAGAAAACAATTTTGCATTCTGTTCTGAGTTGTGCATATCCATTTATTGAGAATATGGGTTTTCACCTTGAACTAGACATAAAGTTAGAAGTTAGCTTTGATCATGACTTACCTCTGTCTATGTATTTTAATTCATATTTCAACCGTGTACACACCACTTTTTTGACATGTGTTTTGCCAGATCCTGAATTCTGTTTTTCCTTTTTAAATATTTTGTGTGTGAGCATGATTGTTTATCAGTGATGCTTTTATTTTGTTGTTTGAGTTTGATTTTGATCAGTGTGAGCGTGTGCATAAGTGTGCCCAGCGATGGACGGGCTACCTGTTTGTGGTTGCCACCTTGTGCCCAATTGTAATGAGATAAGCACCAGCTCAATTCAACCTTGAACTGCACATGCAGATTATATAATAAATGGATGACTGTGCTTAGATACTCAACCTTTGCCATTTAAGTATAACTTGAATGTTTCTTGAGAATTTTTTTATTCTCTGTCAGGAATGTGGCAGTGTTCAGGTACTGTAGCAACCCCACCTGCTGTACCACCCTGCTGCCCAATTTAATCAACATTAAAGTTAATTCTATTTTCCAACTACTTTTGTTATGTATATTACAGGATCTATACAGCTTTAATTTATTATATCTAGTTAGGCATTCGTCCCTCTAGGGATGCTTAAAGTTCCGCATATTGTTACATGCTGGCTTCTTTGCTTGGCTGCAGTCTTGAGACAGACACTCACATAAATGACCTCAAAAAATGACATTAAGTGCTTTGATTCATGCAGCACTTTCAAAGCGTTATTCATTATAATGACCATAAACAGGAGAGAGGGGATGCTCTTACAATGATTAAGGAAAAGGAATTCAAAGATTTAATTTGACAGAGAGTGCAGAGTTATTTTTAATATTCATTTGTCTGAATGCAAGAGAAAGGGGAAAAGGAAATTTCATTTTCATAACCTTCAGATGAAATAATAAATATATTAATAATTTTTATGTTACATAAAATATGATACTTTTATTTTAAGTGTATGTGATAAAAGAAAGACTAATCTAAAACCATGTAATAGTATTAAACTTTCATGTATTTTTGTTTAGTATTAACTATAGAATTACAGAGTGCATTAGAGCATTTCTTTATAAAATATAGAATTATATTAATAGGGATCATTTGCAAGCATAGTTAAGAGGATTGAATGTAATACAATATCTAGGGCTGCACACATGTATAATGACAATTTGCACTGCTTGGTCTCTGGGGACAGTAAAATAGTGCTTCAAATACTGATACTGCAGTGCCTGTCATTTTTTATACTGATGCTAGCAGAATCAGAATTGTCTGAAGACCTCACTCAGGACAGTCTATCTGATTAAAGGGTACAGCCGGCACCTCTGAAGACATTAAATCGTAAATTTTGGAAATTCACACCTTCAGATAATTGCAGTATATAAAGACTGAGGTTAAGTGGGCTAAGACAATTAATTGTTGGAAAGCACTCAGTACAGATCTCTACGAGGCACATGATACAAGCTACTTCCATGGCCCTTACAATGTCTTCATATGCTCAGCCAATGCTGTGCCGTACTGGTTTTTTGACCTGATTCTGATACTTCATTTTAGATGCCTTGGACATCATATTTTCAACATTTGTTATGTTGATTGACCAACTTAATTTGTAGTAACAATGATCCTTACTTTTAGAACAGATGACATTTAAAATGTTTTTATGTGTTTTGAAAAAAACCAAAGCATCTTAAATACAACAGAAAATCCTTTTAAGTCACTTGTGGGTCAGAACTGACCCAAAGGACATGGCAGATGTGCTGCAGCTGTAGAAAAATATGACATTTGGAAACTTTTTTTGCTTTTTGTAAAGTTAGATCACTTTATTAAAACACCTTCATTTTTATAATACAGTAGCTGTAAAGGTGATATTTAGGATATTTTTATGGAATGTCAACAAATGCATTACTCTAAATTCAGTAGAAAATCCATTAAAACTAACTGCTCCCCAAATAGACATAGCAAGGCAAATTTTTTTGAAGCTGTTTAACTTATGGGATGTTTACCTTTTTTGGGGAGTAAATGTACTATAGGAAAAATCACAAACTGTCATCTGGAATAGGTGAAATTTTGAGTACATATACAGATTTCAAACACAAAAAGGGTCAAATATGACCTAAAGATGTTGTAAGGGATAGCAAAGATAAGAGACAAAGCTGTGTGGCCTAACCTAACACAATGTTCTGCAACTCAACCCACATTTACTTGCATTCAGGTTGCATTCACTACAACACTCAGTAACTCAAACAAGAAAATGGATAGAAACAAACACAAATCTAGTGTATAGTACAGCTGGTGGTATATATTTTATTTACATTTGAGTAGAGTGTGGCGTAAAATACGCCAAAGATTCTCACCTGAAAAGAAGGCTCTAGGAGTTGAAGGATAGGCAAACAGAGTAATTAATTTTATTGTAATAAACAATCACACAGACTCAACCTAATTAGGCCAAACTGAGCTGAGCTCTGAACAAGCCAAAAATCATATTTTATATAATCATTTCTTATTATCTTGACCTTGCTTGTAACATTGCATTTGCTGTCTATTCTGACTCACTACTCTAGCTAGCTTATCATGGGCCCTGTCTTGGCCACCAATATTGTTCTCAGCTTATCTCTTACTTTAATTCTTTTGCTTCCCTTATTTCCTAACTGGCCTTCAAACAACAGGTGTTTCCCCTGTTCCCCCTTCTCTGTCCTCTGACAGTTTCTGTATGTCATTCTCTTCCTTCTCTGTCTTTCTGAGTTACTCAATATTGGTGGTTTCGCTCTGAGCTTAACTAAAAAAGAAATATGACATATGCCTTCATTTAACTATTTACTTAACATATCTAATTCACACTAAGTTTTAATGCTTACAATAGCTCTTACTAAATTAATATCTATTTGTGCTAATACATGATATTTTATTTTTGTATAATAGGCAAATTAGGTTATTTACTGAAGGTCACACAGCAAATTGGCAGCAAAAGGACAAAAGGATCATTCAGACTATAACTAGTGATATTGTTTTTCCAAATGGAAAAGAATAAATTGCCATTTTTTGTTTGTCAAATGGCAGAGATCTGAAAACACTAATTGTTGTTTCAATCCCTCTAAAATATGCTACATTCGTTACATGTTCAATTAATGCATGCGCAGTGTTGTGATGAATTAGGGAAACATCCTTAGATGTAAATTTCTAGGTGAAAACACAGCATGACGTTATCAAAGCGGTCCAAAAAAAGGGTTAGAAAATAATGAAAAAATAATTTATTAAAGAAATGGAGCATAAAAAATTTCAAAGACAGTACCAAAATGTATTTATCATAATGAAAGTACTTATATGAATAGTTTGGATGTGCATTGTGAGCACTAAAGAAAGCTATGCTGCAAACCTTCTTTTTTCTGTGTTCAGACTCTTAGAACTATAAATCCACAATGAACATTTCCAGAAAGATCCAGTTATTCAACAGGGCCAATTATAACATTTGAGAGCTGGAAATACCATTACGTCTCATTTACTCTTTACCTTCAAATTGAATATGAGATCACACCGATAAATACATTAACCTTGTAGAAGCATATAGAAGTTAGAAAGAAATTAGTTACATACTTAACTTGAAGGTACAGGACAGGCTACAGGAATCTGAATTAACCATTAAAGTCAACTATTAGAGAGGTAGATTGGTGTGTGCCATAAATAGGTTTATGTGTGCAAAACATAATTCTTTAGATCTTTACCAGGGTTGTTGTAGCCAGAGTTGTTAAAAGCAAGAATGAGGTCAAAGAGTAGCAGTACAGAAAGAAAACCATCACTGGCATCAACAGTCTTCTGGTCAAGTCAAGAGGTCATACTGTACTTAAAAACATAATAATTATTATAAAAATATGAATAAGCTGAAAATTTCACTGCATTTTTGGATATTAGTTATGATTGACGTATTTCAATAATGACACTTCATTCTTTTTTAAAACTTCTTCCCTGACCTTTTTCTTTTTTCTAAAAGTAGCACCCCTCTCCTTTTTTCACTTCATCCTGAGATTGAGAGAATAATAAAATATCAATAATAAGATTGAAGGGTTTGTCCTTTTCGGTCAGAATAAGTCGTCTGAAAGAGTCTTTGGTTGGAGTAAGTCACCGAACTGGTCAAGATTCGCATTTGTAAAATATAACTTTGCAACATTTGTTAGTAACAGTTTTTAAACATTAAACATTGTGTCATTTTGACACAGAAAGCTCAAATTAACTTGTCAAAGCCCTATCAAACAAAATCGTTAAAATATTCTGAAAAGTCTAGTAGTAAAGCTTATTAAAAAGTGCCACCCCTAAAAAAGTGCCACCCAGGGCAGACAGCCCCCTCTAGCTAACACAGTGGGTCTCACTCTCTGTTGTAGAGTACTGCCACCTCCTTGTCCCCACTCTTTTTAAAGAGAAGAATTTAGACTATGCACTAAGTAGTGCCCTACTATTTCTAGGATATTGACAGATTACCTGTGATTTCCTAGTAATATTCATAAGGAAGGAGGACTGAAGACATACTATACATACAGTAAATGTCAATGTGGTTGATTGAGAGAATGTTGTGCTGACCCTGGATGGAATAGCATATACTGTACATTAACATTAACATTGTTGCAATCAAGATGAAAGAAGGTGTCAGGTAATTATACTGAAGTGAAAAGAAGAGTCAGATAGGTAGCACTGAATAAGAGAAAAATGAAATTTGTTTATCTCTGCAGCACACTTTTAAAAAGTTTACTTCAAAATAAAGGACTGAATTCTTTTCATGGCAATGCAGAATGCTTGCCCAGTTATTTAACAGCATATTTACATAGGGACAACAGGTTTATTGAGTTTTTTATTATGTTCCTCTGATTTTTACATTAATATAAAATAAAAATGCATTTCTAAAGATTAAACCTGTGCAAATCACACAGATGGTTATGTAAATTAGAGAATGGCTGAATAAAATAATAAATATATCTTTTATAAAACAACAGGTTGATATTCAGTTCTGATGAACAACATGTAACCTTCAAAAATGCAAGGTTAAATGACACAGGTTTATGTCTTTTTTCAATGAGGCAATGGAAACTGTGAAACATTCTTTATATTTTTTAAAGGTATTGAAAGTATAAAATAATTTTCTGGTCATGGACAGCTGATGAAGGTGATATTAACAGTAAATTTCTTGAAGACCTCATAAAAACTACTTCCACTCACTCTAGGTACACAGAAGAACTGTAACTGGCATACCGAGAAATAATAATAATAATAATAATAATAATAATAGAATACATTTTGTTTATATAGTGCCTTTCCCATGCTCAAACAGTTGAAATATGCTGTAAAGAAGACGGTAAGTTTGTAAGGATTGCATAGTCTTGAAATGACTTAGTAGGCAATATTAGGGTAGGCCCCAGCTCTGAGTTTTACTGGTGAGAGAAGGATGCTGCAGGTGATTCTATTGTATTTCTCTTCAATAAAAATCACACATAAAAATTGAAATGTTTATTGTTTTTGAATAGAATATTATCACACAGACTACATTATAAGACATTAATCTATCCTTCCATCCATTTTATAACCTTTTTTTCATTACAGTGTTTAGAGTAGTTTCAAGAGTATGGCAGGAAACGATCATGGATGAGATGCTAACTTATCATATATGCAAATGCAAATCATGAAGCAGATACAATGAATAATACAAATAACAATAACTTTAAGAAATATTCCACCCCAAAATGATAATAGTTTATCTGTTCCTTACCCAGTGTTTTTTGTAGTGATGGCCGAGAAACATTTTTATTCTTGTTTTAATGAAGAATAGAGATCACAAGCTTTATGATACAATGGGCTTCAGTGGGGCTAGTAGGGTGTAAACACTGTACAAGAGCAAACAATATTAAAACATCCATGAAAAAATCTTGAATTACTTATGTTGTATGACCCATATATCAGTTATCATTTTCTGCTAAAATATTGTTAAATAAATGTTTCCAGGGAATCACAGTATACTGACTCAAGAAACAGTATATGTTTTAAGAAAAGAACCAGGAGATAAACAAATATGGTGACCAGATTTAAGTTTGTGAAAAAGAGGACACTTGGCAGCAGGTTGATTGGGGGTGTGTGTGTTTGGGCTAGTGGTGTTGGGAAGTGCATGTGGTACCACGGCCATATTAATGCATACAAATGTGTCCACAGTCATGGCTACTAGGCTATAGTATAATTAACTTTATTGGCCTTTAACAAGACTAAAATGCAGAAACTAAAACACCAATACCACTATAAGCAACAGTGGTCAATAGGCCTACTTTGCACTAAACATTTGAACTTTTTACTGAATCTTGCAGTAAACAATATCTTGTCATATTTCTTTATATGGCCAAAGATTAAAAAAAAGTGTAAAAGTTGAAAAAAACAACAAAACTTCCATTTCCTTGGCATTCAGTCCTGTGCCTTCAGTCCACTTTCAGTGGTGTGGAGTGGAGTGTGGTGCTTTTAATGTACCTCCAGAAGATACCTTTTGGCCAAATGACAATTCTTTATGTTCAATGTTTGGCCCTAAATAAAGCAATAATAATAAAATAAAAATTAAAACATTTAGCATACCTCAAAATATTTCTTTAAAGGCCACAGAATAAGATAAAATAAAATAAAAAGTCAGCCATTTCACTAGACTTTTAGTCCTCCTGATGTGGTTGGGCATACTTTTCAGCAGACTGCATCTTTCCCAATAGTCGACGATTACTCAGCAGGTAGGCATGAAAGTCCTTGCAGGTCATGTGTTTAGAATTGTACTGGGTGCACAGAATCCCCTTCAGTGTATCAACAGACAGGTGATTCCTCTCCTTGGTCCACTGGGTTTGCATCAGTGAAAAAAATCGCTGAACATTTGCATTGTGAGCAGGTATGGGTAAAAAAAAAACAAAAAACGGTGCGATCTTAAGCAGCTCTGAATGAAAATCCACACTTTTGGACCATTCAAAGAATTTGGTCCACCTCAGGCGTGCTTGCAGACTTCAGAAATCTCCATCACTGTTGCTCCTCTCAATAAATTTAGTTAGACAGATGAAGCACTTTGCATCATCAGTTTTTACCCCTTTTTCCGCTAGGTGCCTGATATAGCATTCTTCATCATTCCAGTCTGGCATCTCACTCAGATCCACTCTTCCATGGGCGCCATCCATTTCACTAGATAATCTATACATGCACTGTACAGGCCCTGCATGTGACCAATAAAATGGTCACACCTTTGCCCAAATCCATCATTCTGGTTCTGTGCCAACATACTCTTAGCTTTAAGAGGCATGAAGTTCTTGATCTTGCGTTCATGAAGCATGGTATGGATGTTGTTCAAACTCTTCCTTACTTCCACAACTGAATTGTTCTCCCTTTCCATCTCCTGAATGCGCGACTGAAACACACACATGAGTGAATGCATTTGTCAAAGGTAAATCTCATTGAGCTCATCTTCAAAAAACTTCTTCATCAGTATGGGTGATTTTTTCCTGTGACAAAAAAGAATGCTTTCAAAACTGGATACATCTGGAGCAGTCTCTCAATTCCTAGGGATAATGGCAGCCATCGTGTCTCGCTGTGAGAGAGGAGACTTCTATATTCTTCATTAGCAAACTCACAGTACTCCTTCAGACTCTCCATGCGCACAGTGTAAATGTGGAAGTACTGATAAATTTTGAAGATGATTTTCTCAGTGTCAACATCTAGTGTATCTGTCCTGTGGTAAACATAATTGTTCAATATGTGTGCTGAACAGCTCATTCCAATTAGAGACTTGTTCTGCAAGGGCTTTTTTAAGATTGCGAATACATTTTTTCCCACCACATGACACCAGCTTCCCCCAAACATTGTATTGCAGTTGTCACCTGTAAATGCAATACATGTAGAAAATATCCCTTTCTTTTCCAGTGTTTCTTTGGGGTATTGCACAATAGTGTCCGCTGATCCATTTGGGGTGCTTTTAATTTTAAATTTACTTTGCTTGCCACCATTCTTCCAATCAAAATACTGAATGAGTACAGGGAATATTTTCACAGCTCCATGATTGCTGCCAATGGACACGCTATTATAAGTAATGTCTTCAAGTGCTTCCAGAGCAACTTTGACAGAATGTGGGGCTATCACGGCATTAACAATCCTTTCTGTCTTAGTGGGAGCACTTGAGAATTTTTGAGCTGTCATAGACTCTGTGAAAACCTTTCTTAATACACCAGATGTGCAGTCCATTGCCCTGTAGTTATTGTGATGCTTTACTGTATGGAAAGCAAAAGCACCCTCTGCAGCAGTAACAGAACTGTCTGTTTTACTCACAAAGTACTCCGTTAATTTACTCAATGAGTTTTCTCCCCTCCATGCAGTTTTATGTTTTGCAGAACTCAGGTGGGCTTCCAAATTTTTGGCAACTTTATTTGACACTGACACATAAGTGCCTGCTTTACATGTCATTCACTCAGCTTCCCATGCATCACGACCAAGATTAAAACATGGGTATTTTTTCTTTAGTTCGTCTGTGAATTTACATTTACATTTAGGCATTTTTTAACTACAGATGCCAGGCGCCATGTGCTGTTTTAAACAGGGAAGCTTTCAGTGCTGAGGACACATAATTGGTGCTATTGAGGTGTAGACTGACCAATGTTGGCATGAAGAGTGAGTGCAACTGACCAGTGGCAGTAATTCCCTTTCCGAAACTATTACTTCGCTCTTCCCCCTACTCACTTCCATTTGATTTATGCAGCAAGGCTATAAAAAGCGAGTTGAAGTGAGTAGGGAGAGGGCGAAGTAATTAATTTGGGAAAGCCCCAGGGAAACACAACTCAAATCCAATATAAGAATGTTTAGGCTGAGGTAGAATTTAATCCCGGACAATCCCAGCACCATTTCCAGTGGGTGTAGGAATCCACCAGGGCTGTGCTTTATCTACTATCCTGTTTGTGATTTTCATGTACAGGATATCAAGGTGCAGTCGAAGAGGGGAGAAGGTCCAGTTTGGTGGCCTTAAAATTGCACCACTGCTTTTTGCAGATGATTTGGTCATCTTGGTTTCATTGGGCTGTGAACTCCAGCATGCATTGGAATGATTTGCAACCAAGTGTGAAGTGGCAGGGATGAGGATCATCATCTACAAATCTGAGGCCATGGTCTTCAGTGTGAAAAAGGTGGCCTGTCCTTTTTGAGTAACAGATGAGCCTCAAGTGGAGGAGTTTAAGTTCCTCAGGGCCTTGTTCACGAGTGAGGGGAAAAGGGATGGTGAGATCAACAGACAGACAGGGGTGGCAAGTGCAGTTATGCGGTTGCTATACCAATCCATAGTGATGAAGAAGAAAGCTGAGTCAGGAGGTGAAACTCTTGATTTACCAGTCAACCTATGTCTCTACCCTCACTTGTGGTCATGAGGTTTGGGAAATGACTGAAAGAATGAGATCATGGGTACAAGCAGCTGAAATGAGCTTTCTCCGTAAGGTGACTGGGCTTTCCTTCAGAGATAGAGTGAGAGGCACAGGCCTTCAGGAGAGGCTCAGAGTAGAACCACTGACTCTCCACATCAAGATGAGTCAATTGAGGTGGTTTGGGCATCTGATAAGGATGCCTATTGGATGCCTCTCTTTGGGGGTTTTACAGGCATGACCAGCTGGGAGGAGACCCTAGGGAAAATCCAGGTTTTGCTGGAAGGATTATACTGTATTTCCAGATGCCTGGGAACACCTTGCAATTCTACAGTATGATTTGGCTAGTGTGTGTCTTGAAAGGCACATGTGGACCTCACTGTTAAGGCTGTTGCCCCTGCAACCCAGTTTCGAATAATTGGTGGAAAATTAATGAAAAATAAAATTAAAGTCCCCGTGACCATATAATTAGGATATAGTGGGTTGGATAATGGATGGATGGATAAAATTAAAGTTGCGAGGTGGACCTCCATGGATCAAACGTTTTTGTTCGGCATTTTCCTAAGATGTTCGATCAGATTTATATCTGTGTATTTTGAAGGTCAAGTCAACACCTTCGGCTCTTTGTCATGTTCCTCAAACCATTCCTGAGCACTTTCTGTGTGGCAGGACAGATTACCCTACTGAAAGAGGCCAATGCCATCAGGGAATCATGATGGAAAAATCGTGAACGATTAATTTTTTTAAACATCTCTTTTCAGTGAATTATATGAACCAATTCGTGAGCATGAACAAACTGATTCAGTGAAGTGCTTTTATGTTCTGTATGATGTCATCTGCATCTTTCATTTAGCAAGTAAATGTTTAAATTCCATGTGCTAAAACCATTGGAATCATGAGTCTAAACTCATTTGATTTTTGAACGAGTCACTACCCAAGAACCAGTCTAATGATTCTCAATAATTTTATTTGCAAAAGAATCATTACAATTTGCATAATTCTCATTCACTTGTGATGATGTATCGGAATGACTTATACTTAATTATGCATCTTAAATGTGCTTTCATGCATTGTTTTACAGAAACTGGGGAATGGCATATGAATTATCATGTTAAATATATTTAATTATTGGGGCTGCCATTTTGGAGATCCTCTGACTCAGTCTTACCTAGTCTTCTAGCCATCACAAGTTTCCTCTTGTTAAGTCACTCAGATCCTTATGCTTTCCAATTTTTACTGCTTCCAAATCATCACCTTCAAGAACTGACTGTTCACTTGCTGACTAATATTTCCTTATATCTCTTGACAGGTGCCATTATAACAAGATAATCAATGTTATTCACTTCATCTGTGGTTTTAATGTTCTGACTGATCAGTGTATATGACATGTTAACTTGATGTGAATTTAGCATTATTGTGATATTAATTTATAGGATGGAGCTGTTAAAAGATTCCTCGAGAACCACTCTCCTTTTTAGGAGTGCAGCAAAAGAACAAAAGCTATGGAGAAAGGAAGGAAAGGTGGTAATCTATGATATAGGAGAGCAGAGCAGGGTAAGGATGGAAACAATGTGCCCCAGGCAAAGACATTAATGACAAAGGAAATTTCTTGTTTCTGTAATTTTGGTTTTAAGGTATGTAATACAGTTTATAGATTATCATTTGTGGCAGACAGAATAAATAAATGTTCACAGATAGCTCACAACTAACCAGAAATAATAAGTCATGTGTTTTAGCATTAGGCTCAATACCAATTACAGTATATTGCAATTTTTATCATTGCTTTAATTGGTTACCAACAGCAGAATGGACACCTAAATGACAGAATGTAAAGGGAAAGGCCTAATAGACGATCAATAAAGAAAGAAGAAATCATACTTGTGAATCAAGAGGCCTTCAGCAAGTTACTACGTTTAGATAGTGGTCACCAGGGAATGATAATATCCATAAATACAAAAACTATCGCAGAGCAGATATTCACAGACTCCCCAAAAGAGATGAAAACTATGAAGGACTGACAGAAAGCCAATGAAATTCCAGAAACCTAGTAGTAGCAAATGGATCTGACTTGGAACTGATGGGATTATGTTGTTCAAAGCACTAAACCATTTAGACTCCAGTGTATTAAAAAAAAGGGGTGTGCTTTGAAATTTGGAATTTCAGCTGCCAGAAGATGGTCCTGTGGCATGTTAGCCTGCGGTTTTCTTGAAAGCATACCTGACCCAGAAAGTAATTTCCAGGTTGAGTAAATCCTTGGAAGCATTTAATATTTCTACCTGCTGGAGACATTTTCAGCCTAGAATTGAAGACTTATATGCAGACAAGCTCATGACAGTAAAGTAAATATTTAAAGAATAGAGGCTTGGGGGTGACTGGGATTGTTGGGTGGTCTTCTAAGGTGAGAAATATGTAAGCTACCATATTTAATCAGCCATAGAGAAGAACCAATAAACAATAGTGGAATGGAGGATTTTTCAGTTGCTTTTTTAGCATTCTTTGATGTCACATTGCCTGTATTATAGATAATATAAGCATTCAGAGTTACGGCTTTTTTTGTTTAAGTTTGTTACTCCCTTTACAAGATAAATAATATGAACAGCACAGCTGGTGGCAAGAAACTCTACCGCTGGTGTTAGACCCCAGTTTGATTACCATCTTTTGATACTTTGTAGTTCAAGTTTACATTTTTATCCCTGAGATCTGTGTAGGCTTACTCTAAGGACTCAGTTGAGTTCAGTTTGATTTTTTTCCTTATATAAAATATTTCACTACTGAAAAGAAATATTACTTGAATTTTTTAAACACGGTAATCACATAATAATAATATGCTTTAACAGCATTCACAAACATATAAATAAAAGTGTAAATCACAAAGGAGTCCCTCAATATTGACTTTGATTTTATCTTCTGGTTCCATTACCTGTGTGGCATCGACTTACACATATGTCCATTTTGATCTTTGAATTCATCCAACCAATAAGTCCAAATGCAAACTGCCCTTTTTGGCAGATGCTCAAAGATCCCAAGAAGTTACACATAAGCCTTCAAGACAGCTGCCATAGCTACAGAGCCAGTACAGCACTAAAGGCAGGCAGATGGACATGGATTGCAGTGGAGTTAGGGGCAGTTTGGGGATGATTTATGAAAAGACTGGCATACATCTATGTTCCCTGTATTTTATCCAGTGATCTCTGCTTCTAGCAGGTTAATGGAGCCTGTAGCAATAACTGAGCCAGATGTTGCCATTGATTCCTGGGCATAACTCCCAGGAATCAGAGGAAACAGATGTCTTTACTGATTTTAGATCATGGCTCATCTCTCTGTCTATCTCTCCCTCTCTTTCTCTCTCTCATTCTCTTTCTCTCTCTCTTTCACTCTCAACATCCATAATGAGCTCAATATTTGATGTTTCATTTGAAGCTAGTGTGAGGAGGCATTATCGTTGTTTTCAAAGCACATAGAATCAGATTTCCCATAATACTAAACAAGATTTAATATCAACAGCCACTACTGCCCAGTATTTACCCTTCAATTATGAAACAGTAAACTTAACATAAAACACAAACGTATAAGACTGAGAATGAAATACAATGCCATCTTCCATTAATGCAGTCTTATTTAATTGAGTGTCCTCCCACACATGTAATGAAAAACTTAATTTAAATATATTAACTACCGTGTTTTCAGTTAGAATGGATTCATGGATGAATGGGTCCTGTCATAGTCTGGTTTCTAATCCTGGGTTAGTTCCTGCCTAGTAAAATCATAGCTATAGAAAAAAAAAACAATTTCAGAAAATGGATGGATGGGTAAATGGTGCATTATTAAATGTATTAGGAAAGAAAACCTGATACATATATTTGGCTTCATTTTTGTCCTTTTTAAATAATTGATATAAAATAATCTTTCAACTTTGTTAAATACTATATTTTAAAAGCATTAATAGAAACTATTCATTTTTCAGTTGGATTAAACAGTTTTTAATTCATTTTGCAGACCTGCTTCTTTCTGATTAAGGAGCCAAATAGTAACTGCCCTGTCCTTGTAAAAGACACACGGGAAACAAAAGGTCTGCTTACATAAACGTTGCTTACACTATCTTCAGGACAGTTTAATGACACCAGTCAGCTTATAGTAGCTGTATGTATTTAAACAGTGGAAAAGGATTGCTCCCTTACTGATTTATTTTGTTATTGTAAATGTTTGACAATTAAAGTTTGCAGGTCCTCAATCAAAATGTGGAATAGAGGGCTAATAGTTTTTCACAGATTATACTAGGCAGTGCAGCACCCCAGCACATAGACCTTCTGAATCCTAACTTACTTCTATCTTCACTTGCATTATCCATAATTTTGACTACATTTAAGTAACAGCAGCAGTTTACTTTGAATTTCTGGATTAGATTTTTAATCTCTTCCTTCTTCTTGTTTATTCCAGTGATTTGGTCACTGCCGCCTTGAGAAAGTGGTTACAAGTTCTCGACACTGGCTTCAAATCCTAGCTTGCTGTGTGGAGTTTGCGTATTTTCTCCTTGTCTATATGGGCTTTTGTCAGGGTATTCCAGTATTCTTACCGTATCCTAAAGGCATGCAGTTTATTTAACTGGTTCCTGTAAACTAGCCTGATACAAGAGGATGTGTGACTAAAAGTGCTCTGCAGTAGACTGGCACCCTGTCCACTCGCATTTTGTTCTGCAAGGATAGGCTCCAGCCTCTGCAAAACCTTCAGGTGATTATGTGTATTCAGAAAATATACAGACAATGGCCTTCGAACAATGTGCCTACTTCTACTATATATACAGTACGATAAAAGCAATTCAGATTACTTAGAGCATGAAAAAAATGGTTCTAAATATATGAATATGAATATATCTATACTAATAAAAGGCAAAGCCCTCACTGACTGACTGACTGACTGACTGACTGACTGACTGACTCACTCACTCACTCACTCACTCACTCACTGACTCACTCATCACTAATTCTCCAACTTCCCGTGTAGGTAGAAGGCTGAAATTTGACAGGCTCATTCCTTACAGCTTACTTACAAAAGTTAGGCAGGTTTCATTTCAAAATTCTACTCGTAACAGTCATAACTGGAACCTACTTATGTACATATATACCGGCCATAGCCTGCAGCTCGATCGCCGTGTGAGGCAGAGTTGCGTCTCTCATCGTCACGCCTCCCACGTAATTGAGTGCCTGCCCATATAAGGCTGTCCGTCAACGGCAATCCAATAGAAACACTCTACCGCTAAATATTCGTGGGTTTAGGGTTGTGCTTATGGAAACGAAGATGAGATGGTCAGGGTGGTGTTTGGCACAAACTCAGCGAAACTGCGAGAGAAAGTTTTAAGTGCTGAGTCTTAGCTAACATTAAATAAAGCCATGGACATCGCACAAGATAGGACAAGCACAGCTGAGAACCTTCGATGCATGTAGTCCAAGCGGCTCACGTGAACTGACTGTGAACGCAGTACGCAGACAAAAAGCAACAGCTCCAAAGAGCGCTGAACAAAAAAGCATTATACAATTGAGAAGGCAGCAAAAGAATATGAAGCGAGTGACACATACAAGCATATTCATAAGTGCAGCTACTGCGGAAACAAAGCACACGGTGGAAAAAGTCAATGTCCAGCTAAAGGAAGACAGAGTTAAAAAAAACCCGTGCGTGCAGAGTGTGATGTCTCAAATAAAGAGGAAGATGAGCTGTTTGTTGATGCAGTAAGAAAGGAATCGATCAATGAAACCTGATATCTTTACAACGGCTGACAAACACGGAATGTAACTTGAACACAACACATCCTCCAAATACAAAACTGATTGAAAGAAATAATGATAATCAAATCCTTGATGACAGCAACACTCATAACAGTCACAAAACTATTACATTGACAATCATGTTACGTTATTTTTAAAATGTTTCCTTTTCTTTTTCATAACTTCTTTAACACACTACTTCTCTGCTGTGAAGCACGGGTATTTTGCTATATATATATATATATATATATATATATATATATATATATATTGTCACACATGTACGATTAGGAGGCAGTCAAAGAGCCTAAAGGTGAGTAAAACATCGCAAGATAAGGGGTTCTCATGTGGTACTTAACCTGAACTCTCTTTTGCCAACAGGAAACAAGAAGAGAAATAATCCCGCAACTTCCGGGTTTTCAAAATGGTCGCGATGACGTCACTTCCGGCCAACATTGATGACGTCACTTCCGGCTCCTCAAAATGACGTCGCTTCCGGTTCCTGTTGCCACGTCACCATTTTGCCAACCATTTCCTGTCACCTATTTTTTGTTCTATAAAACCGCCATTTTGTTTCAGTAAAATCGTTCATTGTACTTTCAGGACTTTGAATCATTGCTTTTTTTCAATATTGTCTGCACGACAATACACGATCATGGGAGTGTGGTATAGCGGGTCCACAGCTCACTGAGCAAAGGCCATTCATTTTTAAATAAATAATCACCGCACCCGAAGCGGCTTGGTGAGGGGGGCATTGTTGTGGCGAGCCGCGGGACGCTCGGGGTTGTGGGCGTTTCTCACCGAGTGCACAGGTGAGGAACTGCCCACATCCGTGATTGCTCCCGTGGCTAATGCTACAGCTGTGATGGCCCCTCTTCATTTAAAAGAAGCGCGAGTCGGTTTGGAGGGAAAAGAAGGAAGGAGGAGGAAGAGAACGGAGGTTAGAGGGAAGGAGGAAGCAGGCGAGCAAGTCGGTGCAGAAGGAAGCAGGCGAGCGAACGCTCGCAGGCAGCTGAAGGCAGCACCGGGAGAAGTGGTTGTGGTCGCCCCCGCAGAAGATTGTTTTTGCAGGGCGGGAGTGACCGGGAAGGTGCAGGACTCTCTGCGGGAGTTAGCGGGAGTCGGGACTTGGGACGCGGTGTCCCTAACGTGAGAGCCTTGGCCGTTAAGGGATTCCCAAGTCGCTGTCCGGAGGAGCCGACCGGAGCCAAGGATCGGTAAGGCAACTGACAGCAGTAGCAGGAGTAGGCAGAAGGTCAGCTGCACAGTGAGCGTCTCCCTTGTTGCCGGGCCCTGATGGGTGAAGCAAGAGGGACGCTAGTTTTAATTGAAGGCACCGGGCTTGTTGTTGTGGATTTTTAAAGACTGCTTCCTGAAAGATCATTTTAACCTCTAGTTTTAAAGGATTGTTTTTCTTATTGATTTTAACCTCCACGTTTTCATTTTATTGGATTATTTATTGAAGAACTTTAAATAACTGCACTATTTATTTGAACACCTGAACTGTTGACTGTTTTAAATAAAAGCACAATGCACTTTTGCACTTTACCATCCTCTTGCTTAGATGTTATTGCCTTTGCTGACTAGCTCATCGGTAACATTACCGACGGTGTTGGGTTCAAGAGCTTCCTAAACAGCGATGGGAGTGTGGAGCCAGAACCCGCATCGTCACAGGGAGATTTACAGACCCTAAAAATTCAGATGGGGGAGACCAGGACTCAGTTGGAGGAATCGGAGGCTCGTTTGGCAGCTAGGATAAGGATGGAGGTCGCTCAGTCACCACCCATTGCTTTGACAACTCTCACTGAATCTGATGACATCGAAATTTATTTTTTGATCTTCGAGCGTACCGCTAAGCGGAACGAGGCCGAGGTCGGAGTGGGAGTACCAACTGGCTCCCTACCTGAAGGGAACGGCGCAGAGAGCCTATTATGATTTAACTAAAGAGCAGGCTGCTGATTATGACGCTCTCAAACTAGAGGTCTTTAAACGCTACGGTGTATCTCCAGAGCAGCAGGCAAGAGAGTGGAGGGAGTGGCGATTTGACCCTGAGAGGCCACTGAGAACCCAGGGCTTTGAAGCTTGGTGAAAGGTCTGTCATTGGCTACGGCCCGACGTCAATGACTCTCATAAGATGGCCGAAATACTAGCGTGTGAGACCTTTGTTCATGCCCTCCCCGAACACATAGTCCAGCAAGTTCAGAAACACATTTACGAGGACATGGACTCTCTTATAAAAATCGCGGAGCGTCATTGGGCGGCTTGCAAATCGGGGCGATCAGAACGGTTCTCTCGCCGAACCCAACAGGCTTGTGGGGCAGCTCCTGAGCCCCACCGACAAGCTCCCGAACCTGCCGTCCGTAGAAGGGACAGACCAGCCAATCTACCCCGCTATTACAAGTGTGGGGAGGTTGGACATCTGTCTCCTAGCTGCTCCTTTGAACCAATGGATTGTTCATTGGTAAGGGGAGAAAGGTACTGTGCCACTGTGAATAACCCTTTGTCTCTTCCCTATACAGGTGCAGTTATTATAAATGGCAGAAAGGTAAGGGCAATGTTTGATTCCGGGAGTAACATTTCTATTGTTGCTACCCGTTTCGTTTTACTGCAACAGTGGACTAAAATAAAAACCAGTCTAAAATGTATTCACGGAGATATCCGGTATTATAAAACAGCCAGATGTATTGTGACAGTAATTGGAAATCTAACAAGTATGGCTATGGCTGTGTTACCGGATCCTCCGTTTCCAGTTATACTTGGTAGGGACTGGAATGAAATTATTAGCGGTAAAAACGTAACTGTACCGAAGAAATATTTAGGCTTAATGATGGAACAAACTGATCCGACTGCCTCCACGTCATGTCCCTCAGTAGCACGGGTGGATACTAGCACCCAGTGCGAAGAAATCGATGTCCCATCGTCCTCTGCGGGAGCTAATACAGTTAACGTGGAGGACGTGGAGGCAGTAGCCCCTCCCATTGCGGTCGCGCAAGACCCAATTCAAGCTTTAACGTCCCAATTCCTTCTAACACCCTCATCCTTTAAAAGAGAACAGTGGGACGATGATTCCTTAAAGTTTGCTAGGAATGCTATAGTGTCCACTGAGGGTTATACAACTCTGAATCCCATGCCACCCACGCCGTTCTTTGTTGTTAAAAATGATTTGTTATACCGAGTGGCAGAACACAGGGGTGAAGTGCGAGCATCATTGTTAATCCCACGCACTTTTCGGCGAAAAGTGTGTGAATTAGCACATGCTCACCTTCTGGGAGCCCATTTGGGCTTCGATAAAACTTTAGAGAGGATAAAGCTCTGATTTTATTGGCCGGGAATTAATGAGGAGGTCAGGCGATTTTGCGCTTCTTGTCCGGAGTGTCAACTTTGCCAGATTCCCAGATGGACTCGAGCTCCTCTCGTTCCCCTTCCCCTTATTGATATCCCATTTGAAAGAGTCGGAATAGACCTCGTAGGACCGTTAGAACCCTCATTAAAAGGATTAAAATATATTTTAGTATTAGTGGATTATGCCACTCACTTTCTAGAAGCTGTTCCTTTGCGCTCAGCTAATACAAAAACAATCGCACGGGAGTTAGTAGGGATATTCGCTCGTGTTGGGATCCCCAAAGAGGTTTTAACAGACCAAGGGACTCCTTTCACTTCGGAGACGTTCAAGGAAATTGCTAAATTACTCCGTATAAAGCATCTGAAAACGTCAGTCTATCATCCCCAAACTGACGGGTTGGTGGAGCGTTTAATCAAATATTAAAACAGATGTTACGTAAGGTAGTTAGCGAGGATGGAAGAAACTGGGATCAGTTGCTTCCCCTCGTTTTGTTTGCATACTGGGAAGTGCCACAGACCTCTACAGGTTTCTCTCCTTTTGAGTTATCGTATGGAAGACAGCCCCGAGGGTTTTTGGATATGTTAAAAGAAGGATGGGAAGAGGAGGTCCTCCCTACTTCAAATATTCTCGAATATATCACGCAATTACGCGATAGACTTGAGAAAATTAGACCTATTTTAAAAGACAATTTAGAAAAAGCACAAGCAGCGCAGTCTCGTTATTATAATAGAAACACCACCATTCAGGAGTTTGTCCCGGGTGATCGTGTAATGGTGCTCGTCCCAACCTCCCATTCAAAATTGTTGGCACACTGGCAAGGTCCTTATTAATTAAAGGAACGAAAAGGACTCGTCGACTATTTGGTTAAACAACCTAATCGTCGACCGAGTGAAAGAGTGTATCATATAAATCTACTGAAACCGTGGAAGGACAGGGACGTTGATCCCTCCTCCGGACAACCTCGTTCTCTTTTCATGTCATGTGCACATCTGAGTTTTGGTCCTGATTTGACATCTGAACAACGACAAGATCTCAAACGGGCTATCTTGTCTGTCCCTAAAGTTGTGGACAAGACACCCGGACGTACTGCGTTGATTGTTCATGACATCATTACGGACCCTGGAGTGATTGTCAGAGAGAGACCTTATAGGCTCCCGGAGGCAAAGAAAGCAGAAGTAGAGCTGGAAATTAGACAAATGCTGGAACTAGGGGTTATTGAAGAAAGTTATAGCCCTTGGTCTAGTCCAATTGTCCTGATGGCTCGTGGAGGTTTTGCAACGACTTCCGACGACTAAATCAGGTCTCTAAGTTCGATGCGTATCCCATGCCGTGAGTGGATGATTTACTTGATCGGTTAGGGAACGCTCGATTCCTAACTACTCTTGACATGACTAAAGGGTATTGGCAAGTTCCCTTAACGGACTCCACTAAAGAAAAAAACGCTTTTAGTACGCCCATTGGACATTGGCAATACAAGGTGCTTCCTTTTGGTTTGCACTGGGCACCAGCTACTTTTCAATGTCTGGTGGATACACTGCTTTGGCCCCACAATTCCTATAGTGCCGCCTACTTGGATGACGTCATTTATTCCGGCACATGGAAGGATCATGTATCGCAGGTTAAAGCAGTCCTCTCCACACTAGCGTCAGCCGGGCTTCGTATTAACCGGAAGAAATGTTTCTTCAGATTGAAAGAAGCCAAATATTTAGGCTACGTAGTAGGTGGGGGTACTGCTAAACCACAATGTAATAAAATTGATGCCATCTTGAATTGGCCCCGTTCGATGAATAAGAGGCAGGTTCAAGCATTTTTAGGGCTGGCGGGTTACTATCACCGTTTTGTACCGCACTTCTCTGAAATTGCTGCGCCCTTATCGAATTTAAAGAAGAAACGAGTGCCTGTAAAAGTGGTATGGGATGATTCGGTGGACAAAGCATTCAGTGACCTGAAATTGGCCCTTACATCAGCACCTGTGTTGAAATCTCCTAATGTTTCTATTCCTTTTATTCTCCAGACCGACGGCCACAGGATTGGGTGCCGTGCTGAGCCAATGTGTCGACGGTGCTGAACACCCCGTTATGTACCTCAGCCGTAAATTGTTGGAACGAGAGACCAAGTATGCTGCGTAGGAGCGAGAAGCCTTGGCGATCAAGTGGGCTATCACATCTTTACAATACTAACTATTGGGACGCGAGTTTACTCTGGTGACGGATCATGCCGCTTTGCAGTGGATGTCTCTTCATCGTGAGTCTAACCTGCGCATCACTAGGTGGTTTTTGGATTTGCAACCTTATCGTTTTAGTGTCATTTATCGTAGGGGTTCCTTGCAAGCCAACGCAGATGCTCTCTCTCGTGTCCACGACCTCGCGGTGCTGGTCGCCCAACCCGAGGGGTCTGGGCTGAGGGGGAGGTCATGTCACACATGTACGATTAGGAGGCAGTCAAATAGCCTAAAGGTGAGTAAAACATCGCGAGATAAGGGGTTGTCACGTGGTACTTACCTGAACTCTCTATTGCCAACAGGAAACAAGAAGAGAAATAATCCCGCAACTTCCGGGTTTTCAAAATGGTCGCGATGACGTCACTTCCGGCCAACATTGATGA
>JANRMT010062861.1:52088062-52103838 GCA_026402145.1 Polypterus bichir lapradei | reverse complement strand
GTCGCTTCCGGTTCCTGTTGCCACGTCACCATTTTGCCAACCATTTCCTGTCACCTGTTTTTTGTTCTATAAAACCGCCATTTTGTTTCAGTAAAATCGTTCATTGTACTTTCAGGACTTTGAATCATTGGTTTTTTTCAATATTGTCTGCACGACAATATACGGGGATGGTCCCCAAACCTTTATTTTTGTATTTGTGACTTTCTTTCGATCACAATATATATATATTGAACGTGTCTGCCTGTCTGTGTCCGGGACAACCTCCACAATGGCGCCCAACGTGGGGCGATCCGTCTGGTGCAAGATGGGGACCCCCAAACAAATATTTTGTGGATGGCCTGGCGCAGCAGGTGCGCCCACACACGTGCCGTGGGTGCGGCGTGCCCACTTCCCCCACGACAAGGAGTCGCCCAGCAGACCGCTGCCAGTTCGTGGAGGAATCGTGCTCACCTGGTGCAGGAGAGAGACCACGGCCAGGGCAGGAGTGCAGCGGGCTCCGATGAGCGTGCCGGCGCTGGAGGCGCCCGCAACGGCGTGTCGCCCAGTGAAGCCATGCCGGGGACGTTTTCTCGGGCAGACGGGATCCGGGAGGTAAGTTCCCTGCTTGTCGGCAACCGGCCCTGTGGGGCCGAGTGTGTTTTTTACTTACAGAGCAGGGGCTGCCCGGATCTGCATCAGTGGCGGGGGCATGTCGGTTTGCGGGGCTCCAGCAGCTAGGAGAGCTGCGGAAAGGGAGCCGCTGCCGCTCGTAAAAGCCCAAACAGGCCACCGAACCAGGAAGAGAAGAGCAAAGATGGCCGCGGACCAGAAGTCCCACCCGCTGGCAGGCATGGGATTGGCCGGTGTGTCTTGTGTGCCCACCAATGAATGTATAGAGGCGCGACCAAGGAATGTCAATCCCGTGACGAAGAGAGACCCGATTGGGCCAGAGGAAGAGGCCCACAGGAAGTTGTCGGCGTCGGAGGCTGACAGACAGGTAGGCTCCGCGTCGGTTAACTTCCTGTCTTTGCCAGCTGCTCTGTCGAGCTGGAGGCGTGCCTTCAGCCCGCGGAGCAGCGTTTATTGCAGGTGCTACGTGCCCTCCGGGCAGAGATGCAGGTACTGGAGAGGAAGGCAGTCACGTCCATGGAAGAGTTTCGTTTGGCGATCTGACGGCGTGGCGCTGAATTCTCCAGCTGGGGTTGCACGGCGGGGAAGGTAGGTTTTATCGTCCCCGTACAGCATGAGGGAGGGTCTGCTGAACATGGCTGTGATTCTCAGGATCAGCTTCAAGTAAGTGGCCCTCCGACAGTAGGTGCGGCGCAACGGGCTGTGCGTGCGGCGAGGGGAGAGTCCGTGAGGACGCTGCCTGGACATGGGCTGCTGAGTGCCCCGGGTCCTAGTGCCCTCCGCCCCGAGTCGGCCACGGTCTCGCGCCACACTGTAGGGGCGCAGACGGGAAAGAGGCTCTTTCTTTGTAATAAGGAGTCTCAAACCATCAGGGCGTCCCAGAGTGACAGGAGGAATGGCAGGCTGAGTGCCGGTTCCTCCGATATGTTGGGACATGGTGCTGGGTGCACACGTCCGGGTGCTGGCCGCCCTCTGCGGGGGCAGAGGGAATCCCTGAGGCCGGTGGAGAGGAAAAGACTGCAGGCGGTTCCAACACCAAGAGGGACATGGGACCCGCGGAGAGGGTGCCGAAAAGGCAAGTACCGGGGTGTCGGATGCCCCTCTCTTTCTGTTTGTTGCAGGACCGGACCCCGGACTGGCAGTAGGACCCACTCCGTTGGGAACCTGCTCTCAGGAGACGGGCCATCTGCGGGAAAGACTCTCTGCTGGCGAGGGGGTGCCACCACAGCTGGCGGAGGCTACGGAGGAGACCTCGGAAACCTCGGAGGGGGTGCCGAACGAGTGGGCGCCGGGGTGCCGGTAAGAGGGGGGAGCGCAACCTGTGCGAGGCACAGGGGGACACCAACTGGTGGTGTCCAGGTGGCGTCTCTGCCCCTATCCCTGTTGGGAGAACAGGGCCGGACCTCGGTGACCCAGGAGTAGGACCCGCTTCGGGGGTATGCTGCCCTCGCGGGACGGGCCGCTCCTCCCGAGTGTTCTTCGCTGCCGGTGGGGCAGTGTCGAGGGTGCCAGGGGCCACAACCCGGCCGGGACGCCTTGGAGGACCGGAAGTGGGCGTGTGCCCATCTGGGATCACGTGGGGGCTGCCTTCCTGGTTGCTTTGGGGGCCACGGGTTCAGGGCGTGGAAGCCCCACCCTGTAGGGGCCCATGGTCACCGCCAGGAGGCGCCCCAATGCCTTGGGGACCCTGGACCTCAGCACTTCCGCCACACCAGGAAGTGCTGGGGGGAAGAGAAGCAGGGACACCCGGAGAGCTTCCGGGAGAACAGCCGGCACTTCCGCCACACTGGGGCGTGTCAGCGGGAGATTGCCGGGGAGCACCTGGAGCTCATCCGGGTGCGGATAAAAGGGGCCGCCTCCCTTCATTCAGGGCGAGAGTCGGGAGCGGAGAGGACTGAGCTGGAGAAGGCAAGGAGGCGGCCTGAAGAGAGTGAGAGAAAGGCATTGTGTGGCCAGGACTTTGGGGACTTTGGGGGTTTTGTGGTGCACTTATTGTAAATATTAGTGTAAATAAACGTGTGTTTGGGTGACAATGAACGTGTCTGCCTGTCTGTGTCCGGGACAACCTCCACAATGTATATATATATGTATATATATGTATATATGTATATATATGTGGATTTATGTGTGTATATATATATATATGTATATGTACAGTATATATGTACATTTGTATGTATATGTATAGGTGTATATGTAAAAACATATGTTTATATGTGTGTGTGTGTGTGTGTATATATATATATACAGATGGAGCCACGTCAAATAGTTGCGGCCGTGTGACAGAAGGCGTGTCAAGATTTCACAGTAAACACGCCCATTCATGCCCTATTTATTCATTTACCTGGTTCCACCACTAGATGGCGCTTTGTTCTCAAGAACACGTTAACACACGCCAGCAATTTAGCTGCGCTGAGTTGCAATCATGTGATTTTAACAACCCACCCCCTCCCCCGCCAAACTGACGCTACCAAACTGCACTACAGAGATTAAGATGGTGGCTTAACACTAGAATTACCAGAGCCTACGAAAAAACTCGTAGATCCGTCCCACCTTAAATCGCTTCTTAAAACCGTTCTCACCTCTCCGCCAGCGTCTTTTGTTAATCTAAATGTGCTGATAAAGAAAAGTTGCAAGTAGCCGGCTATTCCATCCCCCCATCGACTTAGAAAGTGCACAAACTTCTCCCAGCTCATGCCTTGATTGATTATCTGGGAGTGAAGTGGAGTTTTAGAGTGGAAATAATAGATCATTATTTGGAATACACGTATTTCACGTGTGTTCCGTTTCTACAGTAATCCGTGTAAACACATTTTTAAAACAGAAATGTTTTTCATATTGTAGTAGTAAATGACAAAATGTAGGCATAAACTATATAATGTATGAAGCCTGAAGTCCAAATATCAAATTAACAGCTTCACAAAAGGTACAAATATAACAGAACAAGTATGCTTTTATTCAAAAATATAACTGCAGGAAAAAAAGCCGCATTAGCATGCCACATTGACACATACATATCTCAACTGCCATGGTAGCGTAATCGTATCAGCTACTGACTTGTAACCAAAAGGTTATGAGTTCGATCCTGCACGATTCTCCTTTGAAAAGTAAACTGCTCTTATTGTTACTATTTTAAAATAAAAACATACATTTGATTTCAGTGTGTAACAGCCAGTGTAATTTATGATACTTGTAAAGGTTAGTTTTTTTTTTTTATTCACTTTTCATTCTCTCAGTCGTGTTCAAGATCCTACCCTACCCCACCCCCAATCTGAAGACGCGCTATAGCTCTGCAGCGTACTTGTGACTGCATTCTCGTACCAATGTTTTTGCGAACTGCTGTGCCTGCATGCACTTTTCGTGGTATTACATGTCTATTTTTTTTGAGCATACCCGGGTCGCTCAAACACAGGAACATCTGTTGTTTACAAGTATAACAAAACAAGTGCACTTTTATTCTAGACTATAAGTGAAGAAAAAATAAAGCAAGTTACAGTAGGCGGTTGATACGACAGCTTGCGTGGGGCAATGCTAAGAACTGCTGATTTCCGATCCGTGCTATATAAAATCATCCCATTCAAATATTAACAATTCCCTCACACCCTTCCAACATTTACGACATGTGTACTTGTTGCAGTGTACACATCTCTCTGTGCTATGGTTCCTATTACACTGAATGAGCACCTGACACTGTACTTTCTTCCCTATATAAATAACATTCGAGCTATAGCGCGTCTCCAAATAAATCACATTTGAGCTATAGCACGTCTTTATGTGAAAACAGCATTGTCAGATGGGGGGGGGGGGGATCGTGAACGCGACTGAGAGAATGGAACTGAATTAAAAAAAAAAAAGCTAACCTGTACAATTATCATGCATTTACACTGGCTCTTACAGACTGACTGAAATCAAATTATGTTTTTATTCTAAAATAGTACAGTACATGCAATATTATTTGAAAACGAACAACGTCAGATCGGGTTTGAATACACGCTGACGCTCTTACAGAAGAAGTCAGCTTATTCAGTGCAGCAAAGACAAACTTAGAAGGAGTGGAAGGTAAGAAACCTCAGTGGAGAATACTGACTATGACATGGTGCTAATTGCTCTGTGTGTGTTTTTTTTGGGGGGGGGAGGTGTTCTTTAGATCTGTCTGCGCAAATGTGTTTGTGTTAAAGCCAACGGAGAAATGCAGGAGCGCACACACACACACACCTCTCATCCACAAATGCTTTAACTGTTGTCTTGTAAATCGTTGATTAAACCTATGAACACAGCTGTTCAGCAGTCCTAAACACAAGCGCATGGTCTATTTTTGTCCTTAATTAAAAGACATCAATACGTTAATAATTAACACAAAGATAACATTGTTTATTTTGCTGAATAGACAAAGAGTGTGTGTGCTGGTGGGGATTGGAAGGTGAATTAGGATACCTCATTTACAAGATAAAAGACGGTCTGAGGTGTGAATGCGCATCTCCGCTTTGCTCTTCGGTGTGTGTGTGTGTGTTTTTTAGGTTACTAGGGGTGCATTCTTAAATTCAGTCTGTCTGAATCTTTATAAATGCCAAGTTGGAAAATCATGTTTGAGAAAATGACAACAACAATTAAAATCTTGATCATTTGCGTTCGTGCTATTTCGTGCTTAAGTGACCCAAAATATTTTTCTTAGTTTTCTTAGAACTTCATTAAAAGACAAACTTAGGAGGAGTGGAATGTGAGAAATTTCTTTTTTTTTTTTTTTTTTTTTTTTATTAATTTTATTACAATCCATACAAAGCAATCAAGTTTTTACAAAGAGAAAAATTAAGAACAGATCGATCCCCACCCCTGAGAGAGAGAGCAAGCCAAACGGCGTTAAATTTAAGACTTGGAGGCATACCTAAATTAATAAATTCTCTGTGCCTTTTGAACTTATTTTAAAATATTACTGATTAGATCCTGCCATGTTTTGAAAAAAGTCTGTACGGATCCTCTAATTGAATATTTGATTTTTTCCAACTTCAAATAATATAACACATCGGTTTCCCACTGACTTAAAAGAGGAGAGTTTGGGTTCTTCCAGTTTATGAGAATAAGTCTACGTGCCAAAAGTGTAGTGAATGCAATCACAATTTGTTTGTCTTCCTCCGCTTTAAACCCATCTGGAAGAACACCAAACACAGCTGTTAATGGGTTTGGAGGGATTGTGAGTGCAAGGCTATCTGAAAGGTAATTAAAAATGTTTGTCCAGAATAATGTTAATTTGGTGCAGGACCAGAACATGTGACCTAGTGAGGCTGGGACTTGGTTACAACGTTCGCAGGTTGGATCATGCCCTGGGAACATTTTGGAGAGTTTTAGTCGAGACAGATGTGCTCGATATATAATTTTGAGTTGTATAATTGTATGCTTTGCGCATATGGAGCTCGAGTGAATTCTCTGCATTGCTACTTTCCACTCCTTTTCTGATATATTAATTGAAAGATCTTTTTCCCAGTATCCTCTTGGATCTTTAAAAGGGAGGGATTGTAAAATGATTTTATATATTGTAGAGATGGAGTCTAAATCCTTGAGATTGAGCAATATTTTTTCCAGCATGGATGAGGGTGCAAGATGAGGAAAATCTGGAAGGTTTTGTTTAACAAAGTTTCTGATTTGAAGATAGTGAAAGAAATGTGTAGCTGGAATGTTAAATTTGGAATGTAATTGCTCATAGGATGCAAAGACGTTGTCTATATAAAGATCTCTAAGCAAGTTAATTCCAAATTTTTTCCAAATATTAAAAACTGCATATGTTTGTGAGGGTTGAAAGAGGTGGTTCTCTTGCAGGGGTGCCACAGATAGAAGCTTCTCCGTCTTAAAATGCTTTCTACATTGGTTCCAGATTCTAAGCGAGTGGAGCACAATTGGGTTATTAGTGTATTGCCGATAACGTGTGTTTATTGGAGCACAGAGCAAGGAATACAAAGAAGTACTGCAGGAATTTAATTCTATTGCGGACCAAGCCTGTGTATGTTCTTCTATTTGTGTCCAGGTTCTTATCGCCTGTATATTTGCTGCCCAGTAATAAAACTGGAAGTTAGGTAGAGCCATGCCGCCTTCTGCCTTTTGTCTCTGTAGGGTCGCTCTTTTGATGCGTGGATGTTTTGAATTCCAAATAAATGAGGTTATTGTCGAATCTAATTGCCTAAAAAATGATTTATTAATGTATATTGGGATGTTTTGAAATAAAAAAAGGAGCTTAGGAAGAATATTCATCTTAACAGTGTTAATTCTTCCAGCTAGTGTGAGATGAAGGGTTGACCATCTATGCAAGTCTTGTTTAATTTTTTCCATGCAAACGGCGAAATTTTGATGATATAGAGCTTTATATTTACTTGTGATGTTTACCCCTAGGTATTTAAACTGTTCTGCAATGATAAATGGTAGGGTATCTAATCTAATATTATATGCTTGAGAGTTCACTGGAAAGAGTACACTTTTATTCAGATTAATTCTGAGACCAGAGATCTTTTGAAATTCTGTGAGTGCTGCTAAGACTGCAGGTACAGAATTTTCTGGGTCTGATATATACAGTACCATGTCATCTGCATATAATGAGATTTTCTGTTCCAGTCCTTCTCTGCTAATCCCCTTTATCTGATCAGTATTTCGACAATGTATTGCCAGTGGTTCAATGGCAATCGCAAACAGCAGCGGTGACAAGGGGCATCCTTGTCTAGTGCCACGTTCTAGTTTAAAGTAGTCTGAGCAAATGTTGTTGATGCAAACTGAAGCTTCTGGGTTAGTATACAGTAATTTAATCCATGCACAGATGTTTGGGCCAAACCCAAACTTCTCCAATATAGTAAGAAGGTATTTCCATTCAATCATGTCGAATGCTTTTTCTGCATCTAATGATAATAATATTTCTGGGGTGTTTGATTTAGTTGGTGAGTATATTACATTAAACAGGCGTCGAAGATTGGAAGATAAGTGCCGGCCCCCAATAAATCCAGTTTGGTCTTGTGATATTACCGAGGGGAGCACTTTCTCCACCCTTCTGGCTAAAATTTTTGAAAGTATTTTAACGTCGTTATTCAGAAGTGAAATTGGTCTGTATGATGCACATTGTAATAAGTCCTTATTTTGTTTTGGAAAGACAGTGATTAGTGCTTGGCGAAAGGTTTGTGGAAGAGATTGGTTATCTCTGGCTTCTGTAAATGTTGCTAATAAGAGGGGGGCTAGCTGAGCGGAGAATTTCTTGTAAAATTCTGCAGGGTAACCATCAGGGCCTGCTGCTTTCCCGCCTTGGAGTGATTTTATAGCATCTAGTAATTCTGATAACATCAGAGGTTTATCAAGTTCCTCCGCACTACAAGCGTCTATTTGTGGTATCTGTAATGTATCCAGAAATGCATTAGATTGTGTATTGTCTTCCTTAAACTCAGTAGTATATAGGGATTTATAGTAGTCTCTGAAAGTGTGCATTATATTTTGGTGTTCGACGATTTTATCTCCGTTCGTACTAGTGATTACCGAGATTGCGTTGCGCACTTCTTGCTTGTGAATTTGTTGAGCTAAAAGCTTATTAGCTTTCTCCCCATGTTCATAGTAATGATGTCTGGATTTGTAAATTAGTTGTTCAGTTTCTTTAGTTGTCAAGAGGTTTAGTTCCGAATGTAGAGCCTGCCTTCTCCTATGTAGAGTCTCGCTTGGTAGTCTGGCATGTTCTTCATCTATTTTAGTAATTTCGCTTTTTATATCTGCTACTTTCTTGGCCTTGGATTTATTTCTGTGGGAAAGATATGAGATAATCTGTCCTCTTAAGAAGGCCTTAAGAGTTTCCCAGAGTATCCCTGCAGAGATCTCGGGGGATGTATTTGTCTCTAGAAAGAATTTGATTTGTTTGGATATAAATTCAGTACAATTCTCATCAGCTAATAGAAGCGGGTTGAGGCGCCATCTGCGGGGTGAGTGCATGGGGCTTAGTAATTTTAGCTCCAAGATCATAGGTGCATGGTCAGAAATAACAATAGCATCGTATTTGCAAGATTTAATCTTAGGCAAGAAGTTATTGTCTATAAAGAAGTAATCGATCCTTGAGTAACAATGATGTACTGGTGAGTAGAAAGAATATGTTCTTGAATTTGGGTTTAAAAACCTCCAGGGGTCTGATAAGTTGTGATCAGTTATAAACTTTGTAATTATTTTTGCAGTGTTAGATGCCGTTCCCCCTGTGGAGGAAGTCTTATCTAAAAGTGGATTCATAACACAATTAAAATCCCCAGCCATTATAACTTTATGAGTGTTCAGATTGGGAATGGATGCCAACAAATTTTGTATAAATTCCTTATCATCAACATTAGGTGCATAAACATTTATCAAGATCATTTTACAGTTAGATAAGTCTCCCATAACCATTACATATCTCCCTTCAGGATCCAATACTACATCTGATGCTACAAATGGAACAGTTCTATGTATGAGAATTCCCACACCTCTAGTTTTCTTCGTAAAGCTAGAATGGAACATTTGGCCAGTCCAGTCTTTTTGCAGCCGGAACTGATCCTTGCTTATTAAGTGAGTTTCCTGTAAAAATACTATTTTAGCATTTAGACCTGTTAGGTGAGAGAGTACTTTCTTTCTCTTTAATTCGTGATTCAGGCCTTTAACATTCCAGCTTACGAAGTTAACTGTCCCATCATGGAGACACTGATTCTGAGTTTTTGATGTCATTTTATAGTCTTATTATAATTATAAAGACTGAGAGGATAGATTAGGTATAGATCAGGCCTGCTCTCTTTCTCTCCCCCCCTTAACCCCCCACCCTCCCTTTTTGCCTCCCCAAGTGAGGCTAAAACCCACTTCACATAGTCCCAGTCCTCTGACATACCCAGAGACAGAGTACGTCCAAAGCAAAACAAGCTCCAATGCAGCGGCGCTTAAGGGTTAAAAGGAGTTTTACACTTAAAATATATATATAGTCTTCAGCAATTTTAGTGCATTAAGATGATACACCCAGATAATAAACCCAGGGGATGGTATTAAAAATGTGTCCAGAAGAAGCATAACCAGTCTTAATGCAGTAATAGCAATAACAGTAAACCTAGGGTATGATATTGAACAGTCTCGTTTAGGGTAGAGATGAGATAATTAGAAAAGAAAAAGAGAAAAGTAAATAAATAGATAAATAATTAAGCACAATAAAACATAAACATATAGCGCCCTAGTAATACTAAGTAATAATGAGAATATATGCTGAAAAAAAACCCGTATTTTAAAACGAATAGATCAGACAAAAGATTATTAATCTTTTCTTCATCGTTTTAACCGCCATGACTCACTATTATGTATCAGAATAGTCCCGGGATCAGCTTTCTTAATTCTTTTTCTGCCTCTTCCTTGCTAGCGAAGACATAGAATTGACCCTGCCATTCCACTTTCAGTTTTGCCGGATACAGGAGGCTGTATTTCACACTGGCTTGCCGTAGCCGCTGTTTAATATTATAGAAGGATGCGCGTTTAGTAGCTGTTGCTGGAGAGAAGTCAGGGAAGATAAGAATGTGGTTATTTTCAAATATAATACCTTCCTTGTTTCTGAGGAGTGCCATCACCTCTAGCTTAAATGATAATCGTTCAAAACGAACTATAAAAGATCTTGGTCGGGGTCTGACGGTGTTTGGTCCGCGTACGCGGTAAGCCGCTGCTATCTCAGATTCTGCTTTAAAGTCGTCCCCGATTATTTTAGAAAAAAGTTCAGCTGCGAATTTCACAGGGTTTGAACTTTCTCGATTCTCCGGCAGACCTTCAATTCTGACATTATACCTTCTACTGCCATCTTCTAAAGCAGCCAGTCTGTCTCCAAGTTTTTCTCCGAGTTTTTTGCATTCGGAACTGACATTTATTGCTCTTTCTTCGGCACTGGCAGCTGAATGTTCGACCATTTCAATCCGATTCGTGAATGTCTCCTTGAGATGCTCCAATTGATCAGTAAGCGTGCTCAGTTTAACCGAGTTTTCCTGAATGCGCTCTTCAATTTTACCCAGCACCTGTCGAAGCTCAAATTGCACCTCTTGACGCAGCCTTTCATTTGCCTGTTGGAATTCCTGTTGGAATTCCTGTCGCAGCTTTTCAGTTGCCTGTTGGAATTCCTGACGCAACCTTACATTTGCCTGTTGGATTTCCAGTTTCAGTCTCTCATGTGCCTTTGCCCTTGCTATCTCATTAGCCTTCTCGCTTTTCTTTATGTCTTGCGCGAGCTCAACGAGCAACACCTTCAGTTCAGATAGTTCAATTGTGCTTTCTTGTACCGTAGATGAAGCAGCAGACTTTGCTGTAGCCGGCGTCCCCGCTGCTACAGGCTCGCGTAATTGCGCAATTGAAGCCGCGGACTTCGAGGCCCTTTCCAGTTTCATGTGATCTTCTCCAATCGGCGAGCTATCCAGATCTGCACTCACGATCGCACCTTCGCTCCCCTTTTCGCTCTCAGCCGGCGACGATGTAGCGGACCGTGGTCCCGAGGAGTCTGTGCTTTCGCCCATCTGATCCAGGTCTGTCTCTGAAAGGCCGTATCTGGAACCGGGGCTTGCTGATCGCAGCTTGGGTGTAGCTTTAGTTTTCGATTCTTTCGAACCCCCCTTCTTGTTGGCCATGTTTATATGTGCTTACATATACTGTAGCAGTCCCTCTCGGGTTGAATAAATACAGGATATCTCAAGATAATAAGCAAATAATATGAAAAATAACACCACTGCTAGCGGAGCTCCACTTCAGACGTCCATCTCTCGCATCGGACGAGACCAAAACGGAGATTTCAACGGAGAATGTACTGACTTCTCCTTATTACTGACTGTTAGATGGTACTAAAATGTTTTTTTTTCGTCCTGCCGGTGCGCAAATGTGTTTGTGTTAAAGCCAGCTCAGACAAACCTGACGAATGCCGGAGCGCGCGCGCACACACACACACACCGGTGGCACTTTAGCCGTTAGTGCTTCAACGTTAAACGAAGCCCCGTAAACTTGATCCTGAACAGCCACGGACTGACTTTAACAATAATAGATGATTGTTTTTATATTTATGTTTTTGTATATATTTTTAAATGTTCAAATGAACGTTTCAGAGTATATAATTTGTTGTGTCATCTGTTTACAGTGTTGGCTGATTTTGTGATTGAGACCCATGGGTTACATTGAAATGTTTTTTATTATTAGTAGTAAGCCAGGCTTTAACCGTGGACAAATCACAATATAAGCCCTCTCTCGCACACGCGCTCTCTCTCTCACTCTTTCTTGCACACACACATATACACACACACACACACACACACACACACACACAAATATATGAAATCGCGTAAAACCAAACGAAACTATGGCAAAAATATATAAGCAGTGAAAAATTACAGTAGTATCCTGTAGGTGATTCCTGTCCTGTGATAACAGGCGCTAACCCTCTGGAACTGTTTAGTTCTGTTAGTATTGTTTTCAAGTGTAAATGTTTATGGGGATTTAATCTGTCTCTGCTGCCGCATCTATTCACAGTTGTGATAAGTGATTAATGGCCCATCAGATCTTTGATGGTGGAACGTTATGCTGGTTAAATGACTAAAGAAATACTGATCCGTATGGACAGATATTTGTTCCAGATATTATGCGCCATTAATTGATTTGTTATGCCATTTTTTGACTATCAATGAAAAAAACATCAGCGAAAACATCAAAAATATAACAAAACCAAACCCAAGCAGAAGTTACATTTAAGCTTTACTTTGCAGCAAAATATTATCTACCAGTGTATTGAACGGAAATAGATAAAATACACCGTAATGTAAAATACTGTACATAGCCCACACTTGTAGATAGATAGATAGATAGATAGATACTTTATTAATCCCAAGGGGAAATTGTATTCCGTACCTACAACGACCGGTATAGATAAATTGCAGTGTTACCATGTCTTTAAGGATTGTTAACCCAGATAGCACACACACGTCGCGGAGACGTCTATGCGACGTCATCTTTTTCATCTGGCAGATGTCTGGCAGAGGGCGTTTGTCTTTAAGGATTATTAAGGATGTCTTAAAAAATATTTTACTAACTAGTTTTATTAATTCATTATTTAATAATAAATAGCATAATCATCATGGGTTGTGTATTGAGTGATTTAACAAATCTGTTTTATTAATCGGTTTGTTGTTTTTTTTACCACGTCATCTATTTATGAAACTACAGTATGTTGACAATACAAGAACTGCCTGTACAGTATATTAAAGATACGGTATAGGGCTTCCTGGACACTGCAGTTAACTGAAGCAGTCAATGCTCCATCTGGCGGGATTATACAGCATTGCAACCATCTTTTTAGAAAGCGCATGGGGGCGTTTATGGGGCGGGGCATTGTTAACTGCGTCATCGCAGGGGATCACATTCCGTGCACGGATCGTGCATGGTCCTGTCATGGTCCTGTCATGGACCTGTCATGCTCCGGGCGGCTGTTTAACGTGGCTCCCACTGTATGACAGCAACACTCATAACAGTGACAAAACAATTACATTGACAATCATGTTACGTTATTTTCAAAATGTTTCCTTTTCTTTTTCATTACTTCTTTAACACACTACTTCTCCACTGCGAAGCGCGGGTATTTTGCTAGTTTATTTATAAAAGAAATATTCTTTATTTAGGCATAAAATTCAACTTTTCAAAGAAACGTATAGCAATGGACCTTTACTTAGTAAGTGTACTTAGAAAAGAAACTAAAACTCTTTAAATGTATAACACAAATAAATATGAATTGAATTAATAACTATAATTTGTCACTCTACAATCCCAGCACTTATCACTTATGTTTTTGTTATCATTCAACCCAATCAAAAATATCAATCACTTAATCCGTGATAAAATAACTAATAATTCAAAAAATGCAAAATGGCAATTTTTTCAGTTTAAATTTAAATCTACAGTACAGTAGAATGTGTAGAAAGGGAAGGCATCTAAATACTCTCTGATACCATTGTGTTTGACCAAGCAATTTGCCCAGTTTGACATTCTCACAATTTACTATTCGATATAGGAATTGGATGAAGAGAATCGAAAATCACCAGTGGTGTTTTACAGTTGGTCGATGTAAGATACTCAGAGCTAGAAGGACAGTATAGGCAGTCCCCAAGTGTTTTTATTAGTGATGAGAGAAACAGGCAAGCTTCAATTCTAATATAGTTCTGTTATACTGACACAAAAAATTAGTTTCATAGGCAATAACCCTAACCCTAATTGCAAAACACAAAAATTACTAAAAAGGATTTTTTGTGGGTTTTAAGGATTTTTTAAGGTCATCCCTGTCATTCATAGTTCCATGTTCACCTATGTTATTTTTTGCAGCTGTGTACAGCGTGCAATCTATCGCACAACAGTAAAATCAGTTTTGTCATGTCTCTCATTCACATCACTGTGGAATAGTACAATGAGTTTTTTTTAAATGTACCACCATTCACATCACCGTGTATTCTTCACTGGAAAATCTCACTACACAGGAAGCCACCTCCTAATACCTAGAAGTAATGTTCTCCTGATGCATGCAAATTATTTTTTTAGCACCAAGTTCTAAAAACCAACCATTTTTGTGTGCCAGTATTAGCAATGCATTTCTGTATATAGAAAAGAAAACCATTACACATATGCTTATTTATTGCAATGTATTGAAAAAGTAACTGAACTGATATAACATTTTCTTATATAAAGTTTATTTGTCCTCAAAATGTCACTGAATATTCAAAAAGCTTCTCTTCTGACCTTTCTGTCTTCCATCTATACTAATAAAAGGCAAAGCCCTCACTCACTCACTGACTGACTGACTGACTGACTGATTGACTGACTGACTGACTGACTGACTCATCACTAATTATCCAACTTCCCGTGTAGGTAGAAGGCTGAAATTTGGCAGGCTTATTCCTTACAGCTTCCTTACAAAAGTTGGGCAGGTTTCATTTCGAAATTCTACGCGTAATGGTCATAACTGGAAGGTATTTTTCTCCATTTACTGTAATGGAGTTGAGCTTGACCGCTGTGGGGGCGGAGTTTCGTGTGACATCATTACGCCGCCCACGTAATCACGTGAACTGACTGTCAACGCACTATGTAGAAAACCAGGAAGAGCTCCAAAATACGCTGAACAAAACATGCATTATATAATTGAGAAGGCAGCGAAACATTAAGAAGCGAGCGAGTGACATACTACCATATTCATCAGTACAGCTACTTCGGAAACAAAGTGAGGTATAAACCTAAACTTTAAATTAACTTAATAGACAGGCTGCCGCTGGTGCTTTTCGTGCCCACGGGTAATGCGGGATACAAGTTTAACGAGAGGACGCAGGATATAAACGAGAGTTTTGATCACTTTGTAACTAAGTTAAAATTGCAGGTGAAGGGGTGTGCTTATGCAAATTCCGAGAGACTGTGTTTGTGGGGGATTGACAGTTAAGTCGGGTGGGGGAGTCACGTCATCATCTCCCCTCCCATTTACCTCATTTCGCTCTGAGCTGAGCTCCACGGCTAACGCCGTCTTCCGAAGTAACTTCGTCACACTGCCACCAAATACAGAGAAATCCACAAGTTAATACACACTCTGTCTCTAGACTTTCTCCACACTGAATCCTCCAGGCACTACTTACAAAAGGTTACATTGACAATCGTGTTACGTTATTTTTAAAATGTTTAATTTTCTTAGCACAAGCACAGCTGAGAAGCTTCGATGCATGTGCTCCATAACGCGTTAAAAAATAATGCATTTAATCACACTTTGCATTACAATCAAAGGGGAACTTTTGTCAATGCATGATTTCCTGGTACACCGATAACATTGATCAGCGCATCCCAATTCATTTTAGCCTCGCACCACCTTGGTTTGAGAAGAAGTATGAAAAGATATGAGGTTAACACACAAAAACAGATCACCAATTCAAGCTTTATGAATAATCGATTCGCCATCAATAATTGTTTTGGTAAAGCCATACTCAGTGTAATCCTCCTTCCATTTTATAATTTTTCCGCCACTAGCCATGATTAAATGAACGGTAAAAAAGTAAGAGCGAAGCGAGGGTGACTTATTTAGGCAGGCATATATATGACAGCAACACTCATGACAATCATGTTACGTTATTATTAAAATGTTTCCTTTTCTTTTTCATTACTTCTTTAACCCA
>JANRMT010062861.1:51963747-52083062 GCA_026402145.1 Polypterus bichir lapradei | reverse complement strand
TTTTGCTTGACTTCACATTACATTCTGAGAAATATTAATTGTAATTTTGTAAACAGGATAATGTCTGCTAATGTATTATGGCATTGGTATAACTTTAACTAAAAACTAATAACCTTGTGAAGGATAAGTTCTAGCACTGGTTTACTGTTATAGGTTTCTTCATAAATCCAGTCAGAAAGTGCACAGCAGCATCTCTCACACACTCACGCTGGCACACAGAGACAGGCAGAGAGAGAGAGCTGAATTATAAGAATTCATAAGTTTTGTGCCTTTTTCTATAGAAAAAGGTAAACTAAACTTGTGTAATTTTATGGTTCATGTTGTTATTGTCTTTCATTTACGTATCTATCTATGTACATATACATCTGTATATTGTAGGAGATGAATGGGCACCCTAGCCAGGAAAAGGGTTTGTTTACAGGACAGAACAAATGTTGAATTGGCTGGTGGGGCAGGTAGAAGCTTCTGTGACCAGCCCATAATGTAGAAGGACAGATGAGAGCTGTAATTCCTGTCTATTGTCCTCCCTCGTACATTAGATGGCAGCAACCCTGGAAATCGGTACCCATTTGGACACCCTCAGGGAATGTCGGGAATTGTAGTCCGGTAGTGCAGCACTGCTGGGGTCTGGAGATGCTACCAGGGGGTGCTGCAAGGAGTTACACTCCCTATTATTTGGGGCTTCTATATGACCCAGAAGTGCTTCCAGTGGATGCAGCCCTGTCACCGAAAGTACTCCTGGATCTTACATAAAAAGAACCACACTGCCTTATCCAGGCGAGTTGGGGCTAGGAGTGGAGATAGATAACACTCAATTAGAGGAGTACCAGTGCAGTGGAGAGAGAAGGAGAGGGAAAGAAGAGAAGCATAGTATTTAGTCATTGTACAAAGTACTTGTGTCATGACTGTGGTTGTGGATTTATGCATGGGATTTGGGGCTTTGTGGCACCCCCCAACCTTTCACAATATATTTGCATATATTCATATTCTATTATCCTTATGTTATAAATAAATTGTGTTATTTTGCTCATTTCAACAAGTGAATTTGGGTTATTTGCGAAGGTAAATCTTCCACCGCGTCCGAACCCCAACAGAGATAGTGAAAAAATTAATGTAGACTTTTGCAGATCATTGAACTTTATTCATAAATTGTGCAACTTTCTTCACATTTCTGGCATCCCAGCTAGAAAGTGAAACAAAGACACCTAATCCAACTTTATGTTATTTTGCTGTCCATAGGGTGGACAAGTTAAAATTTGTTCTCTTCTTACACTAGTTGAATTCAGACCACGTTCCTTTGACCCTGAACTGTGAGGAAGGATTTGCTATCATTGTCACTTACTAAAAGATGTTTGTGCTGTCAAGGATATTTATTATTGAGGTAGTTTTTATCATGGTTATTTTATGCAATATACTGTAACATTTGCAGTGTAGCCAGAAGTTTTCTTTTGCACACTACCTGTATCAGAGATATTTTAACCTTTTCAACTGACAGATTTGAGGTAATAAGCCTATGCCTGAAAATCTTGTCAAGCTGAACGGGTGTGCAGTGTATTCTGGAAAAACTGAAAGGCAAAGCAGGATTTAGAGCATTTGGCTAGGGATAATGATTTAGTAACATTCATGTGTTTTGAAAAACTGAAAAGGGTCATGGCGGACTCTGGTAACGAGATGAAAACAAAGAAACCAGACACTCATTAGCACGGAGAAGGGGGGTGAGTGGCTGCCTTTTATTAGACTTTTATTAAAGTTTCTGAATAGTACACCTTTTCTGACACTTTTATAAAAAGCTCAGCTCAATTGCTGCCTGATAAAATTTGGACACTTGCAAGGAGCCTTTCTCTTCTACTCTGCTTTGTACAAACTGAAATGGACAATTTCAAGGAGCTCTCTCTTGGAAATGAGCTCTCTCTTTCTCTGTCTGGTAAGAAATCTTTCTTTTCATTTTTGTTCAAGGATATATTGTATATTTTGTTTCTAAGGAACAGGCCCAATTGGAGAGTCTTGCTGATGTTAACACTTAACCCAGTTGGTAAAATTCTGTGTATTGATTATGTTTTCTGCATAGTGGGTTGGATGCAAATTAATACAATTTTTAAGTAACAGCTTAAAGCAATGTCTCTGTCTGCTATTAGTGGGCCAAGATGGTAAGACTGATCATTCCTTAAATGCAGTCTCTTTGTGATAAGCCAAGTCTGCAGACAAATTAAAAGTACTGTGATCCCTCGCTATATTACGCTTCAACTTTCGCGGCTTCACTCCATCGCGGATTTTAAATGTAAGCATATCTAAATATATATCACAGATTTTTCGCTGGTTCACAGATTTCTGCGGATAATGAGTCTTTTAATTTATGGTACATACTTCCTCAGTTGGTTTGCCCAGTTGATTTTATATAAGGGACGCTATTGGAGGATGGCTGAGAAGCTACCAAATCAGAGCACGTATTACGTATTAAATAAAACTCCTCAATGATATACGATATGCTTCCCGCGCAGTGCTTCCTATTGATTTTTGATTGTTTGCTTTTCTCTGTCTCTCTCACTCACTCTGACATTCTCTGCTCCTGACGGAGGGATTGTAATCAGAGGGGCTGTTTGCACAGAGTCTGTTTGCCTAGACGATATGGACGCTCCTCTAAAAAAATGCTGAAAGACTACCTTCACATTGCTCCCTTCCTTGCAGCCGCTTTATCGCGGTTCTTCGCATAATTCAAAGCCCAACAGCACATATTGATTTTTGATTGTTTGCTTTTCTCTCTCTCTCTCTGACATTCTCTGCTCTTGACGCGCACTCCTTTGAAGAGGAAGACATGTTTGCATTCTTTTAATTGTGAGAAAGAACTGTCATCTCTGTCTTGTCATGGAGCACAGTTTAAACTTTTGACTAAAGGGTGTTATTTCATGTCTAGAGGGCTCTAATGATGTTAAAAAACGTATTTAGAAGGTCATAAACAGGTTTTTTATGCTCTAACTGCGAAAATATTAGATTTATAAATAAAGAATCCTACTTCGCGGAAATTCATTTATCGCGGTAGAGTCAGGAACGGATTAACCGTGATAAACGAGGGTTTACTGTAGTATTTATTATAGCTATTTATACCTTTTCATGTTCCGTTAAATAGAGTCAGTTATAGAGGTAAAAAATAATTCAGTTATAGAGGTAAAAATTACTTACTAGTTTTAGCACTCTAGGAAGGAAGATTGTGGTGGCGGAGCAAAGTTGTACAGACATTTGGTGTCCCCTTGCGAATTGCTCTACTCACTTGAGGGCATGCAGGTCAGGGGGCTTCTCTGGGCTTGAACAGGTACTACACCATGGCGTGTGTCCAATGCCACTATATATTCCACAAGTGTGCTTTCGAGTTGAAGTGGCCTGAAAGTGCGTGCCTGCTGGAAGAAAAGAACAAAGTGCTGAATTAGGAGTTTGCCGGCAGAGAAAATACAGGCAGAGAGAAAAAAGGACAAATTGAAGGAAGTGAAAGATCACTACGTAATTCACCTGCAGGGGTGAACCATCATGACGTGGTTATAAAAACGTATTCATGTGTGGGGAAAGGTGGAGGAACACTGCACCTATGGCAAGCCAAATTAACATTTAGAGATATCTCAAAATGAATTTTAAGATATCTGGAAATGCATTTTAGATATCTTAAATTGAATTGCAGATATCTAAAAATGCATCTATTTTAAGATATCTAAAAACCATTTTATGATATCTCAAATAGATTTCAAGATATCTTGAAATGATATGCTGTACATTTTGAGATATCTGAAAGGCATTTCAAGATATCTTAAATGCAATTCGAGATATATTGAAATATGTTAATGTGCATTTTGAGATATCTCAAATACATTTCAAGATATCTTAAAATACATCTGCAGGCATTTTCAGATATCTGAAATACATTTTCAGATATCTTAAAATAACTTCCTGCATATTTAAAGATATCTCAAATACATTTTCAGATATCTTAAAATAACTTCCTGCGCATTTCGAGATATCTTAAATAACCTTAGAGATATCTCAAAATCACTTCCTGTAAAATTTCTTATACTTTCAATGGAACTTCCTGCCTATTTTAAGATATCTTGAAATGTACTTGAGATATCTTGAAATGTGCAGGAAGTTATTTTAAGATATCTTGAAATGTATTTGAGATATCTTGAAATGTGCAGGAAGTCATTTTAAGATATCTTGAAATGTATTTGAGATATCTTGAAATGCACAGAAAGTCATTTTAAGATATCTGAAAATGCATTTCAGATATCTCAAAATGAATTTGGGATATCTTAAAATGAGAAGGAAGTTATTTTGAGATATCTCGAAATATAATTTAGATATCTTAAAAAGCATTTAAGATATCTTGAAATTCATTTTTTTTTCAGATATCTGAAATACATTTTTAGATATCTAAAATGAATTTTGTGATATCTTAAAATGGGTCTCTGCTCCATTTCAGATATCTAACAATGTATTTCAAGATATCTCAAATTGTATTTCAAGATATCTAAAATGCATTTTAAGATATCTTTAAAAGGACACTCAATTATTTCAAGATATCTCAATAGCATTTTCAGATATATACAATACAATTTAAGATATCTCAAATACATTTCCAGATATCTCAAAACAGCTTCCTGTCCATTTTCAGATATCTCAAATACATTTTAAGATATCTCAACATCACTTCCTGCTCATTTCAAGATATCTCAAATACATTTTAAGATATCTTATAATAAACAAGAAGTCCCATTGAAATAATAGGCAATTTTACAGGAAATGATTTTGAGATATCTTGAAATGCATTTAAGATATCTTAAAATGCATGAAAGGTCAATTTAAGATATCTGAAAATTCATTTGAGATATCTTGAAATGCAGAAACAATTATTTTGAGATATCTGAAACTGTATTTGAGATATCTTGAAATGTAAAGGAAATTATTTTAAGATATCTCAAAGTGAGTTTCAGATATCATAAAAAGTAAATTACATTTTAAGATATCCAAAATTCATTTTGAGATATCTCTAAATGTTAATTTGGCTTGCCATACTGCACCTGATTAGAGAACAATGTAGGGTGCGTGACAATATAAGATGTGTGACTTGATGTTGCTTGTTATTGGGTGATGTAAGCTGCAATCTAAATGCAATGTAAATATTAAATAAGCAATATAAAACCAAAGTTCACACTGCCAGGGGTCATCTTTTGACTGGCCTTTGGGCTTGCAGACACTCCTTTACAGCTGAGTTGGTAGAGCAGAGAGAAGAGCATTTAAATTTTTAAATATTAGTAAGGACAGTCTACTTCCAATTTGTATATATTTTTGGCTGGAAGTTGGTTGTTGCACAGATGGAACCTCATCGGCCTCAGCACATTCAGCTTAAGCACATTAATCTTCCACCTGACCCAGAGGATGTGCCTGTGAGAGCTCTAGCTTCAGCCAGTACCCATCCCAAGGACTCATGAAGATGGCTCTTTCAAATGACCATGAGTGTTTCCTATTCTGCTTTGAACGAATGGCCATGGTGATGAGCTGGGACAGGCGGGACAGTGCCACAACCACGGCCCCTTTTTTGACAGGGAATGCTCTATAGGTTATGTGAAACCTTCCTCTTGAGAGACTTGATGATTATGACTTCCTGAAGCAGCAAGGTTTTCTGCATACTGCTATGAGCTCCCTGGCCAAGGATCTTAAATTCCTGCTGTGGCAGATCAATCCTACTCTCCCTGTCTGGGTGGCAGGTGCAGGACTTGCTGAACCTGACCCAAAACTGGTTCCGTGGAGATTCCTGCTAGATATAAAAGCTTGATATTGGTGCAGTGTTGTCGGAGATAAGCTATGAACGTTGTGATGAAATGCTCTGTGGAGAATGTACTGCTCCCTCTGAAATATAAGGGCAGAACCTTTACAGTTTGGACTGCTGTATCAGACTATTCGCCATGGCCTGATCCTGCGAGTCTTGGCCACCTGCAAAGCCCCAGAAGTCTGTGTCACTGGCACAGTCAGTTGTGAGGCTGGCTTGATTATTGAACCCAATTTGTCCAGTGAGGATGGGGACAACAATCCCTCTGCACAAATTTCTGAAACAACTAGCGGGTTCTTCACAACAGGTGCTTGCATCTGCAGGCTCCTGGGCTGCATCTGCTCTGGGGAGGCATTAGCTGGTACACAAATGGAATTTGCTTGCAAAACAGCAGCTTGGGTTTTGCATTAATACAAGCATGTGTCGTCAATGACTGATATTATAAAAAAGCGGGACAACCCTAGTTTCAAAACTCTGTACTTTTTAGTTAAGGGTGGCTTCCTGTATTGGATAATTTCTGATTGAATAATGGGCGGTCTGATTGAATGTTTGGTGGTACCAGTTGCCCACAGGGAAAGAGTGTAGAAACTTGCTCATATGCATGTCTTGGACGATGATTATCTCAGCATGGAGAAGACAAGGAATCGCGTTTCAAAATGGTTTTACTGGCTGAATATGGGCAGAGATGTGGAGCAGTTCTGTAAGTCTTGCCCCGACTGTCAGATTGTTTCTGTTCACAGGTCCTCTAGGGCTCCCCCTTGTTTGGCTTGGACATTGTTGGTCCACCCCCCCCAAGAGTAAGAAAGGTTATCAGTATATACTCGTTCTGGTTGATTACACAATTAGATATCTTAAAGTGGCAGCTTTGCGGAAAGCTAAATCATAGTCTGATGGAAACTCTATGTCTGAGGTTTTAACCTGTATTGGCATTCCTCGCAAAATTTTAACTGACCAGGGTGTGCCCTTTACTTCCAGAGTAATTAAGCAGCTATGTGAGAGCGTGGTGATTAAAAAATTGAGCAGCACGGTTTATCATCCTCAGATGAATGGCCTGACTGAATGATTTAATAAGACTTTAAAGCAGATGACTAAGTGTGTGGCTCATGATGATCCAACATCCTGTGACACAGTCCTGCCCTTTCTCATGTTTGCTGTTCGCTAATCCCCTCAAGCTTCTACCAGCTTAAGTCCATTTGAATTACTATTCAGCAGATGTCCAAGGGGATATCTTGGATGTTATTCAAGAAGAATTGCCAAATGTTCAAATGGAAACACAGAGTTTGAAATTTGTCAACCAGGTCGTTTCACTCCAGGAACAAATGCCTAAATTATCTGCTGTTGCTGTGAACCCAACCATAGGGGATGCACAAACCAGTGTGTTTCTTTGTGCCAGTCCCAAGCCCAGATAAATAGGGAGGGTTATGTCAGGAAGGGCATCCGGTGTAAAATTTTGCCAAATCAATAGGCAGACAACAATACAAATTTCCATACCAGATCGGTCGAGCCCCGGGTGAACAATGACCGCCACGAGTACTGCTAGCCAATAGGGTGCTGGCAAAAATTGTGCTACTGTTGGCCGAAGAAGAATAAGAAGAAGAAGAAGAGGGACGAGACATGTCCGGAGGCAGGAGGACAGGAGGAAGGTAAAGAGAGTGGAACTGAGGGTAGGAACTTTGAATGCTGGCAGTATGACTGGTAAGGGGAGAAAGTCAGCAGATATGATGGAGAGAAGGAAGGTTGATATATTGTGCGTGCAAGAGACTAAATGGAAGGGGAGTAAAGTCAGGTGGATCGGAGGTGGATTCAAATTGTTCTATCATGGTGTGGATAGGAGAAGAAATTATTCTGAAGGAACAGTGTGTCAAGAGTGTTTTGGAGGTGAAAGGGGGGTCAGATAGAGTAATGATTATGAAGCTGGAAATTGGTGGTGTGATGAGGAATGTTGTAAGTGCATATGCCCCGTAAGTTGGGTGTGCAATGGATGAGAAAGAAGATTTTTGGAGTGAATTGAATGAAGTGATGAACAGTGTACCCAAGGGACAGAAAGTGGTGATTGGAGCGGATTTCAATGGACATGTTGTTGAAGGGAACAGAGGAGACGAGGAGGTGATGGGTAGATATGGTGTCAAGGAGAGGAATGAAGAAAGTCAGAAGATAGTGGACTTTGCCAAAAGGATGGACATGGCTGTGGTAAATACATATTTTAAGAAGAGGGAGGAACATAGGGTTAGGTACAGGAGTGGTGGAAGATGCACACATGTAGATTACATCCTATGCAGAAGAGTCAATCTGAAGTGGATTGAAGACTACAAAGTGGTGGCAAGGGAAAGTGTAGTTAAGCAGCATAGGATGGTGGTCTGTAGGATGATGTTGGAGATCAAGAAGAGGAACAGAGTGAGGACAGAGCCAAGGATCAAATGGTGGAATATGAAAAAGGAAGACTGCAAGGTTGAGTTTAGGGAGAAGCTGAGACAGGCACTGGGTGGTAGTAAAGAATTACAAGACAGTTGGGAAATTACAGCAGATGTAGTAAGGGTGACAGCAAGAAGGGTGCTTGGCATGACATCTGGACAGAGGAAGGAGGAAAAGGAAACCTGGTGGTGGAATGGGGAAGTACAGGAGAGTATACAAAGGAAGAGGATGGCAAAGAAGAAGTGGGATAGTCAGAGAGATGCAGAAAGTAGACAAGAGTACAAGGAGATAAGGCGTAACGTGAAGTTAGATGTGGCGAAGGCTAAAGAAAAGGCGTATGATAAGTTGTATGAGTGGTTAGACACTAAGGAGGGAGAAAAGGACTTGTACCGATTGGCTAGACAGAGGGACTGAGCTGGGAAAGATGTGCAGCAGGTTAGGGTAATAAAGGATAAAGATGGAAACATACTCACAAACGAGGAGAATGTGTTGAGCAGATGGAAAGAGTACTTTGAGAGGCTGATGAATGAAGAGAACGAGAGAGAGAAGAGATTGGATGATGTGGAGATAGTGAATCAGGAATTGCAATGGATTAGCAAGAAGGAAGTAAGGACAGCTATGAAGAGTATGAAGAATGGAAAAGCCATTGGTCCAGATGACATACCTGTGGAAGCATGGAGGTATTTAGGAGAGATGGCAGTGGAGTTTTTAACCAGATTGTTTAATGGAATCTTGGAAAGTGAGAGGATAACTGAGGAGTGGAGAAGAACTGTACTGGTGCCGATATTTAAGAATAAGGGGGATGTGCAGGAATGTAGTAACTAGAGTGGCATAAAATTGATGAGCCACAGCATGAAGTTATGGGAAAGAGTAGTGGAAGCTAGGTTAAAAAGTGAGGTGATGATTAGTGAGCAGAAGTATAGTTTCATGCCAAGAAAGAGCACCACAGATGTGATGTTTGCTCTGAGGGTGTTGTTGGAGAAGTATAGAGAAGGCCAGAAGGAGTTGCATTGCGTCTTTGTGGACCTGAAGAAAGCATATGACAGGGTGCCTCGAGAGGAGTTGTGGTAGTGTATGAGGAAGTCTGGAGTGGCAGAGAAGTATGTAAGAGTTGTACAGGATATGTACGAGGGATGTGTGACCGTGGTGAGGTCTGCGGTAGGAGTGACAGATGCATTCAAGGTGGAGGTGGGATTACATCAGGAATCGGCTCTGAGCCCTTTCTTATTTGCAATGGTGATGGACAGGTTGACAGGCGAGATTAGACAGGAGTCCCCGTGGACTATGATGTTTGCTGATGACATTGTGATCTGTAGCAATAGTAGGGAGTAGGTTGAGGAGAACCTGGAGAGCTGGAGATATGCTCTAGAGAGGAGAGGAATGAAGGTCAGTAGGAACAAGACAGAATACATGGAAAGGATTAGAAATGAGTACATCAGAGGGTCAGCTCAAGTTGGACGGTTGGGAGACAAATTCAGAGTTGAGATTGCGTTGGTTTGGACATGTGCAGAGGATAAATGCTGAGTATATTGGGAAAAGGATGTTAAGGGTAGAGCTGCCAGGGAAGAGGAAAAGAGGAAGGCCTAAGAGAAGGTTTATGGATGTGGTGAGAGAGGATATGCAGGTGATGGGTGTAACAGAACAAGATGCAGAGGACAGAAAGATATGGAAGAAGATGATCCGCTGTGGTGAACCCTAATGAGAGCAGCTGCAAGAAGAAGAAGAAGATCTACTGTTGCTGTGGAGTATCAAAAGTGTAAACAGGAGATGCAGAAATGTGATTATCATAGGAAAAGCAAATTTCACAAATTAAAAAAGGCGATCAGATACTTGTTTTGATTCGGTCTGACCCACATAAGTTTCCGGCAAAGTGGCACGGTCTAGATTTGTTTAAGGAGTGGATGAGCCCTGTGAAGGTTATGACCCTAATGAAGTGTTATCCACTGCTGCTGCAGTCTCTCAGACTGGCATTGCTATTGGTGATGATTTAATGGACACTCAGAAGGTTGAGTTGCTGTCTCTGATTAGGAGGAACGCTGATGTTTTTCTTTGATGTCTGGTCTGATTGCACTTGCTGAATATAAAATTGTAACTGAGCATGGAGTTAGGGTGCAAATGCATCTGTATCATTTATCAGAAGCAAGGAGGAATGTGGTGTGTGATGAGGTGCTCAAATTGGGTGTGATTTGTGAGAGTAAATACGAATGGTAAGGTCATATCGTCTTAATCCCAAAACTGGATGGCTCTGTTCAGCTCTGTATAGATTTTAGAAGCTTGAATAAGATTTCCAAATTTGATGTGTACCTGATGTTGATGAATTACTGGAGAAGCTTGTTTTGGCCACATACTATATATTTCTACCATAGATCTAACAAAGGGGTTCTGACAGGGTACTTCTTGATGAATCCAGTTGCAAGAAGATGGCATTCGCCACCGCAAACAGGTTGTTCGAATTTACTAGGCTCCTATATGAGTTTCATGGTATGCATTTAATTCTCCAGCATATGAAGGATCAAATTTTGTGCCACATTCAAAATACTCTGGTGCATATCTTGAATGTTGAATAACTCCTTGGGACTGATTCTGCCTTTTTGTTGGACTCATCTCTGGTGCAACTCTGTGACCCTAGCTTGACAATATACATGAGACAGGTAAGTAGTTACATGGTATAGCTGGTTTTGACATTTGTTTCAACCCACAGTCGGCCCTCATTTATCGCAGTTAATCAGTTCCAGACTCTACCGCGATAAATGAATTTCCGCGAAGTAGGATTCTTTATTTATAAATCGAATATTTTTGCAGTTAGAGCATAGAAAACCTGTTCCTGTTCAAGAACCCCCCGCGAAAGGTGAAAATCCGCGAAGTAAAAACCATACGTTTATATTGTTATTTTTATATTGACATGCTTGGGTCACAGATTTGCACAGAAACACAGGAGGATGTAGAGACAGGGACTTTAAAACACTGCAAACAAGCATTTGTCTCTTTTCCAAAAGTTTAAACTGTGCTCCATGACAAGACAGAGATGACAGCTCCGTCTCACAATTAAAAGAATGCAAACATATCTTCCCCTTCAAAGGAGTGCGCATCAGGAGCAGAGAATGTCAGAGAGAGAGAGAGAAAAGCAAACAATCAAAAATGAATAGGGCTGTTCGGGCTTTTAAGTATTCGAAGCACCGGCCGACAAAGCAGCTGCAAGGAAGGGAGCAATGTGAAGGTAGTCTTTCGGCATTTTTAGAGGAGCATCCGTATCCTCTAGGCCAGTGTGCGAACAGCCCCTCTGCTCACACCCCCTCCGTCAGGAGCAGAGAATGTCAGAGAGAGTGAGAGAGACAGAGAAAAGCAAACAATCAAAAATCAAAACATGCTGTTCGTGCTTTTAAGTATGTGAAGCACCGCACGGGAAGCATATTGCATATCATTGAGGAGTTTTATTTAATACGTAATACGTGCTCTGATTAGGTAGCTTCTCAGCCATCCGCCGATAGCGTTCCTTGTATGAAATCAACTGGGCAAACCAACTGAGGAAGACCCCTTGTCCGTAGAAATCCGTGAACCAGTTGTGTCTCTCTCTTTTCAATGACCACAGAGAAATAAACAGAAAAACTAACCCAAGCCAGTGATGGTCCTCATAATTTTGCCATAGCATTCAATAAGATTCTAATTTTTCAGATGTTCTTTATCTAATCCTAGAACTGCTCAGCTTCTGAAATCTAAATAGAGTTCATAAGATTGCAGAAGCAACATACAGTAAAAAAGTTGTTTTCTTTATTCTTCTCAAGTTTTCATTCCTGCTCTCTGAGTGATTTCACTATCAGGAGAGTAAACACATGCTTGAGTCTTCAGTATATTCTTGATTCCTGTGTGTAACCTGTTCATCTTATTATACTTACCCTTCACTCCAATTCAGATGATGTATGAAATAATTAAATGTGACTGGGTCAGATAGTTAGAAAGTATTAGCTATCTTATAGGTGGGTTAATCAGTGTTTGAAGTTATGCTTAACTTCAAATCACTTTTCACTGCATTCTGTAGAACTCTTCAAAGAAGAGGTGTATTGTGATGAGAGGTAAGCTGTTTAGGATGATTCTCATGTCTACATTGTGCACTCTCACAGATGTGCACGAAGCAGACTACAGTCACGTCTATAGGTATTTGGACAGAGACACAATTTTCATAATTTTGGCTCTGTATGCCACCACAATGGATTTAAAATAAAGCAATTATTATGTAATTGAAGTGTAGATTTTCAGATTTAATTTATGGGGTTTATCAAAAATATTGTATGAACCGTTTAGGAATAACAGCCATTTTTACCCATCGCCCCCCTATTTTCAGAGGCTGAAAAGTATTTGGACATGTTGTTTCTTAGCCAGGTGGGAGCAGTTTCCTCATTATTTCATTACTTATTCAGCAGGTAAAAGGTCTGGAATTGATTCCATATGTGTAATTTACAATTGGAAGCTGCCGCTGTGAACTCTCATTATGAGATCAAAAGAGCTGTCCAAGCAAGTAAAAACAGTCCATCATTAGGTTGAGAAAACAAAATAATCCCTTTACTGAGATAGCACAAGCAGAAGGAGTGGTCAAACGAAAACAAAATAATCCCTTTACAGTGATAGCAGAAACAGAAGGAGTGGTCAATTAAACCATTTGGAACTTTCTTAAAAAGAAGGAAGACACTGGTGAACTTAGCAACTCCAGAAGGCCCAAACAATTATGGAAGACAAATGTGCTGGATGATTGCAGAATTTTTCCCTTGGTGAAGAAAAACCTCCTCACAACATTTAGCCAAACCAAGAACACTCTCTGGGAGATAGATCTATCACTGTCAAAGTCTACAGTCAAGAGAAAACGTCATGAGAGTAAACATGGAGGGGTTACCATGAAATGCAAACCAATGATAAATCTCATGCATAGGAAGGACAGATTAGATTTTGTCTGAAAACATTTTTATAGGCCTGTCCAATTCTGGAACACATTTCTTTGGACAAAAGAAACTGAGATCAATATATAATAGAATGGTGGAAAGAGAATAGTATGGAGAAGAAAAGGAATGGTTCATGATCCGATTCATGCCACATCACCTGTGAAACATACTGTAGTGAAGGCAGTGTTATGTCATGGGCATGCCTGATTGCCAATGGAAGTCGTTCACTAGTGTTTATTGATGATATGACTGCTGGCAGGAGTAGCGGGATAAATTCTGAAGTGTATGGATCTATACTGTATGCTGAGATTCAGTGAAATGCTGGAAAACAGATAGGATGATGCTTCACAGTTTCCGATGGACAATGAACCAAAACCTACTGCGAAAGCAAACCGAGTGGTTCTCAAAGTAAAGTAGTGGAAGATTCTTTCAGGGCCATGTCGATCAACTGACCTCAACCGAATTGGACATATATTTCACATGCAGAAGACAAAACTGATGGCAGAATGTCCAACAAACAAGCAGCAACTGAAGACAGCTTCAGTAAAGGCCAGGCAAAGTATCACTAGGATGGAAACCCAGCATTTGGAGATGGCTCTGGGTTCAGGCAGTCATTGACTATAAAGGGATAAAGTATAAAGGATTTTCAACCAAATATTGAAAATGATCATAAGGTTTGGCATCCTGTAAATCTTACAGAGGGGTTAAAAAGTGTAAAACATTTTCAGCTAAATAATTTGCTCGCCAAAAGTATAACTGAGAAGCTTCATCTGTTTGGCATGCTTAACAGAATGCATAACAGGTGGTGATTGAATTACAAATTACAGTGGCCTTCCTCGTGGAAGGTTAATGATTGAAAAATATATTCAGGTTCTCTGAAAAGAATAATTGGTTGGCTTAGAATAGAGGACGTTGAAATAAATCATCATCGACAAGATTTTATTAAAAATAAAACCAGTAGTTACAAGTACCTCCCCCTCCTTTTTACCAGTCAAGCACAAGTGAATAAATTGAGGTAAGATTCTGAGAAAAAGTCTCTGATTCTGCAAGCAGTGTAACAAATTGTGAAATAATGCATAGATGCTAAACATTGGTGAAGCTGACGTTATTTGATTGAAGCATGTTTTTATAATGATGTCATTCTTTGTTGTTGGTTTTCTTTTCTTCATGGACCAGCGGACATGTTTGCACAATTCAGCCTTACTCAATCTTCTGTGATCATTGATTTGTGCCATTAGAAGACTTTGTACCTTAAACATTTAGTTTATATTAGTTTAACATGTCTACTTCTTGTCTGAGTGGCTGAGCATTGAAGCATTTAGTGTGGATGCAGAGTTTAGGTTCTGCCTGCTGTTCCTATATATGTGAAGTTTACACATTTTCTGCATATATGACTTTGTTCCAGGTTGTTGATAATAACATTTTTCACTTTATTTTTATTTTGGCTCCTGACATTTGCTTCTGCAGTAGCTCCCATTTCTGCTGTTTCCTCAGTTGTGTATCTGAATGCCCCTGGGGCATGCATTATGTAAAACCTTGAGAAATGTCAGTTATGATCACTGACCATGGAGGTGAGTGTCTTCTCAAAAGAAACCAGCACTGGATGTCACACTGAGCCTTGACAGAACATGAAAGTCCAACTGGCAAGCATGCACATAGCGGAAAAGTAGCATAGGTTTTAAAGAACTACAGGTTTTAATTAAAAGGGGTATTTTATAACTAGTTGTCAACCCATATTTATTCAGTTTATGAGGTTATTTTAACAGCTTGCTTTTGTTTTTATATGTGCACTTCTTCTGTGACCTTTAACACACAGAAATGCACTTGCTTTTACTTTACATACCTGCTTTTCTCAATACAAAGTGTCTGTATAAATAACAATGATCTATCTGCTACCTCTAGAGAATAGGTTCTTATCTGTATGTATGCCTACTCATCTAGGTTTCTCCCCTTTTAAGAACTCTTCAAATGAAAGTTAATTCTACCCAAGTAGGCCAAAGAGACACAGTGCAGTGCTGAGAATTAAAATTCTCAAATTCTATTCCCTTTTTTCTTTTTAATAATATTTCACTGGATCATGTCATGTTTTTGATTATAAAAATAAATTGCAATTCAGTATCTATGGTGCTTCAAAACTAAGAATACCCTTTGTACTGGAATCATACAGGGAGAGTGTCGTGAAGACCACATTCCTATTTTTTCTGGGCTGCAGCAGATTCTGTAATAGAGAAAATTATTTGCACCTAAAGATGTGCTCAGATAAGAAGAGATGAACAACTATCCATCAGTGTCTATAATTACAAGCAGTTCTGTGCTTTTACATATCATGGCGAAAATAAATCATCTATCCATCCATTATCCAACCTGTTATAACTACAGGGTCACGGGAGTCTGCTGGAGCCAATCCCAGCCAACACAGGGCGCAAGGCAGGAAACAAACCCCGGGCAGGGCGCCAGCCCACCGCAGCTAAATCATCTAATCATCAGTAAATCTTAAAATTAGTTAAATTTAACCTCATGTGACAAGCAGCACATAACTAATATTACTTTGCCATTATTTATTCCACAAAAAAATAGCCTGAAATTAACTCTTTGAGGGCTGGATATTTTTCCAAAAAATGATGCTTTCACACCGAAATCAACCTAAAACATCTGTTGCTGCATGCTGTGGCTGCCAGTTTGTCAAGTTTGCTGCCAGGCTATCTTCACGTGGCTGGGACAGCAGCAGTGGTCACTGTTGCAGTGCATTACAATGTGGTTTCTACTTCTTATCATTGTTAAGTTGCAGTCCTCCCTGGCAAACATTGTCAGTACCACGACTAGCTGGGCACCGATCAGCTGAAGCTGGAACCTCACATTCATTTTCGATCACTTGTATCAAAATCTGAGTCCGACAAGTCAGAGTCCAGTTTAGAGATAATAGGCAAAGCGTCATCCACAGACTATTTTGCTTTTCGCATTCGATTTGATCTCTCGCCAGATGTCATGTGCCATTTTTGCCGTTGTGTGCGCCTTGCTACTCACGACAGCACAGGGAATCTCGGTCAAACCAATGAATCTAACTTTCCTTCTAGCAACGAGAGCCCAACGTAACGGTTGGTTTTGTCAGAGTTTATAGTCGGATTACCATTGTCAACTCCTTCTTTTGACAAAAGTCGACATCAGCCCTGAAAGAGTTAAAAGCCATGGATGAAAATGTAAATTCAACCTTAATGCTTCCGCATTAGTTAAGAAGGCTATTAGTGCCATGTGCTGCTAAGTATGAGCACTTGAATAGCTGAAATGCTGCCACTTTAATATAAAAGCAAAATTGTACAAAACAAGCATTTGGCTATTGAATTACAAATCTTTGGCCATGTCCCTTTGGTCATTGCATCGTAGTGGAGGAGGACCTTGGTGGGCTTGAAACACATACATGAATCCTTGTAATACCGTGACTAGGCCATATGATTGAATTTCCTGCTGTCCAGGGATCGTTCCTGTTATGCAACCTGATGCTAGTAGAGTAGTTTAATCATGAAGAATACTGAATTTAACATTATTTTATGTTTGAGAAAAAAGGAACAAAGTTTTGAATCTGTTCTTCAGCTAGTCATTGCCTCATATAGTACCTTTCATAGCAAGCTTCAGAAGATGTTTTACAAAGCAAACAGAAATGTATTGTTAAAAAAGACTATATAGTCCGGCAGTGGCCTTTACAATTGTAGCTAAAAAGGCCCTGAGATGATGAGAGGTAAATCTGCTACTGTCTGGCTGTAATCCTACTTTACACAGTACTGTTCTGCTTTCTTCTAAAACATCTTCATGCTCCTCCTCAAGTTACAGTTCCTAGTTTTGAACTATTTCTTTTAAACAGGTTTTATTTATGCTCCTTCTCTTGGTCTTCTTCTGTCAACTTTTACTTTACCATATGACCACGACCTGCAATTTCTTGCTTTTGTCTTTTTTGTTTTTTCACTTTCCTCTCTTTAGACTTTGTCATCTGTGTGAGACCTTTTTCAATCAAAGAGAAATAGCAACTCTGAAAGCACCAATTCTTCATTGCATTGATGTTAGTAACCATCCAGAAGCTTGTCATTCTGCGACAAACAGACCACTTGACTTATCCATGGAAACTACACAAATATTTCAGGGTCAATTCCAGGGTGTTGTTGAGAAAGACATTTAATGAAGCATTGTGCACAGCTGCTGGATGAAAGGGTATGCCTCAGGTAAAAGGCTCAAAACAGGCAGAATACAGAAGTAGATGTTTTGTTATTAAACAGGCCATTTGGAATAAAAGTTCATGCACCAGAGGCAGGAACACTTGGTTTGTAAGTAGTGGGGCTAGCTACCCTTAACTTTGTGTTTCAAGGATGAAAATGAGCTGAAGGACAAAATACAGTTTAATAAATAAAATCTAGCCTTAGTCAAATAATGTATATTTTGATTGAAAAAAGTGATAACCATAATGAAAAGTAAAAATGAAAATTAAAATCAAGTGGTGTCAGCTTCACTGAGTGTTGATATATAATAAATGGGAGGTGAAGAAATACTGTGGAAGAATAATTTTAGGGTAACATAGCATAAAGAAACATTTCTTAAAGAAATAGCATAAAGGCTTAATACATGTCAGAAACCTGTTCAAGCACACCAGGAATGCAGATAAAGGTCAAGTGAACAACAAAATGTATACTGAAATATAAGAATTGGTTTAGGAAAAATACTGAGAAATAATCTACCAGAGGAAAGGTTGATGTAATATACAAAATGTACTGAAGGATGACTAAGAGATGACTAAGAAATCCGCACAGAAATTTCAAGGGTGGTGGCACACCTCAAAGGTATAAGAAGAACCAGAATATAATATATTTTATATAAATCATTTTGGTGTAAACCTATGAACCAACCAGAGTAAACTGTATTTATTGATTGACACTGCATGTAAATTCAGTAGTTTATAAAATGAACCTCTATTCTTTGTTTCTCTGACCATGCTGTAACAGACTGCTTTTGAAGAAGGCATTTTGCTGAGGATTAATTAAAAGATACAATGAACATCTTTTCTTCTGCCTGATTACTGAATTGTCCTGTTACAGGATGTTTCTTTCTTTAATAAGATGTTAAATTTTGACCACAATACTAATCTGTATAAAATCCTTGCTTTGTATACAAAATGTACATCATCATAAAGTACTTTACAGAGTAACCAATATTACAATACAGTATCAAATACATAGGAGAATCATAATACAACATAGAGTCTAGCTCCACAGCATCCAATTAGGGAAGGATCCAGCCTTGGAGATGGCAGCAATCCACCACAGGGCTCACTCCCACACACCCCCACTGTGCCAATTTAGAATCATCAGTTAGCCTAATCTGTTAATTTCATGTGGGAGAAAGACTGAAGAACATGGAAACCCCCATCAGAAATGGGGAAACATGCACATTTCACAAAGACAATAAACAGGCATTGGACTCAATCATTGGATGATGCTAACCACTGTGACACTATGCTACCCATGTGCTAATCAGTATGAGAAAAACACTGGAAAGTGCGTACATAGGAAAAATACTATTCTAGATATGTGTTTATAACATAGCAAACAGTATAGATGAGTAAAACTGTCCATACGCCTTAAATTCATCATAACAACTGTAAGACAGCTATTGAGCGTGCACACTCAGAGCTAGTTTATCAGTTTGCCTGTTCATACGATTCCATATGTTCTAAACCATATATAGATGATTACAGTTTAACATTGTTGTGTAACTGTTTTTGAATTTTAACATATTTCATTGATTTGTTGTGAGATAGCCTTTCTGTCTGTCATTGTTGATGTGTTTGAGTCAGTGACCATGCCCACTTCTGCATGTATCACTCAGGGGTCCGAACACGAGCCATTATGCAGAGGCTGGCTTAGTTGCGCCTGTGTAATTATGTGTAAACTGGAAACAAAGGATCCTTACAGCTGGGGGTGATGGTGTTGTAGTATGGATATTACAACTGCCGACAACTAGGAACTAACAATATGGTGTCTATGTTTACTTAGAGGAATTTATGAATAGAGTGCTTACTTCTGAGATTATGTTATTAATAAGGGTTAAGCATTAAATATATTATTGGAATTGAATGTCTACGCAACAAATATGAATTCTAATGTGAAGTAGAACTAATGGTAGCTTCCAAAAGATGGGAGGAGTTAAATACATACACTACCATGGAATCCTAATGCGCAACACAGTTCATGGACAAACTTTAGTCTTGCCCTGATGTTCTTTCTGGACAGCTAAAGTTTCTTTCTGGCACACCTCCCATGTAGATCAATTTGTGCAGCCTTTTTCTAATGGTAGATGGATGCATAACCTACAGCTAATTGTAGGTTCCTTGATAAAATTCTGAAGTTCTTAGAAACTTCTTTCAGTATCTTGTGTTTTGCTTTTAGGGCTGAACTTCCTAGGATAGCCTGCCTGGACAAATTGGCAGTTTTTGAAATCTTCTCCACTTATAGGTGATTTTCCAAACAGTGGAATGGTTGATTGGCAGTTGTTTACAGATCTTTTTAAATCCCTTCTCACACTCATAGGTATTTATAACCTTGTTTATGATGGCCTCCAAGAGCTCTTTCGAGCTAGGTATGGTGTTAATGTGCACTTCAACAACAAGGAGCAAAGCAAAATCAATTTCTGAGGTTTATATAAGACAGGTTCCTCCAAGATGCTCTCTAATGGTATTCTAATCATTTGCACATGATCTTGTGCACCTGCTTCATATTAATGTATTTAAGGCAGTGATAAATGTAGGGGTTATGAAGAGCGACTGAGAGAGTCTGGCCTCCTAGTCAGGATGAACTCTGTTCCCTTACTTGGCAGGGAAGCCCAGGTAGTGAATGGATGGGGGAGACAGTCCCTCAAGAGTGCATGCTCCCATGGGGGCCACCAGGAAGGGCTGCAGGAAGGAGCTGTTACTAATTTCAGAGATTCTGCCTGACCCAGGAGTGTGGTGTCCTAAAACTGGAAATACTCTTGGATCTGGCATGAAAGGGGCTGCCCCCACTTTCACAGGGACTCAGCACTAGGAGAGGAGTAGCAAGGGTCTCCCCTGGGAGAAGAGAAGCAGAAAGGAGTGTGGTTTAGTTGTGGACTGTTAAATGGAAGAAACCCGTGAAAGGTATTTGTAAATAAAACATTTGTGTTTGCACCCAAACTGTGTTGGTAAAGTTGTGTCAAGGGTTTGGGGGTCATGAGACACACAGAGTGCTTATCTTTTCCATATGCAAAATTTGCCTTTATGTTTATTTGAATTATACAACGGACTACAAAATGTAAATGTGGCATCTTGTTTTTTATATCACTTTTATCTATAGATACTGTTTAAATGAACATCAAATATTGATATGTCAACATATCTTAAAAAAAAAAAAACATTTCATGTGGTGTACTTATCTTTCACATGACTAAATGAGAGAATTCCATATTAAAGAGGTGAGTTTTTAGTAGTTTTTTGAAGTGTTTAACTGTACTGGCTACAAGTATCTCTAATAGTACATATTTCAGCGTTTTGGTGAAAAGAAACAGGAAGCCACTTTAAAAGTTCTTTTACGCTTCAGTAATGAGCAAGTCAGTGCTACAGGATCAAAGACTGCGATTAAGAATGTAAGGGGACAAACACACCAAAGTATAAAAAGATGCCAGATTTTTAAAAGCCTTATGTACAATTAGGAACATTTAAAATCAGTTCGAAAAGACACAGATGATGCACTCAGATATTCAATTTTAATTTTAAAGATTTTAGTTTCTTGCTGCTGTGTTTTGGACTAATTGTAGAGATACATTTTATTGAAGATCCTCAATACAATAATGAGCATGGCTAAAGACAAAATTGTGTTTATTAACTTTTTAGCATCTTGCACTGACATAAGATGTCTAACTTTGGATGTTTCTTAAATGATTTATTAGTGATATGTTTACTGTACATTCTGAAGTTTAGCTCTGAATCTAAAATGACTCATAGATTCTTTACTTTTGGCCTTATTTATAAAGCCAGATGATCTTGTTTAGTTCTAAATTAGATATGTTGATCTAAGCCTATATTGTGCAGGTGCCATGTAGTTGAGAACGGGTATTTTGGAAAAGAAGGACAGCATCAAAATATCCTGTCAAGAATATTTATATGCTCTGAGTACTGTAAACAAAACCTGCTGGAGTAAAGAGAGTGAAGAGTTGTCAAGATGATTCGATAGCAGGCAAAATGCCAATGTAGGCAATTCTGCTGAAGTGGGTACTGGGATTCTACAAAAACAGTTTTGCTTTTTGCTGAAAGCTTGATTATTATTTTGGGTTTTAATTTTCACCTTGTCAATTTCTACAATAACAGGGTAATCATATTTTGAACTAAGCCTCTTATTCTGTAGAAAAAAATGAAAACAATTAAACATTAAAGAGCTTTTTATTAAATATTTTTCATTTTTAATTGAATTTTAATAACAAAATTGTATCTGCTATTAAAAGATAATGTTTCTCACTTACTTCATTTTATATTTTCTGAGCCTAAACATCAACATTCTCCTCATCATCATCATTATCATCATAATAGTAATAGTAATAATGCTAATAACAGTGGTGGCCTGGTGGTTAGTGCTACTGACACGTGGATTCTGTACAATAGTGATAACTACAGTCCTCCTGGAAAGTATTCACAGCGCATCACTTTTTCCACATTTTGTTATGTTACAGCCTTATTCCAAAATGGATTAAATTCATTTTTTCCTCAGAGTTCTACCCACAACACCCCATAATGACAACAAGAAAAAAGTTTACTTGAGGTTTTTGCAAATTTATTAAAAATAAAAAAACTGAGAAATCACATGTACTTACGTATTTACAGCTTTTGCTCAATACTTTGTCGATGCACCTTTGGCAGCAATTACAGCCTCAAGTCTTTTTGAATATGATGCCACAAGCTTGGCACACCTATCCTTGGCCAGTTTTGCCCATTCCTCTTTGCAGCACCTCTCAAGCTCCATCAGGTTGGATGGGAAGCGTCGGTGCACAGCCATTTTAAGATCTCTCCAGAGATGTTCAATCAGATTCAAGTCTGGGCTCTGGCTGGGCTACTCAAGGACATTCACAGAGTTCTCCTGAAGTCACTCCTTTGATATCTTGGCTTTGTGCTTAGGGTTGTTGTCCTGCTGAAAGATGAACAGTCGCCCCAGTCTGAGGTCAAGAGCGCTCTGGAGCATGTTTTCATCCAGGATGTCTCTGTACATTGCTGCAGTCATCTTTCTGTTTATTCTGACTAGTCTCCCAGTTCCTGCCAGTGAAAAACATCCCCACAGCATGATGCTGCCACCACCATGTTTCACTGTAGGGATGGTATTGGCCTGGTGATGAGCGGTACCTGGTTTCCTCCAAACGTGACGCCTGGCATTCACACCAAAGAGTTCAATCTTTGTCTCATCAGACCAGAAAATTTTGTTTCTCATGGTCTGAGAGTATTTCAGGTGTCTTTTGGCAAACTCCAGGCGGGCTGCCATGTGCCTTTTACTAAGGAGTGGCTTCCGTCTGGCCACTCTACCATACAGGCCTGATTGGTGGATTGCTGCAGAGATGGTTGTCCTTCTGGAAGGTTCTCCTCTCTCCACAGAGGACCTCTGGAGCTCTGACAGAGTTACCATCGGGTTCTTGGTCACCTCCCTGACTAAGGCCCTTCTCCCCCGATCGCTCAGTTTAGATGGCCGGCCAGCTCTAGGAGTCCTGGTGGTTTCGAACTTCTTCCACTTACGGATGATGGAGGCCACTGTGCTCATTGGGACCTTCAAAGCAGCAGAAATTTTTCTGTAACCTTCCCCAAATTTGTGCCTCGAGACAATCCTGTCTTGGAGGACTACAGACCATTCCTTTGACTTCATGCTTGGTTTGTACTCTGACATGAACTGTCAACTGTGGGACCATATATTGACAGGTGTGTGCCTTTCCAAATCATATCCAATCAACTGAATTTACCACAGGTGGACTCCAATTAAGCTGCAGAAACATTTCAAGGATGATCAGGGGAAACAGGATGCACCTGAACTCAATTTTGAGCTGCATGGCAAAGGTTGTGAATACTTATTTACATGTGCTTTCTCAATTTTTTTATTTTTACTAAATTTGTAAAAATCTCAAGTAAACTTTTTTCACGTTGTCATTATGGGGTGTTGTGTGTAGAATTCTGAGGAAAAATGAATTGAATCCATTTTGGAATAAGGCTGTAACATAACAAAATGTGGAAAAAGTGATGCGCTGTAAATACTTTCCGGATGCACTGTACATGCTGATTATCTATGTAGAGTCTGCACAATCACTTCTTGTATGTGTCAGTTTAGATTATCCAGTTTTCCTCCCACATTTCCAAAGATGTGCATATTAGGCTTGCTGGTGAGTTTAAATTGGCCCTTTGTGAGTGATGGGCCCTGTGATAGGCTAATGCCCTTTCAATGGCTGTTTCTTGTCTTATGCTCAGTGCTGCTGAGACTAGCTGATGGTTCCAAGACCCTGATTTGGACTAATTAAGTTTGAAAATGTTATATTAATAATTACTACAACCTTGAATTGGACAAACTGGATGTGTAAAATTGATTGAATAGCTAAACTTCCACATACATATTTGCTTACAATGTCAGCAAAAAGGAACTAAAATGATTTGTAAAACAAAACAAAAAGAGGGCCTATACAAATGATGTTGCGTTTTTTCACATGGGTCTTAAGCAAATAGCATACACTTAACGGTAGTTATACTATTCATAGCTGGCTCTAAGCACCTTTACATTCTGCAGTTAAACACAGATAAATTTGGGCCTCAATTTTGCGTATCGTTAAACATTTCGATTAGCAAACTTAATTACACTGATGAGATAAAATGTAGCTTATCACAACCTTTCTGATCTCACCTGTTTCACTTAGCAATCTGGCGCCGGTGAGTCAGTCAGCAAGATTCATGCAGCAAGATTACACCTTGAAAAACTGCAAACATCTGAAGTGCAAATGAGCAATTAGATGATCATTGAAGTACACATAGGAAAAAAGAAAAATTGAATCCTATCACTTGAGCGCAATGTCTACCAGAATGTTTTTTAAACTATAAGTAAAATTACATATCACAATTTTTAACAATGATGATGGCTTCTACTTAAATAACCATACACCTTAACTTACTATTTATTTTAGTTATCAGCATGAAAAGCTGTCCAAATGAAGCCTAAATCTAATAATAGATTCCAGACACCGTTGCACAATCTATTTTTTAATCAAAGGTCCTGATACTTTTGCAGCATTAAAGCACAGACCATGAGATTTAACAGCCAACTTTATCATGGGCAATATCAATAGTAAAGAATCTGCCTGAACAAATACCATGCAATAATAAAGAGACTATCAAATTTTGTAATTTTGTACTTCACCCTAAACACTGAAAAATTGTATTTTTCTAGATTACTTAGTATTTGCTTTATGTTTTTTAAATGGTTTCAGTTTCTGTCCTGTATTTGTTACCTGCTTTTATTTGTTACTAAAACAACACATAGTCAAGCTTGGGTCACAAAGTTGCAGAGGAGAGTTCAGCAGGTTTTTCAAAGAGTAGAAACGTTATTGCTGTTCTGCCAGATACAAGCACAAGTCTCTTACAGAGGTGACCTAGCCTCACAGGGAACAGCTGACAAACTTGACGCACTGGCCCGACTCCTGCTCAAAAGAACACAAAGTCTTCTTCAACAAGGGGGTCCAGCAGGCCGGTAGCAGCGGCCGGAGCAGAGGGAATCTGGGGGAAGAGAGACAGGAGAGTGAGGCCTCAGGATGGCTGTTGCTAGTCTTTTAAATGTTCATAGCCCTTGCGTGGAAAGCCAGCAAGCTAGCAGCTGATCCCGCAAAGAGGAGCTGTAAGAGTGAGTTTGTTTCCCATTGAAAAACTGTTTAAGAGGGGGTTTCTGAAGGGCCACTGCATCCCCCTGCTGCAGCATTCACAACATGTAAGCTTGAATTTCAGATGTACTTCACGTCAACAGGCAGCATACTTTGATTTGATCAATTAGGTGTTTTGCTCAAGAGGTTCTGATGTTGGAACACAAATTATGACAAGTTGAATCTTCTCCACCTTTTATACAGTGTGGACCACACTTCTGTTCTCTAGGAATCAGGAGGCTGACATGCACTGGCTAATGGATTTTTACATAATTTGCCATACTGTATTGATCAATGTACATGACTGAAAATATGAAAAAATCACCTATCATTTGCTGGAAGGGGAAAATATGGATGCCAGTCTTAAATTTAATTGTAAAGATTTGTCACCTTCTATTCTGCAGTCACAGAATATTCAATAGATGTGAACCAGAAGTCTATATTAAGAAAATAAACCCAGTCGTCTGTAAATTCTCACAATTTAAACAGTTATATTTCAGCCAGGATTCCTGCCCTGGCTAGGGTTCAAATGTACTTTTTTGTTTATTTTGTTCATTGTTTTTGTTTACATTGTTGATTATTTAGTTTCTTTATGTTTATGCATCTTTTAACATGTTCCTGGGGTTTTGTTAGTGGTCCTTCATGAGACCTGCCCATCACAACAACAGACTGCTCTCAGTCCTTCAAAGACGAGTGCAACCCACAATTCCTTGCTGCTCATTCAAATGTGTTTCGGAGTGGTGATAAGTTGGCTTTGTAATTTTTCTGTGTTTATTGTGAATTTATTGAATTTTTGTCCTTTGTGCTCTGAATTTCAACTATCTTTGGATTTGTGGCTTGGACTTGTTTGCTTTGGATTGCCTTTGGCCTTGCAGGCAGTCCCTTCCTGCCTTTTGTACTTTTATTCAGAGATTGTTTCAGAGGTTTGTGAAGAAATCTTTTTATTTATAAAGAATCTGTGTTTGCCATTATTACTAGCCAGAGTCTGATGTTAAATCTGCATCCTCAGCTGGAAATTTTGAAAGTGTTTGGAACGTGCGTGCTTGAGAACTCTCCAGTTTCATAACTCAACAATCTAAGAATTTCTCTATAGAGATCATGAAACCTTTGTCTATGGATTTAAATTTACTTTTGTGTTTCAACTGTATTATGTATGGTTTCTCAATGGAAAAGAAAAGTTGTTGTTTACTGCTAAAAACTCACCCTCAGAGTTTATTAAGCCTTAAGGAAAAATTATGTTTAAAACTGCAATGAATCTCTGTTTTCATATCTCTCCTAATTTCAATATCATGTGTACCCAATAAATCTGTTATGATTTGTGGCACTTTGAAAATGTTTTTCTTTACAGATATTTATTCTCCAGGCTGCTAAAGGTGGTTTTGAAAAGTTTCGATTTTGAAGATCCAAGTTTCAGTATTTTCTTCCTCCTAGGATGTTTACTTAACTAAGTTCTCCTTTTTACATTCCTTACGTTTTGATGCTTACTGTTCTGCCATTTTGTTTTTCCAGTGCATGCCACTATGTTGTAGTGCCACTGTCAAAACATAATGGTCTGTTGCTATGGAATATAACACAAAATTACATCAAAAATGTGATATTATAAAAGTCATTGTCTGAAGCATAGAGATATCCAATATTGTGGATAATGTCTAAAACTTGTGTTCACAGACGCTTGTAGGAATTCTGTTGACCAGAAAATTAAAGGTGCAGATTTATAAAGTCATGATGATAACAGTATTTGTGTATGGGGCTGAATGCTGGACCATAGCAAAAAGTGAAGAAAACATGCTGCAAACCCGGGAAAGAAAGGTCTTGAGGAAGATATTTGGGTTCATAAATGAAGGATGCAAATGGAGAATAAGAGCTAATAAGAACAAACTGTAGATCTAGAAGACTGCAATGGCTAGGGCACATGTAATGATTGGATGGTGACAGAACATTTAAGAATCTAATAAATAGTAATCTGCAAGGCAGCAGCAGTGGTGGAGAACCAAGAATGGGATGAATAGAGGAAGCTGAAGTTGATATGAGGAAATTTCAAATGAGAGGATGGAATAAAATGGGACAGAATCAATAAGGCAGTCAAGGCTCTATATGGGCTGTAGTGCTACTGGTAATGGAATGGAATGTATGCTTCTATAAAAGGGAATAGGCCATACCCATCACAACTCAGCAGAGACTGCTACTGATGATATACTGCTGAGGTTTCTTCATCAAATAGTGATGAGGGGAACAAGTTACCAAAATGACTGGAAAGAAAGAAAGAACCAGCAACTCACAAAATAATAAATTTGCTCAGAAAACAATGATCTGAGTGCACTTGAAATGCAAAAAAAGTGAAAGCCCTCCAAAACACCCACAAAATCAGGCCCAGATTTTCACTGGCCTGTCTGAAAATTGTTCTCACCCATGGCAGCCTGACACCAATTGTTTCAAATTGGCTTTGGATTAAACAGGCCCAAAAGAGAATCTGGCTTGCAAAATTCAATATAATTCTTTAAATACAACAAAATTTACAAAAATACACATAAATATTCTTCAAGGGACACAAACCATAAAACCTCTGTTTTGACTAGATGAGGCCCATACTAAATATTTAAAATCAAAGAACATTTTTGAATAAATAAAGAGGCAAAAATTTGGGAAAGATCCACTCCCCATCATCCCATTACCTAGCCTGAGGGACATTCTTTAGCCCTGACTGTTATTGCCTGTTTGTTGTTTTTAAAGTATTTGTCTAGTGTTTATATATAGTAACTTTAGCTAATATTGGTATGTTTTTGTCTTATTTAGTAACTTTGTGTATTGCATTGTTCTCTTATGTCCCTTATACTCTGCAGGTGGTACCCTAAGAGATAGGCAAGCCTAACTTTACCACTCCTGGGACCTTCCTGTGGCTGTTTAGGACCTAGAGAAGAGAATCTCAGATAGTGGTACACTGAGTGCCTTAGGAGTTGTGTGTGTATTATTTTTCATTTAAATATGCTGGTTTTTATGATAATTTTGTATATGGATTGTGTTTTTTGACACTTGTTCACTTCAGACGTTTGGAGAATTTGTATTGTTTATCATTTTCAATAAATATTTGAATTAAAAGGTTATTTGTTTTGAGTTGTCATGTCAAGCCAGAGTTTTTCATTTTTTTTTTTCGTTCACTAAAGTGGCATCCAATGATATTTTGGGACATTTCAAGCATTTTGAAGCCAGTTTCCTCATTTTGGGATCTGCTGTGGCTATAACCTGCAGCTGGTAGCTGGGTGCTGGCTGGTTAGGGTTGAGGCTATTTTTGGCCAAGTGAAGATCATTGTCTGCTTTTGTGGCACCTCTTGGAGGACTCCACGCCCTTTTGATATGGTTCTGACTCCTTTTTGTGACAGTGATGTCATTGTGACTCCACCTCTTGGGGTTCAACCCATAAAATACAAAGAACAGAGGAGAATACGATACACAGATTGTAAATAATAAGCAGGACAATATTAATACAATTGATATAATTAACAAAACCAAATAAGAATAACATCAGAATTATCGAAAATGACAAAATAAGATATGAAAATAAACATAAGCCAGGGAGCACACCTTATGTGAAACATAACAGCAATATGCAAAGAGTGACTATCATTAAGGTATCACCTGTTTCTATGGTAATATCAGAAAAGCTGAGAGTTTTCTAGTTCTTCTGAATGCTTATAAGTAGATAAAATACAGTTGTGAAATCAAATGTTATGGTTAACCTGCTAAGCACAAGCATGATACTATTGTAACATCATAACAGCATGACCACTCAAACACCCCAAAATGAATAAATGGCCACAGAATGAGTAATTTAAATACGCACAAATTAATGCAAAACCACACTAGCAGACATCTATCAGGACTTAACCTTTAATAGATGAAAAGCCATACACATCTGATGTTTCCTTAGCAGCTGTACTGATTGCATTGGGAAAGCTGTTTAGTAATGGAATCTGGAGACTGGTCATGATAAATAAACTAGCAAAGATCAAACCTGGGAGAGCAAGTATTCAGAAAACAGTGTCCAAAATGTGAAACAAAAATCATTTTCAAAAACAATTCCTGCTGTCAATCAGGCTCCATGATAGGGCACTGTTTGAAACACTCTGGCTGACTCAAGTATTCTGGTGTCAAACAACTACATAAGTTCTAAGGGCAGTCACTGAATATTTTATGTTAAAGCAAACACATCTTGATGATCCTTCACAGATAACTGGAGGTGGTCCTTAAAGTATAAGGGAAGAGAATAGGACAATATTATTTGCCTCCTCACCATCTTTTTTCACCTACACATCAATCTGCCTGACTCATTGTTCACTTGAAAAAGCAGTAGGTTATCTCTTAGGACATTTGGACCATCAATGAAGAGTTAGATTTTTTTCCGCTTTTGAAAAGGCTGAAGAAAAAATGAGTTTTTTTCCAATGTGAAACTATTCATTTAAACTGGCAATTAGTAGTAAAACAAAACACATTAAAGAGTTATTGGGAGCACAGCCCATAGCACAGTGAGAGGAAAAGACTCAGATATGTACTCAGGACACACTCATACTGTATCTTTATTGATCTGTCATTTTCAATGCTTTGTAGCGAGAGAGTCATTACTTGTCTTGTCCAAAGGACGTCCTTGAGCAATGGACATTAATCTCAATCGATCTAACCTGGAAGAGACAGAGTAGTACGAAATAAATAAAGAGAGGTGAAAACCAATGCAGAGAGGCTCTATTTTTAAAGAGTCAGTCAATCAGTATAGTCATTCTAGCAATCAACACCCAGCAGAGTGATGTTCCTGGGTCATTAGATTTTATTCCTGTTCCAAAATGTAGAAATAATGCACCATAAAGAAATGTTGGAATTCTCCCTGTTTCAGTCTTATCAATATGTTTCAAATCTTAGCAAAAATACAATGAAGATAAACATGCAAAGGAATGCTATATACCCCCACTGAAAGTCCATAGTCACAAATATTATAGTTAATTAAAGGACTTTTCCCAAAAGGCTCCTTTACATCAATCAATCAATTTATCATGGCTAATCTATAATATAATTCATACATCTGTCTACATCTTCATTTTCTGAATGTGCTTACTATGGCCAGGGTCACAAGGTGATAGAGCCCTGCTAGACAGAATGGATAGAAGGCAATCACCCTTCCTGTTAGGGATGCCTTTTTTAGGAAATATATAAAAAATATGTCCATGCATTTATTTATGCTGAATCAGGACAAACTCTAAATGTTTACGAGCTCCTTATTGAAATGTGATACAAAATCTTGATTCAGTCTCACTATAACCAAGAACAAACCAGGCAATAAAATGTGTCACTAAAAAGCATATGAATTTAACCTAAAAGCCCAAATTACTTTAGCCTTTTCATCCATCCATCCATCCTCTTCCGCTTATCTGAGGTCGGGTCGCGGGGGCAGCAACTTGAGCAGAGATGCCCAGACTTCCCTCTCCCTGACCACTTCTTCTAGCTCTTCTGGGGGAATCCCGAGGCGTTCCCAGGCCAGCTGGGAGACATAGCGTGTCCTGAGTCTTCCCCGGGGTCTCCTCCCGTTTGGACGTGCCCGGAACACCTCACCAGGGAGGCGTCCAGGAGGCATCCTGATCAGATGCCTGAACCACCTCACCTGACTCCTCTCAATGCAGAGGAGAAGCAGCTCTACTCTGAGCCCCTACCGGATGACTGAGCTTCTCACCCTATCTTTAAGGGAAAGCCCAGACACCCTGTGGAGGAAACTCAGTTCACCCGCTTGTATTCACAATCTCGTTCTTTCGGTCACTACCCATAGCTCATAACCATAGGTGAGGGTAGGAACGTAGATCAACTGTTAAATTGAGAGGTTTGCCTTATGGCTCAGACAGACCGATGCAGAGCCTGCATCACTGTGGAAGCCGCACCGATCTGCCTGTCGATCTCACGCTCCATTTTTCCCTCACTCGTGAGCAAGACCCAGAGATACTTGAACTCCTCCATTTGGGGCAGGATCTCACTCCCAACCCTGAGAGGGCATTCCACCCTTTTCCGGCTGAGGACCATGGTCTCGGATTTGGAGGTGCTGATTCCCATCCCAGCCGCTTCACACTCAGCTGCGAACCAATCCAGAGAGAGCTGAAGATCATGGCCTGATGAAGCAAACAGGACAACATCATCTGCAAAAAGCAGTGACCCAATCCTGAGTCCACCAAACCGGACCCCTTCAACACCCTGGCTGCGCCTAGAAATTCTGTCCATAAAAGTTATGAATAGAATCAGTGACAAAGGGCAGCCTTGGCGGAGCCCAACTCTCACTGGAAATGGGTTCGACTGCCGGCAATGTGGTTCAAGCTCTGACACCTGTTGTACAGAGACCGAACAGCCCTTATCAGGGGGTCCAGTACCCCATACTCCCGGAGCACCCCCCACAGGATTCCCCGAGGGACACAGTCGAACGCCTTTTCCAAGTCCACAAAACACATATAGACTGATTGGGCAAACTTCCATGCACCCTCCTGGCCCCTGTTAAGGGTGTAGACCTGGTCCACTGTTCCGCAACCAGAATGAAAACCACACTGTTCCTCCTGAATCCGAGGTTCGACTACCTGACGGACCCTCCTCTCCAGAACCCCTGAATAGACTTTTCCAGGGAGGCTGAGGAGTGTGATCCCTCTGTAGTTGGAACACACTCTCCAGTCCCCTTCTTAAAGAGGGGGACCACCACCCTGGTCTGCCAATCCAGAGGCACTGTCCCTGATGTCCATGCGATGTTGCAGAGACATGTCAACCAAGACAGTCCTACAATATCCAGAGCCTCGAGGAACTCCGGGCATATCTCATCCACCCCCCGGGGCCCTGCCACAAAAGAGTTTTTTAACCACCTCGGTGACCTCAGTCCCAGAGATGGGGGAGCCCACCCCCAAGTCCCCAGGCTCTGCTTCCTCATTGGAAGGCATGTTAGTGGGATTGAAGAGGTCTTTGAAGTACTCCCCCCACTGACCCACAATGTCTCAAGTCGAGGTCAGCAGCGCACCATTCCCACCATATACAGTGTTGACATTGCACTGCTTCCTCCACCTGAAATGCCGGACAGTAGACCAGAATCACCTCGAAGCCATCCGAAAGTCGTTCTCCATGGCCTCCCCAAACTCCTCCCACGCCGAGTTTTTGCCTCAGCAACCACTGAAGCCGCATTCCGGTTGGCCTGTCGGTACCTATTAGCTGACTCCGGAGTCCCACAGGACAAAAGGGACCAGTAGGACTCCTTCTTCAGCTTGACGCATCCCTCACCACCGGTGTCCACCAATGGGTTTGGGGATTATTTTGTTGACAACAGGCACCGACCACCTTACGGCCACGGCTCCGGTCAGCCGCCTCAATAATAGAGGCACGGAACATGGCTCATTCGGACTTGATGTCCCCCACCTCCCTCGGGACGTGGTCGAAGTTCTGCCGGAGGTGTGAGTTGAAGCTACTTCTGACAGGGGACTCTGCCAGACGTTCCCAGCAGACCCTCACAACACATTTGGGCCTACCAGGCCTGACCGGCATCCTCCCCCACCATCGAAGCCTACTCACCACCAAGTGGTGATCATTTGACAGCTCCGCCCCTTTCTTCACCCGAGTGTCCAAGACATGTGGCCGCAAATCCAACGACACAACCACAAAGTCGGTCATCAAACTGAGGCTTAGGGTGTCCTGATGCCAAGTGCACATATGAACACCCCTATGCTTGAACATGGTGTTTATTATGGACAATCCGTGACGAGCACAGATGTCCAATAACAAAACACAGCTCGGGTTCAGATCAGAGGGGCCATTCCTCTCAATCACGCCCTTCCAGGTGTCACTGTCATTGCCCACGGAGCACTGAAGTCTCCCAGCAGTACGAGGGAGTCCCCAGAAGGTATGCCCTCTAGCACCCCTTCCAGGGACTCCAAAAAAGGGTGGGTACTCCAAACTGCTGTTCGTTGCATACACACAAACAACAGTTAGAACTCGTCCCCCCACCCGAAGGTGGAGGGAGGCTACCCTCTCGTCCACCGGGGTAAACCCCAATGAACAGGCTCCAAGTCGGGGGGCAATAAGTATGCCAACACCCGTTCAGCGCCTCTCACCGGGGGCAACTCCAGAGTGGTAGAGAGTCCAGCCCCTCTGAAGGAGATTGGTTCCAGAGTCCAAGCTGTGAATCGAGGTGAGCCCGACTATATCTAGCCGGAACCTCTCGACCTCGCACACTAGCTCAGGCTCCTTCCCCTTCAGAGAGGTGACATTCCATATCCCAAGAGCCAGCTTCTGTAGCCGAGGATTGGACCGCCAACGTCCCTGCCTTCGGCCACCACCCAACTCACACTGCACTCAACCTCCTTGGCCCCTCCTTCAGTTGGTGAGCCCATGGGAAGGGGGACACACATTGCCTCTTCGGGCTGTGCCCAGCTGAGCCCCATGGGTGCAGGCCCGGCCACCAGACACTCGCCATCGAGCTCCACCTCCAGGTCTGGCACCAGAGGGGGGCCCCGGTGACCCGCGTCCGGGCGAGGGAAAACGTCGTCCAAGGTTTTTGTTCTTCATAGGAGGTTTGGTTGAACCGCTCTTTGTCTCATCCCTCACTTAGGACCAGTTTGCCTTGGGTGACCCTACCAATACCCTACATGTTTCATAATTTGGTTGCTGCAACACATTTAGTTTGCAAGGGGCATCCCTTTCGGTAGCTATGGCCTTATTTTAATAATCTAGCACATCAGCTGTGGGGTCCAGAGGGCTGGCCACCCATTAAGCTCCACACATGAATCAAGCTCCCTTGATTCTCGGTCACATTGATTTTCAATACAAAAATTGAATTTTATTATTCAATGAGCGATGAACTTATTAATTAATTATTATAATAGATGTTAAGTAAGTAAAGTAAAAATAAAATAATAAAAAAAACACCGACTATAGGGGCCAAAATAGAACTTTATTCAAATAAAAGTAAATACATGAGGGCGCGCGCGTCATCACGTGTGCTTAGCCTACTCTGCGTTCACCGTAAAATGCAATATATACGTTTATATTTTTGTTTATTTGTATATGTATATTATTAATATTAATTTATTATTATAATATATTAAAACGATGTTTTTGAGCAGCTGGGATGGTGCCACCCTGGGAGTTGGTGCCCTATGCAGACTGCGTACTCTGTGTATATACACACACACATAAACATATATAACATATATAAACATATATATATACATATCTATACATATACACATATATATATACACACACACATATATACATACATATATATATATCTACATATATACACATACATATACATACACACATACATACATACACACACATATATACACACAAATATATATATATATACATACACACACACATATATATACATATACATACATATCTACATATATACACACACAGCTATTTCGTATCAGTGCAAGACGCTGCTTGTTAAAATGGATAACTCCCGCTCTTACGTGCAAGTCTGCGTGGATATTATGAAGTATCGTATTTGTTCAAGTTCTATTTAAATTTTAAATAGAAGGAATTTTTATTTAGTCGACAGAAATATCTTTGGTAGGAATGGTAAAAACAGACAGGAATATTATTCCTGAATAAATCAACTCAAACCTTAAACAACTTATAATATTTTGCTCTCCATAAAAATATATCCTGTCTAAATTATACAAGTTAGAAATAAAGTAAACTTTAAAAGAACAAACATTCAAATTTCTTTACTCTTATGTAATTTTATATAAAAAATAAACTTAGATTTTAAATATCCCAAAAGATTTTGCTCTCCATAAAAATATATCCTGTCAAAATTATACAAATTCAAATATGAACATGCTGCATAACAAAACCTGGAAATATAAATAAAATGTGTTCCTTTCAGCAATAACAAATGAAATCATTCAGTTGTCTTTGCTCATATGTCATTTTAGAGCTGGACGCCTGGCATCTTTTTTTGGCAACAAGTTCGTTTATGTTTGGTGTGAGGTTCTGTGTTGTGGAGATTCTCAGGATGGACTGCAGGTGCTCATGAGTGAGGCGACTCCTGTGTGCTGTTTTGTTAGTCTTCATCACTGAGAAGAGCTTCTCACACAGATATGTGCTACCAAACATGCACAAGGTTCGAGCCGCATGTAGACGGACTTTTTTTGTTCTTCAAAGTCACCAAAGCGCCGTGCGCTCAGTTTATCAGCAAAGTGTGTATTTGGGAACCCCGTAGTGACGACTTGGTTCAACATTACTTGGCAACAGGGAAAGTGGGGCAAGTAACACTGGTGCATTTGTGTCTCCCATAAAAGCAGCTTCACTTGAAATCACTTTGTGATTGTGCACGGGTAAAAACGTCCGCTGAAGTGTCAGATTCTTATTTAATTCTTCTGCTTTCTGTATCTTCTGCATTGCATTCAGGTCTTTCAGGTTACCCTGATGTTTTGTCTCATAGTGCCGTCTTAGATTAAATTCTGTAATTACAGCCACATTAGCTCCACAAATGAGACACACGGGTTTAACGGCAATGTCAGTAAACATATACTCAGCCTCCCATCGGTTTTTAAAGGCTCTATTTTCAGAATCAACTTTTCTCTTAAGCATCGTGTGGGCTAGCTTCGCAATAACTTGCAAGCTAGACTTGATTAACGCGGTAAGTGTTCGGCAAGGCAGCTGAAGCGCTGCATTATGGGATCTGTAGTTTATTGTGTTACCAGCGCTTCATATACCCGGGACATTAATAACAATAATACAGTATATAAAATGATCTCGCGGGCCGGATATAATTACACGCTGGGCCGGATGTGGCCCGTGGCCCTTGAGTTTGACACATATGGACTAAATAGAATTTGAAAAGATATATTTTTTCGTACATCGAGCCCGCGTGCTAATGTGGTTTTGCCTGCATGCCTCAATAAGTCACCCTCCCCTCGCTCTTACTTTTTTACCGTTCATCTAATGAATACACTGAATATGGCTTTACCAAAACAATCATTGATTGCGAATAAAGTATTCATTATTCGAGTATGTAGATCAGGGTATATATATATACATATATATATACCCGCGTATCGCAGCGGAGACGTAGTGTGTTAAATAAGCTATGAAAAAGATTTGTTTCTTACTGCATCAATAAACAGCTCGTCTTCTTCTTTATCTGAGACCTGACACACTGCATGCACGGGTTTTTTTTTTAACACTGTCTTCCTTTAGCGGGACATTCACTTTTTCCACCGTGTGCTTTGTTTCTGCAGTAGCTGTACTTATTACATACTTATCTTGTATGTATCAGACGCTTCATATTTTTTTGCTGCCTTTTCAATTGTGTAATTCGGTTTTTGTTCAGCGCTCTTCGGAACTGTTGTTTTTTGTCTGTGCACTGCGTCAGTTCACGTGAGCCGCTCGGTGTACATGCATCGAAGTTTCCCAGCTGTGCTGCTGCCATGTCGTGCTATGTCCATGGCTGTATCTAATGCTACCGAAGTCCCGGTACTTAAAACTTTCTCTCGCAGTTTCGCTGAGTTTGTGCCAAACACCACCCTGACCATGTCATCTTCCTCTGCATAAGCACAGTCCTTCACCCGTGAATATTTACCCGTGGCAGTGTTTCTATTGGATTGCCGCTGACGGACGGCCTTATATGGGCAGGCACTAAATTACAAACGCCAGCGGCAGCCTGTCTATGAACTTAATTTAAAGTGTAGGTTTACACTGTGCTTTGTTTCCGAAGTAGCAGAACTCATGAATATGGTTGTATATATCACTCGCTTGCTTCTTATTGTTTCGCTGCCTTCTCAATTATATAATGCATGTTTTCTAAAGCGCTTTTTGGGCCTCTTCCTGGTTTTCTACGTACTGCGTGATTACGTGGGAGGCGTGATGATGTCAGACGAAACTCCGCCCCCACGGGTTTCAAGCTCATCTCCATTACAGTAAATGGAGAAAAACAGCTTCCAGTTATGACCATTACGTGTAGAATTTCGAAATGAAACCTGCCCAACTTTTGTAAGGAAGCTGTAAGGAATAAGCCTGCCAAATTTCAGCCTGCTACCTACACGGGAAGTTGGAGAATTAGTGATGAGTCAGTCAGTCAGTCAGTGAGTATATATATATATATATAGATATAGATATGACAACAACACTCATATCAATGACAAAACAATTACATTAACAATCATGTTACGTTATTTTTAAAAATTTTTCATAACTTCTTTAACACACTACTTCTCCGCTGCGAAGCGCGGGTATTCTGCTAGTATATATATAGATTTTTTTTTTGCCCAGATTCTTTCTTTCTTTTGACGTTTCAGACACGTTTTCTGGTTTCAGTACTGAGTGAAGATTTATTCCACTTTTTCTGCAGCTGAAATGTTTTTATATCATGACCCAATAGCTGGTTTTTACTATCTTTTGACATCTAAAGTATGCACATTGTTATTTTATTCTAACCTAATGCTAGAATATGTATTTGTATTTTATGGTGATCATCATGAAAGGTGAAGTTTAAAATAAAGATTGATAGCAGGCCCTTTAATACCTTTGTGATTCTGTCTTTAGACTATTTTTGATAGCCTTTTGCAATCCCTAAGGGGATCAGGATGCCTGACTTTCAAATGGAAAACATATTATCACAACAACCACTTTTATCTAATGCTCTTGTAGTTTCAAGCAATGAAAGTAAAAATAAAGCGTTTTAAATATTTTAAGATGACCATCAAGTTTCTATTTACACATGAAATGTTTACAGACAAAAAAGGCAATGTGATAAAGCAAACACTGACATTTTTCAGTGATTTAAAATCATGTTTCAATACTATGCTTGGTCAACACAAATAAAAAATCAGAATCTCTGCCACTACCTGCCTGTGGCTGACATTGCTATGATCATCTCTCTCAAGGACTGTACATTACCAAACTGTCAGCTACATGTAGAAAACAAATTCCCTTACTGTCCAAATAATTGCTTTTTCCAGTGCAACAAACAGACCTGGTATCTCCAAGCCTACAAGGCTATTGTCAGGAGCAAATTTAAACTAAAAATAGCAGGTCTTCAACTTAATTAATGGGGCCTGACATTAAAGAAATGAAGATAGTTTGGTTGTGATGTGACTGAAATGTTATTTTTTCTGTGGATTGACAGGCATCCTTTAATTCTTCTTTCACACTGAAATTTTGCTTTTTTAAATCATTTTCAGATTTAAATTCAGATGAAAATTAGTGCATGAAAGGTGCTATAAAAACATGAATGATCAAAAAGCTGCAGATCATCTTTGCCTTACAGTACTTACTGCATTTTATTTTTTGATTGTTTTTACCTGTTTCGATTATTGTGATTTGTAACACTGGATGTACTGTTACATTGATTTATTAATACGTACTACAAAAATCACAATATTTAAACATGTATTGTGGGCTCTTTATATTAAATCAAATAAATGGTGTTTTAATTGTACTGTATATTGCATAAGTGAAAAATTATACAAACACACCTGCGTAGGTATATACTGTATTTACACATATTTCCACTTCTAGTCCACCTTAGTCACTTAGAGGACTGTGGTGTGACACTGCATATCCCAGGTACATCAAGTATGAAGAAGGAACCAGCCATGGATGAAACTCTATTGCAACTCATTTAGTAACAGGTTAGGTGACTGTCAAAAGGGATATTAAATGGGATATAAGGAAAACTCAGCCTGATAACATAAGACTCGATCAGAGAGTTAGAGTTTACGCAGAAGCCTTCAGTTTTATCGTGGAAGGGTTTAGGGGTGACAACATCCTAAAACATAAATCCCCAACAACCACATTGTTTGTTATGTAGATTCAAACATATGTCCTCACACCTTGTCCACTTTTCTCTAACATGTCTGAAAAATAGACAGTCCAACTTCATTCAGAATTGACCACTGCTGTGCTTCACTTTCCATATTGTAGGGCATCTCCTCTTTGTGGTAGCATGGGTCACAGGGTTTTGGTGTGGGTGAGATTTAAACTATTTATTGTCCTATTTTTGTTTTAGTAGTAGAAGCTAAGCTTACTGCATTGCTGGAAAGCAGTGCAGTGTGGGCGATGCACCTGGAAGAAGAGGTAGAGTGGCTGCATGAGGTTAATGCATAGGAGGAAGCACACTCGGACCATTGTGCATGCCCCTGATGTCTCCGCATTGTTCCACTGCTATAAAGGATTTACTAGATTGGTTGCTGGTAAAATGTATTATTATTAAAAGGACAACAATGTAAGGAATTAAGGGCCCAGAGTGGGCACAGGTGGTATTACCTGTGTGAGGTTCAGGGAGAGGTTACTGGATAGTGGAGTTATGTGCATGTTTACATGCCCCCAAATCCTTTTTAACTGGTGTATCTTTTGGGGTGAGGTACACAGCATCGCAAATATGGGCAATGTGAGCTCCCTTTGAAGGGATGATTAAAGAAGGATTCACAAGAATTGAGTTTAATTGTAATTTATCTATTGAGTGTAATGCAACAGACATAGAGAGGGGAAAGGTTTTGCTGAAATGATTATCTGATGATGCTCTGATTTACAGGGCAAAGAGAGGGTTATGTAGTGCTGAGTTTTATGACTGGGACCTTCTGCAATATAGTATATGGAGAAAAAGGAAGGTTGCTTTGGGCAGTGGGGTGGTTCTTCTTAGCTTTCTTATTACCTTGCAGAGAACATCAAGTTTTGTCTTGGAGGAAACCTCCGAGCAACATGGAGGCAGTCAGAAAGCAGAGTCAACTGGTGAGCTTCAACATGAGAATTATTTTTGTTTGTTAAGATTTTATGTTTTTGTAAGAATTGCTTTGCCTAAAATTGCTTCTGAAACAGGACTAGGGAAAGGAATATGTTTTCAGTTTTTATTATCTTTATTTATATTTTTGAAATTATTTCTAGAAAGAGACATTGCACTTAAATAGAGTGGAATATTTTTGTTTGCTACAAGACTTTTTTTCCTAGTTTTGTACTATGAGTCTGAGTAGAATAGTTTTTAAATATTTTTCTATCAAACCTGTGCCCGTGTTTCTCTAGGCGTCTGGTCTATTACTTGGTTATAAACTACAAAATGCTCCATAGAGGACAGGAGCCCATGGCTGCAGGCACGGGACATCACATTCTACTTTTCTAAATACCAGATGAGAAGACAAAGCAAAATAAGACAAGCAATGCAGCAGGATTAAACTTTACTCACTCATTATATATTTAACATTCTTAATATACCAAAACCAAAAGCAAATGTGGAAAAATTACACTATACAACCTGGCTATTTTTTAGCTGCTCTCAGGGCCAAATTAAGACACTACATTGCCCATGGACATCAGCTTATCTGGTGCCTAGGACATCAATGATCACCCAGAGGAATGAGCTGTAATTTGAATCTGTACAATTAGTCACTGTTAATGATTTATGAATCATAGCTTTGCTGATCTTTCCAACATACAGTGTGTCAATTTAATTCCCCAAACAACCGTATTGTTTCTCCTGTATGTCAATGTAGGTGTAATCACGTGCCTATGCAAGTCTGAACATGCTTCAGTTATTACATGTGTAAATCCAGGACCAGTAATATTAACACTAGAATCCCTGAAGCTTACAATTTTTTTCATTGTCTCTGACCTCCTTAAATTTTCCTGACATATGCCAAGAGGCTCATAGCTCCTTATCATGGCGCTTATAGCCCACATTTGTTTTGCAAATGTGTGGATTAGCAGAATGTAGCCTGGTCCAGGCCTGAGTTAACAATGGCCTCCACCAGTACTGTTAGCCTAACAGGGTGCTGGCGGAAATTGGGCTACTGTTGGCCAAGAAGGAGAAGAAGAGGGGGAATGCGTGTCAAAGCAGGAGGAGAGGAGGAAGGTAAAGAGAGTGAAAGTGAGGGTAGAAACTTTGAATGTTGGCAGTATGACTGGTAAGGGGAGAGAGTTAGCTGATGTGATAGAGAGAAGGAAGGTTGATATATTGTATGTACATGCTGTTGGGGAAAGGAACAGAGGAGATAAAGAGGTGATGGGTAGGTATTGTGTTAAGGAGAGGAATGCAGAAGGTCAGATGGTAGTGGATTTTGCAAAAAGGATGGACATGACTGTGGTGAATACGTATTTAAAGAAGAGGGGGAATCATAGTGACGTATAAAAGTTGAGGAAGATGCACAAAGGTAGATTATATCCTATGCAGGAGGGTCAGTCTAAAGGAGATTGTAGACTGCAAAGTGGTGGCAGGGGAAAGTGTAGTAGGTGGCAGCATAGGGTGACATTAGAGATCAAGAACAGGATGAGAGTAAGTGCAGAGCCAAGGATCAAATGGTGGAAGCTGAAAAAGGAAGACTGCAAGGTTGAGTTTAGGGAGGAGGTAAGACAGGCAGTGAGGTATTACCAGACGGGTGGACAACTACAGCAGATGTAGTAACGGTGACAACAAGAAGAATGCTTGGTGTGACATTTGGACAGAGGAAAGGAGGAAAAGGAAAGGAATGGGGAAGTACAGGAAAATATACAGAGGAAGAGGTTGGTGAAGAAGAAGTGGGATAGTCAGAGAGATGCAGAAAGTTGACAGGAGTACAAGGAAATAAGGTGTAAGGTGAAGAGAGAGGTGGCGAAGGCTAAAGAAAAGGCACATGATGAGTTGTATGAGAGGCTGGACACTAAGGAGAGAAAAGGACCTGTACCGATTGGCTAGACAGAGGGGCCGAGCTGGGATAGATGTGCAGCAGGTTAGGGCGATAAAGGATAAATATGGAAACATACTCACAAGCAAGGAGAGTGTGTTTAACAGATGAAAATAGTACTTTCAGAGGCTGATGAATGAAGAGAATGAGAGAGAGAGAAGGTTGGATGATGTGGAGATAGTGAATCAGGAAGTGCAACGGATTAGCAAGTAGGAAGTAAGGACAGCTATGAAGAGGATGAAGATTGGAAAGCCCATTGGTCCAAATTGCATACTTGTGGAAGCATGGAGGTGTTTAGAAGAGATGGCAGTGGAGTTTGTAAGCAGATTGTTTAATGCAATCTTGGAAAGTGAGAGGATGCCTGAGAAGTGGAGAAGAAGTGTACTGGTACTGATTTTTAAGAATAAGAGGGATGTGCAGAGCTATAGTAACTACAGAGGGATAGAATTAATGAGCCACAGCATGAAGTTTTGGGAAAGAGTAGTGGAGACTAGGTTAAGAAGAGAGGTGATGATCAGCGAGCGAGTATGGTTTCATGCTAGGAAACAGCATGTTTGTACTATGGGTGTTGACTATGGAGAAGGCCAGAAGGAGCTTCATTGTGTCTATGATGGACTTGGAGAAAGCATATGACAAGGTGCCTAGAGGGGACTTGTGGTATTGTATGTGGAAGTCAGAAGTGACAGAGAAGTATGTAAGAGTTGTACAGGATATATACAAGGTAAGTATCACAGTGGTGACGTCTGCTGTATGAATGACAGACGCATTCAAGGTGGAGGTGGGATTACATCAGGGATTGGCTCAGAGCTCTTTCTTATTTGCAGTGGTGATGGACAGGTTGACAGATGAGATTAGACAGGAGTTCCCATGGACTATGATGTTTCCTGATGACATTGTGATCTGTAGCAATAGTATGGAGCAGGTTGAGGAGACCCTGAAGAGGTGGAGATATGCTCTAGAGAGGACAGGAATGAGTTTGGAGACAAAGTCAGAGAGGCGAGATTGCATTGGTTTGGACATGTTGTGAGCTGGGGGGCTGATCGCACCCCTAGAGATTACAGACACTCCTGGGAAAACCCCTGAAAACGTTGACAGGCTACCTTCACATTGCTCCTTACCTTATTTGCGCTCTGTCGCGTGACAAACCTCTTGCGCGGTACATACTTAAAAGCATACAACTGTCAGTTTTGATTTTGATTGTTTTGCTTGTTAAGGAGCACTTTTTTAAACCTTTAAAAAGAGTCAAATGTTTGTTTGCAGTGTTTGAATAAAGTCCCTCTCTCTTCAACCTCCTCTGTTTCTGTGCAAATCTGTGACTCAAGCATGACAAGTGGTACCAGGAGTGGTTGCACAGATGGATGCCGAGGAGTTATTTTAAATTTTTTAGAATGTTCCGCTTCCTTACGATCCGGAGGATGATCCGATTCCTCATTAGAATGTCCCACCTCATAATAATTGGCAGAATGTTCCTCTGCCTCCACTTCCTGAAAATATTAAGAATGTGCTGAAGAAGATGGGTCCTTCCGATGACCCAGAGATGTTTCTTTTGGATTTTGATCAAGTGGCGACTTTGTTGGGAAGGGACAAATGATACTGGGCTGTTATCATCACCCCTTTTTTGTCTGGGGATGCCTTACTTTCGTTACAGAATGTACCTCGTGATAAGCTCGACGATTATGATTTCCTGAAGCGGAAAGTTGTGTTGCATAAGACTACGACCTTTTTGGCAAAAAATTTGCACTTAATGATTGGAAACTGAATATGGACGGTCCCTTCCGTGTGCAAATACAAGATTTGATTCATAAAGTACTAGGGGTATTTGCCCCCTGGTCACTTCGCTCGCCAACTGAGTCTTGTGTTTAATGACTTTGTACCATAATTTAGGATAGGTTTCTCTGTTTGGAATTTCAGCACAGACAAAACGGTCCATAGCATCAGCAGTTAATATTTTTTTTGCAAAGTAACCAGTAAATGCATGTGAGTTAAACCCCGTTTTTGAAATTCTCTGGCTTAAACTAATGTCCTTTTGTTTGCGTCAATGCGATCTATGCTATCGTTTTTTTGATACTGTGGTGACTGACATAATAAAGTGGCACAAAAGTTCTACTTTAATAATCGGCAACTGCGTACCCCAAACACAACTTTCTAGCACCCTCTCCAACCCCTCCTCCCAATGGGTCTTGCCTCCCCCTTACTTCATCAATCAGTACCCAGCTATCAGTCTTCCGTGCTGTACTCTGTCCTCCCGTTGCTATTTCATTAGTTTCACTTTTATTTCAGAATTTCTGTAAAAACAATATTTGAAATCTTTCATGTCCCACTATACTGAAATTTTTAAATAAGGTCTGTGAAACTTGTGTTTAATGACTTTGTACCATAATTTAGGATAGGTTTCTCTGTTTGGAATTTCAGCACAGACAAAACGATCCACATCATCAGCAGTTAATAATTTTTTTGCAAAGTAACCAATAGATGCATTTGAGTTATACCCCGGTTTTGAAATTCTCTGACTTAAACTAATTTCCTTTTGTTTTTTGTCAGTGCGATCTGTGCTATCTTTTTTTTGATACTGTAGCGACTGATGTAATAAAGTGTCACAAAAGTTCTACTTTAATAATCGCCGACTGCATAACCCCAAACACAACTTTTTAGCACCCTCTCCAACCCCTCCTCCCACGGGTCCCGCCTCCCCCTTACCGCATCAATCAGCACCCAGCTATCAGTATACCGTGCTGTACTCTGCCCTCCCTCGAGCGGACCTAACAGTCACTTAAAACAAAAAAGGCTTCAGTTTGCCTGGGATGCTACAATACTTTCGCCTGTTACTGCTTTCACATTCTGTACCTTTCTCTGCATATGTATTGTGCCTTGGGTGTTGTTTCTTCGTGCTGCTCTTTCTTCTTTGCTAAAGGCACAGGATCTGTGTGTGTCACATGACTTCACATGACTGAATGTTTTGCTGGATGTCCGTGGTCTTATTTGATAAGAAGGGCATGTCTTGCAAGAATCTTATGTTCCATGGCCCCGTGGGACGCTGCGTTGTCAGTCTTTTTTGTCTCGCGGGTCTTTAAAATGTTGTTTTTCGAGAACTTACGAGAAGATCACGTCTCGTCGCCTGGCTTTTACATTCCAGGATTTTCTTTTATATAGAGAGAGACATTGCTGGCTTGAGGGGGACGGGATGGAGCAAGTTGTAGAAAAGGTTGTCATGAACATAGTACTGGCCGGGATACCAGCAGTTCTCCAAGATGAGTTTCTTCGTCATGATGTTGAATCATTAACGATTGTGGCCAAACGCTTAGAAGGTTCTCAAACCGCTTGGAGAAAAAGTGGTGTATTTGGTGCCGCATATGCTGTGTTACAACCTACGAGAGAGTGCCCAGGGCATTCTCGTCACTTTGACCGAAGACTGGAACATCGACAGGCTTCAGGACCTGACAATTGGATGTTGTGAGAAAGGCCTCCGAGCTACACAGTTAATAATGAAGTGCCCATATCTGGAGAGGCAGGAGGAGGCCGAGGCCGTGGACGTCGCTGCGGATATTTTAGCAGTGGTGCTGAACGAAGATGTTTCCGGTGTTATCAACCCGGTCACTTGGCGAAGGAATGTCGCCTGTCTCCATCTTAATCGATGGAAATTAGATGGGCTGAGGTTTGTTGCTCCCGCATTCCCTATTCATTGATCTCGGTATTATTGGACTCAGGCAGTGACCTTTGTGTTGTCAGACGGGACTGTCTTGACAACAGATGCCTTAGTAAACACTGAGACTGTAAAAATACATTGTGTAAATGGTTAAAGACCATGAGACATTGCTTCTTCCTTTGACTTATAAAGATCGTCACTTTAAAGTTTGGTATGCCGTTTCGGACTCGTGCACCTGGCCATTACTGATAGGGAGAAGGAATACCCTTTTTCCTAGACTAATTACTGAATGTCGGGCACCAGTCGTCGAGTCCCCTGTTGAGCTTAGTGGGGGGAAGAAGAAGAAGACCTGGTGGCGGTCAGGGAAAATCTAGAGCCCCAACTAGATATTGAACCCGATCTCTCCAGCGAGACTGAGGGAGACATCCCCCCCAATTTCCCAGAGTAGCAGGGAGGTCCTTCTACATCTTCTCAGATTGCAAATGCCTCTGAACTCAAACCGAGTACTAGCGAGCAGTCGGATTTTGTGCGCTTGCAGCATGCTGACAGCTCATTAGAATATGCATTTAAACAGGCTTGCTCAACTAATGACTCCTATTACCAAGAGCGTGAAACCGGGGGCTTGAAAACTCCACAATTTCTAGAAAAAGCCTTTTTAGAGTGATTTCAGATCATTTAATGGGGGAATTTATTGAACAACTAGTTGTTCCTGAAGTACATAGGGAAATTCTTTTGCAGCTGGCCCACTCTCACATCTTGGAAGGGCAGTTGGGGGCTGGTAAGACCAGAGATCCGTTATCAAAACAATTTTATTGGCTGAATATGGAAAAAGATGTTGAATGGTTCTTTACTTCATGTCCTGCCTGCCAGATCATCTCCGCTTATAAAACTCCTCAGGCTCCCCTTTGTCCTATGCCTATTTTGGAAGTCCCCATTCAGAACTTACTAGAGGCAGGAAAAACTGCCCTATTTTATGGACAGAAATTTGTGAATGTTCCTTTTGTGATTTGAAAACAGCTTTGTCTTCTTATCCGGTTTTGTGGAATCCTGATTTCTCTAAGGATTTTGTCCTACAGACGGACGCAAGTGCATTTGGTGTAGGTACCGTCCTGTCCCAGGTTTGTGATGGAGAAGAGCACCCTATCACATATTTGAGTAGGAAATTGCTTCCTAGGGAACGCAATTATTCAACTATTGAAAAAGAATGCTTGGCAATTAAATGGGCTGTAGAAGCGTTTTGGTATTACTTATGGGGTCGAAATTTCACATTAGTGACTGATCATGCTCCACTTCAATGGTTATACTGTCAGAAAAATACAAACTCTCATCTGATGAGATGGTTTTTGGGCTTACAACCTTACAGTTTTACAGTCAGGCATTGACCTGGCTCTGAGCATGTTAATGCAGACGTATTATCACGCCTGTTTGAACCTGGTTTGGAGAGTCGCTTGATTCACGAGAATGTGAATAAAGCTGAGGAACGGGGTGTGAGCTGGGGGGCTGATCGCACCCCTAGAGATTATAGACGCTCCTGGGAAAACCCCTGAAAACGCTGACAGACTACCTTCACATTGCTCCTTACCTTATTTGCGCTTTGTTGCATAACAAACCTCTCGTGTGGTACTCAGCATACTTAAAAGCATGCACCTGTCAGTTTTGGTTTTGATTGTTTTGCTTCTTTCTCTCTCTCAGACATTTCCTGCTCCTGACGCGTACTCCTTTGAAGAAGAAGATATGTTTGCATACTTTTAATTGAGAGACGGAACTGTCATTTCTGTCCTATTAAGGAGCACGTTTTTAAACCTTTAAAAAGAGACAAATGTTTGTTTGCAGTGTTTGAATAAAGTCCCTCTCTCTTCAACCTCCTCTGTTGCTGTGCAAATCTGTGACTCAAGCGTGACAATGTGCAGAGGAGAAATGCTGAGTATATTGGGAAAGGGATGCAAAGGATAGAGCTGCCAGGTAAGAGGAAAAGAGGAAGGCCTAAGAGAAGGTTTATGGATGTGGTAAGAGAAGACATGCAGGTGGTGGATGTTACAGAGCAAGATGCAGAGGACAAAAGGAAATGGAGAAAGATGACTTGCTGTGGCGACCCCTAATGGGAGCAGCTGAAAGGAGAAGAAGATGCTTTAGCTGACAATCAGATGAAGACCATTGCACATGTGTCATCCTCTCCTGATGTCACTCAGGACTTGGTTGTTGGTTTATGGTTGTTGCTATTTCTTCTTTTGATGTCACCTTCTGGTCATTGCAATGTCTTCTTATCTTGGACAAACTAGATTTATTTTAAATTTCTGTGTGGGATTCCAGAACATGTGCTATTAAACACATTTGATTGGCTGGCTGTCAATTTGATAAATGACTTTGCTTAAAGTCTTTGATCTTTTAAGTATGCACCTAAATGACCACCTCAATAAACATGCTATTCTTGATAAGTTTCAGTCAAGTTTTAGAACAAATCACAGCACAGAAACTGCACTCGTTAAAGTAGTAAATGACTTGCGGGTAAATGCAGACAGAGGCCATTTATCTGTTCTCATCCTCTTAGATCTGAGTGCCGCATTTGATACCATTGATCACAATATTCTTAGAAATCGCCTTAGTTAGTGAGTGGGCCTATCTGGCAGTGTCTCAAATTGGTTTGAATCCTTCCAGGCAGGTAGAAAATTCTTTGTTAGTTGTGGTAATTATACTTCAAAGACACATGCTGCTCTTTTCAATCTACATGCTTCCATTAGGTCAGATTATCTCGGGGTATAACGTGAGCTACCACAGCTATGCTGATGATACGCAGCTGTTTTTATCAATAGCACCTGATGAACCAGACTCTGTTGTTTCACTAGCACAATGTCTTACTTGTGTTTCTGAATGGATGAGTAGTAATTTTCTCAAACTAAATAAAGAGAAAACTGAAATTTTAGTGATTGGCAAAAGTGGATATAATGAGGTTATTAGAAATAAACTTGATGCATTAGGATTAAAAGTCAAAACAGAGGTAAAGAATTTAGGGGTAATTATTTACTCTGACCTGAATTTTAAATCACATATTAATCAGATCACTAGGACAGCATTTTTTCACTTAAGAAATATAGTAAAAGTTAGACCTCTTGTATAATTGAAAGATGCTGAGAAATTAGTTCATGCTTTTGTTTTCAGTCGGCTAGATTACTGTAACGCACTCCTCTAAGGACTACCCAATAAAGACTTCAATCAGTTGCAACTCGTGCAGAACACAGCTGCTAGAATCTTAACTAGAAAAAGAAAATCCAGGCACATTTCTCCAGTTTTGACGTCACTACACTGGTTACCTGTGTCATTCAGAATTGACTTTAAAATAGTGCTTATGGTATCCAAAGCCTTAAATAATTTCACTCCATCTTATATATCGGAAAGTCTGACATCTTATATTTCAAATTGTAACCTTAGATCTTCAAATGAGTGTCTGCTTATAATTCCAAGAGCTAAACTTAAAAGAAGTGGTGAGGCGGCCTTCTGCTGTTATGCACCTAAAATCTGGAATAGCCTGCCAATAGGAATGCACCAAGCTAATACAGTGAAGCACTTTAAAAAACTGCTAAAAACACATTACTTTAACATGGCTTTCCCATAACTTCATTTTAGTTTAATCCTGATGCTCTGTGTATTCAATTAATTAATTATCATTACTATTCCTGGTGGCTCCAAAATCTGTACTAACCCCTACTCTCTCTTCTGTTCTTTTTCCGGTTTTCTGTGGTGGTGACCTAATCAAAGCACCATGATGTCCCTACATTGATTAAAGGCCAGAAGTCCACATGACCATCATCATCAAGTCCTTCCATGAGAACCCTGAATACAATGAGGACTGATCATTCTCGTATGTTAGGTAGAATGCCTAGAGAGGGCTGGGCGGTCTCATGGCTTGGAACCCCTGCAGATTTTATTTATTTTTGTTTCTTCTGTCCTCCCTGGCCATCGGACCTTACTTTTACACAATGTTAATTAGTGTTCTCTTATTTTAATTCTTACTTTGTCTTTTTTTCTCTTTCTTCATCATGTAAAGCACTTTGAGCTACATTATTTGTATGAAAATGTGCTATATAAATAAAGGTTGTTGTTGTTGTTGTATGTCCAGCATTTTTCCTTTACCAAGCTGTAAAACAATTTTGCAATTCCTAATCATAGGGTTACCCATTTTTAGGAGGTTATAAAGTAATCAATACAGCCTGAGGCATCATCCTGCACAGTTTTAAAAGTGAGGTACACTTCTAGAAGAGGAGATGCTTTGATGTTAATTACCTCTTTTAGTGTCAAGTTCACTCTGTTCATCTTGAGTAAAGTATTTGTTTTGAGGTTATACAATTCTGGAAGAGAAGGCACTTTGATGTTAACTGTCTTTGTACAATTAAGTTTATTTTTGCTTGTGTGAGCAAAACAAAAAAGATATAATATTTTAAAATACACGACACCACAACCTTTCATCGATCTGTCTCAAAGCAGGATAAACTAAAATTCTTAACAAAGTGAAGAAGAAGAAATAGGAAAATAGGCAAAGGCCAGAATGGCTTCTTTCTAAAATGAAGACGCTTGCCAAATTGCCACGGCTCTTATTTCCTCTGCACCTGGGGCCTCATGTATAAATGTTGCGTATGCACAAAAAAGTAGTGTACGCCTGTTTCCACGCTCACATCATGATGTATAAAAACTAAACTTGGCGTAAAGCCACACACATTTTCACGCTAGCTCAATCCCTGGCATACGCAAGTTCTCCGCTCGGTTTTGCAATCTGGCGGCACCCAGCCTCAAAGCAGTGCTTTTGTTCCAGTGTGGTTTCCCTTTCTTTTTTAGATCCACATCTCTGATGCTGCTTTATCATATACACTGAAATTCACCACATATTGTTTATTATTTTAAGGCAGGGGTTCTCAACGTCGGTCCCGGGGACCCCCTGTCACTGAAGGTTTTTGTTCCAACCAGCTTCTGTTTTTAATTGAACTCCTGGGCTAATTAAGTGAACTGATATTTCCCAAGTTCTCTGTTTAAGGAACAATATATTAGTTAGAAAACTAAGTTTGCTAAAAAAAAAATATTAAAATGTACCAAGCAGTTTTGTATTTTTTTCTTTTTAACAGTATTTTCATCTTGATTTTTATTCTACGTTTCTAGGTGTTCTAATTGTTTAATTAATCCATTATTTAATAATTAGTGGGTCTGACTCTAAAGTAGCTGCAGCCTTTGATTATTCAGTGTTGTTTGCCTAGGTGTCTGCTCTGCTCGTTTTAAGTTCTCATTATTAAGATACAATGAAGGGGGAAAAACTGCACAGAGAAATCGCAAAGTATAATGAAATCAACAAAAGAGAGTTAAGCATTTAAATCATTAGCAAAAGCAGAAATATTTATAAATGTCTTATAAATGTAAAAATCATGCTGCTATGTTTTTCTGAATGTCGAATGAAAGAAAAAAAAAATACCAGCTAATTAAATGAGATCAGTGCTATAAGGTGTTGTCACTGATTAGGAATCTGGTTGGAACAAAACCCTGCAGCCACAGGGGGTCCCCAGGACTGACATTGAGAACCCCTGGTTTAAGGCATCTGATTATAATTAACCTGTAACAATATAATGGTCCACGGAATAGCCAACCTATTCCAAATACCATAGCTGCTTTAGCATTGTTACTGTCACTGCACCTTCTTCCTCTTTCAGCTTCTCCCATTAAAGGTTGCCACAGCGGATCATCTTTTTCCATATTACTCTCACTGCACCACTCGGAGTATTTATATCACTGTATCTGAGTGTGGAATCACAGCTCTATAGCAGCTGATTGGAAACAGAATTATCAGTATGCAGCATCAAGCACAAGCTGCCTCAGCCATGCTGTCTATTTGAACTACTCTCATATGGCAAATGCTTCAGAGCCTCTCCTCTATGGACCTCGCAGTTCAGACTGAGAGAATAAAAGTGAAATAAAAAATGGCAACTTTTAGAAGTACTATAAATTTACACAGGCTGTTACAGACACAAATCAAATGTATGTTTTTATTGTATAATATTAACAATAACACCAGCTCACTACTCAAAACAGTAAATTTGCTGGGGAGCTGGTTTCGAACTCACAACCTCCAGATTATAAATCAGCAGATCTTACCGATGCACCACAGAAGCTGTCATATTGTATTTGCACATTTTCTGAAAGTGTTTATTTGATATTTGCCCATCAGCCTTCACACATTACAGTGATCCTTCGCTATATCGCGCTTCAACTTTCGCGGCTTCACTCCATCGCGGATTTTAAATTAAGCATATCTAAATATATATCACGGATTTTTTGCTGGTTCTTATAAACTCTATTTAGATTTCAGAAGCTGAGCAGTTCTAGGATTAGATAAAGAACATCTGAAAAATTAGAGTCTTATTGAATGCTATGGCAAAATTATGAGGACCATCACTGGCTTGGATTAGTTTTTCTGTTTATTTCTCTGTGGTCATTGAAAAGAGAGAGACACAACTGGTTCACGGATTTCTACGGACAATGGGTCTTTTAATTTGTGGTACATGCTTCCTCAGTTGGTTTGCCCAGTTGATTTCATACAAGGGACGCTATTGGCGGATGGCTGAGAAGCTACCCAATCAGAGTATATATTACGTATTAAATAAAACTCCTCTATGATATAAGATATGCTTCCCGCGCGGTGCTTCGAAAACTTCAAAGCTCTAACAGCCTGTATTGATTTTTGATTGCTTGCTTTTCTCTGTGTGTGTCTCTCTCTCTCTCTCTCTCTTTCTCTCTCTGACATTCTCTGCTCCTGACGGAGGGGGTGTGAGCAGAGGGGCTGTTTGCACAGAGGCTGTTTGCTTAGAAGATACGGACGCGGACGCACCTGTAAAAAATGCTGAAAGACTACCTTCACATTGATCCCTTCATTGCGGCTGCTTTATCGCAGTGCTTCCCATACTTAAAAGCCCAACAGCCCTATTGATTTTTGCTTGTTTACTTTTCTCGCGCTCTCTCTCTCTGACATTCTCTGCTCCTGACGCGCACACTCCTTTGAAGAGGAAGATATGTTTGCATTCTTTTAATTGTGAAAAAGAACTGTCATCTCTGTCTTGTCATGGAGCACAGTTTAAACTTTTGACTAAAGGGTGTTATTTCATGTCTAGAGGGCTCTAATAATGTTAAAACGTATTTAGAAGGTCGTAAACAGGTTTTCTATGCTCTAACTGCGAAAATATTAGATTTATAAATAAAGAATCCTACTTCGTGGAAATTCATTTATCTGTCTGGAGCGGATTAACCAGATAAACAAGGGTTTACTGTATAACTGTGCAGAGAATATTTATAAACAGTGTGGGAGAGTTTCTAAGGGCTTAAAATATGGTTTCTACTTCGCGGATTTTCATCTATCACGGGGGGTTCTGGAACGCAACCCCCGCGATCGAGGAGGGAGTACTGTATACAGTTCATTTCTACATTTATTTATTACTAAAACATGAAAAACGATTCATAGATTGTTCTAGGCACAAAACACACATCAAATTATTTCCCCTTACAATTCTGGGTAGCTCACTCCCAGATAATCAATCAAGGCAGGAACTTGGAGAACTTCTTGCCCGTTCTGAGGTGGTGGGGGGATGGTATAGCAGGCTGCTTGCTGCTTGGGATTATCAACACATTTAGAAGACAAAGGACACTGACAGAGAGGTGCGAAGGGATTTAAGGTGGGACAGATTTATGAGTTTTTTCGTTGGCTCTGGTAATTCTAGTGTTAATGCACATCATTAATGGCCTTCACATCAAACATTAAAATCAATGTGTTTTAATTAAAGTGGACAACACTTTTCAGAGAAAAAGCCTAACAGACAACATAAATGATGGTATAGCACACACGCATACAGGTTATATGAGCATCTTGACACAGAGGTAAACTGAGAGAAGGGTAGTAAAGTCAAGTAGAGCTAAAAGCCTTCCTGAACAGATGAGTTTTGAGTTGTTTTTTAAAAGAATTCATGGAGTCAGCTGTTCTGATTAATTTTGGTAGGTCAATCCAGAGTCTGGGTGCTATACAGCTGAAGGCCCTGTCACCCATTAGTGTGGGGCAAAATAAGATTTCCAGAATCAGAGGACCTTAGTGGGCAGGCAGGCACATAGTGATGGAGAAGGTCACTGATGTAGTTTGGCGCAAGGTTGTTTAAGGTTTGTAGGTTATTAGTAGGATTTTATATTCGATTCTGTAAGACACAGGGAGCCAGTGAAGGCGGAGCAGGATTAGTGTTATGTGCTCATTGCTGCTGGTTCGAGTAAGGACTCTTGCAGCCGAGCTTTGAATAATCTGGAGCTGTGATATAAGATTAGAAGGGGCACCTGCCAGTAGGGAATTACAATAATTGATGCGGGATGTGATAAAAGCATGGACAAGTTTCTCAGTGTTAGAAAAGGAGAGGAAGGTGTGAACACGGGATATGTTATGAAGGTGAAAGTAAGAAAGTTTCTTAATGTGATTTATGTGGGCAGAATAAGAAAGGGAGGAATCAAAAATTACACCAAGAATCTTTGCAGTAGAGGCAGGTCTGATGAGATCACTTCCAAGATGGACTGGGAAAGAGCTCATTTTATTAAGTTGCACTTTAGTCCAAATTTGCAGGAATTCAGTTTTCAAACTCTCGCCTATCAGTCAAATAGGACTTGAACCACTGGAGGGCAGTGCCAGAGATACCCAGCATGTTCTCCATTCTTGACAGTAGAATGTCATGTCTGACAGTGTCAAATGCTGCACTGAGGTCTAATAGAATTAACATGCTGGTTTGTCCAGAGTCTGCTGCCATAAGCAAATCATTGGTTACTTATAGCAGAGCAGTTTCACAACTGTGCTGCTCCCTGAAACCAGACTGAAAGGGTTCCATCAAATTATTAGAGGTTAAGTAATTGGTGAGTTGGGATGCTGCAACACGCTTAAGAACTTTTGACAGAAAAGGTAAGTGAGAAATATGCCGAAAATTGTTAAGATTGTCAGGCATCAAGACCAGACTTTTTTAACATTGGGGTTACAGAAGTGGTTTTAAAAGTGAGCGGCACAGAGCCAGTGTCAAGGGATGAGTTTATTATTGTTGTAATAGTCGGGATTATGGCTTGAAAGCAGGATTTAAGTAGTGTGCTAGGGATGGGGTCCAGTACACAAGTAGTCGACCTCATCTTACAAAGCAGGTTATTAACAAATGCAGATGTGGCTGGTGAGAACTTAGAGAAGGAGCTGGATGGAGTGGGAAAACAGGGAGAGATATAAACAGATGATGTATTTATGTTAGTTAAATTATTCAGATCTTTAATTTTGTTATGGAAAAAGTGAAGGAATTTCTCACAGACCTCAGTAGAAGAGGTAGTTGGGCCAGATGCGGGTTCGAGTAGTTTACTATCTACAGAAAACAAAACCCTTGGATTATTGTGGCCACTTTCTATTATTCTGCCATAATGGGTGTTCTTGGCAGCAGTTAGTGCTTCTCTGTAAGATCTTTGGTGATCAGAGAAAGCCTGGATGTGCACGGTGAGGCCAGTCTTACATGACATTCTCTCAACGCGTCAGCCAACTGCTTTCATAAATCGCAATTCTGAATTATACCAAGGAGCTGAACACTTAAAGGAAGCCTCTTTATGTTTTAAAGGAGCTGTTTTATCTAATGCCGAATGAAGGGCTGAGTTATAGTGGTCAACAAGACTATCTAGTGTTGATGGAATAGGTGAAGAGAGAAGAGAAGGACAGATATTTTTAAGGTTTCTGTAAGAAATTTGTCATTTACAGGTAAGAAGAGGGAGAGATAGTGAGACAATGAAAAGTATTGCTTTATGGTCAGAGAGTTCCAAATCAGTGCTGTAAATGTTGGCAACAGACAGTCCAGAAGTACAGATCAGATCCAATATATGACCACCAGAGTGGGTGGGAAAATCAACATGTTGTGTCAAGTCAAAACAGTCCAGTAAGGATACAAATTCATTTCTCAGTTTAGATGTAGTAATGTCAATATGGATGTTGAAATCACCAAGAAGGATAACTCTCTGGGAGTAGGAGCTTAAGTGGGTTAAAAGTTCAATCAGATCAAATAAGAAGGATGCATTGTATTTTGGAGGACGATAAAGAACAATGAGTGAGACGGGACCTGATTCCGTTATTAGTTTAAAAGCCAGGCACTCAAAAGACAATGGACAATCAAATGGGATTCTTTTGATGTGTAAATATATTCTGACAATTATTGCAAGTCCACCGACTTGTCTTGAGCTGCGAGGCTCTGTGTGGAATGTGGAAAGTGAATCCAGGAGGTGTCGCCTCCGTGAGAGATGTAAATTTGTTCGGTTTTTGCCAAGTCTCCGTTAAACACAGTATATCAAGTTTGGTGTCAATGATGAATTCTGACAGCACCAATGCTTTTCCATTAAGAGATCTCGAATTAAACAATGCAATATTAGTTAATGAGGCTTGTTTTTGCACAGAGCCGTGATAAGAGTTTATTTTCACATAATGTAAATTTGGCATACTGACCCTTCTATTTCCAGGGCCATGAGTAGGACGGCGGAATCCTGAGCAAATGATGCCGTTGGTCTTTTCATTCGCAGCCCGCTGGTGGCGGCAACCTGACCCGCGATGTACATATTTTGGGCGCCGCAAATTACCGGTGTCTTTTAAAATGTTCCAGTCAGACCATTTGCTCTGGACAAACTGTTTAATATGAAGGAGTTTGTCATGAGAGTATTTTAGCCTGAAACTGAGCAATACTTTTCTGATAGCAGTGGAGAAGCAGCACAGCATAGCACAGCGGAGCCGGTAGGACAGGCAGGTGTGGTAGAGTAGATGAGCGGCGATAGCAAAGCAGCAGAAAGCATAGCAGGAGAAGGTAGCAAGATTTGGAGGTTCCAACATACAGCCATAAACAGTAACACAGTAATTACAGGCGTGATCACCCCAGAGCAACAAGCCATGCAAGGTATGAACATCAGATCAGTTCTTAGTCATACAGTACAGTAAAATGAATCAGAAGCAGACCAGCATAGCAAATATAATCAAGGAGACAGATCATCCCAGGCTCATAGATTGCCAGGTACAAAGAAATGTTCACAGGTTTTGTCCTGTGATCCACAGATTCAGTTGTTCCCAGTCAAAGTAGTGTCCATAAAATCTGTAAAAATTAAACCAAATCCATACGATTCGAGTCAGTTGCATCCACGAACTATATGTACAATAAAGGAAATAAAACAAGTGTAAGAAAGTGTAGGATTAAGGCGAATTTTGCAAAAAGTGTTGTTAACAGGGTGGAGCGGCAACAGCATTCGTGTGCCAGCATCCCCTCCTTGTTGGAACCAAAACAACTAAAAAGATTACAATATGCAAGCTTTCGAGGCAACTTGAAGGGACCTGAGTTGCCTCGAAAGCTTGCACATTGTAATCTTTTTAGTTAGCCAATAAAAAGAGTAATTTTGCTTGACTTTTCATTACATTATGTATTGTAACACTAGATGGCAGTACACCAGTGCTTAACCCAGCACACAGCCACTGACAACATAGGTTAAAAGTATCAAGAAGTTGTTTTATTTTCTTCTTCTTGTACAGTGCTCCTCGAGTCAACAATAAACAGGCAAATAAATACAATATTAAACACAAGTAAATCACAATTCTCTCCTCCACACCTCCCAGAAAGCTCTGTCCTCTACCTCCCAACCCCAGCTCACTTGCTGGGTTCCCATCAGTCCTTTAAATAGGCCTTTGACCAAAAGTGCTTATGTCCTTCCGACCTTGTGATTGGCTGGCACTTCCAGGTCTAATGAAGAACTGACATTTTCTTCAGCCCAGAAGTACTTCGGGGCTTCCGTCCTCGTGACTACCTCATACTTCTGGGCTATAAGGAAAGGATGAGTCCCCAGGTCCTTCAACAGCTCTCCTGGCGGTACCCACGGCACCCAACAGGGCTGAGAAACTGAACTCCGGGGCACCGCTACACTCCTGGGTAGCTGCCATCTAGTGTTTTGGGGGAGGCAGTGTCGACAAGGAGCTGCCTTCTCCCATCCTTCCTTTCCAGGGGCATCCTGGCCAGGTTGAGCTGCTGGCTGTCCATCACAGTGTTTATGTTTATTATTTTGTTTATTTCACTAGCCTTTTAAGCTGCAGTTTTCACACCACTCAACCAACGATAGAATAAGGGTCTTTTAATCTGACTCCAATTTATTGTTAATATTTAAGGATTTTTACGGAAGGTTATGAATTGATTATAAGTTACTGTAATGTTTGAGATGGTTTCTATCATTTGCAAGGCTTTAAGCTATATACCCTTACAAAGAAATATGAATATGACTAATATATATGTAACCTCAGAGGTTAAAGCTGTTTAACTAGTGTGTTTTTTATAGTATGACCTCAAGGGCTAAGTAGCCTTCTTAGTGTGTGTTGCATGATCATATGCAGCCTCAGAGAGTAAGCACCACTCTTTAACATGTGTTCCAGAATAAAATGTGAGAGGCATGGCAGCTTAACTTAACATGTGTTGCCCCCCCTGTGTGTATTCAGTTTCATATGTAGATATAAGTTACATGCAAGTTTAAAGAGAAACATTATTAAAATACCATATTTTGGCTAGCTGGCAATGAACAGCCTTGAGGGTTTAATAGAAAAAACATTGTTTTTCAAATTTCTTTTTATATTTAACACACCCACACTGCGATAAATTGAGTCCCTGATCAAACTGAAATGTATGCCTTTTGGGCAATGTTTTTTTAAACTATGGGTTATGGATATGGTTCTGATGCATCAGTACATGATTGTGTAGTACTGTAGATTGTGGCCAGTGATATAAAAGGTAAAATCCTCTATTTCATGTACTGTTTTTTGCGATAGTGTAATACATAGCCTATAAATAATGCCACTGACACCTCAAAAACAGCTTTTGATTCTGTGGTTCTATGGTGACGCAATCAAACAGAGATGAAAGATGTGCAAAGACAAGTATAAGAAAGGGGAAAAGAGGAGGGAATGACAAACAAGCTTGTGAAGTGAAGGTATGGCAGCGCTAGTCTGAAATGTTTAAATGAAAAGAACCAGTTAGGCACAAGGATGTGATCATTTAAGGGGAGTTTTGAAAAGTCATTTAGTATGGTGGAGGCTTATGTAGTGCTGTGGCAGTGTTTTTTCTTAAATATAGTTTCAGTGATCGTGTCTAGTTGGTGTGTCATCATGCCATTATGGCATGCATTTAATTTACAGTAAATCTGTAACTGAGGTGCAAAGAAGATTTTGTAATAAGTTTAATGTACTACGGCGAAGGTGAGTTTATTCTTGTGACTTTATTTTAAAGTGGCTGATTAATTTCAGTCTAGTGGTGCTGTGAATGTGTGGATGTGTTTAATAGACCACTGAGAACTGAAATAATACGATAATATAACAATAGCGTGCAACAGACTATAGAACAGTATTTGGCATTTACCATGGTGATAGCCAGTAGCATTAAACACTTGAGACTAGACTGTGTTCGCTGAATTATTCAACAAAATTTAATCCATCAACCATATGAAATGCAAATAATGCCTACATTTTTTTAGAAATAGTTCGGCAACATGACTCATCTTTTTCACTCAGTTTATTGAATTGTTAAATGAAAACCAGGATATGCTAAACAACTTTCAGAAGAACATATTGTTACTGTATGTTGAAAAACGTTATTAACAAAAAATGATGTCATTCAAGACAAGGTAAATAAACAGTATCAATTACTGTATATATTCGCGTATAAGTCGTGTCTTGAAACCCGAAAAATTGACCATAAAATCAGACCCCAACTTATACACCCATTCAAAAATGCGACACTTACATTTTTTTTTTTAAATCTTCTTGCTTCCTCCAATTTTGCACCAATTTCTCAGACATATCAAATTTTGTTGCTGCAGCACAGTTACCAATTTCATTCACCACTTCAACGACTTTTAATTTAAAACCAACTTCATATTTTCTTCTGATCGAACGCTCCATCATAGATAAGGGATGCTTTTATTACAATAAAGGTGTATGAGGGTGTGAGATATAAAAAAACACAAAACAGTGCAAATGTTGCTTCGGAATAGTTCGGGTACTACTGTGTGGTCACGTAGGCACAATACATAGAAAAAAGGTAGTGTGCTCTGTGGTTACTCTCTCAGGTGGGCGTTAGCATATCATAATCTCTTGGACCAATAGCATGAGTTGTCCACATTCGACTTATACGACTGACATTATAAAATACCGGAAATTATATGCTAAAATCATAAAATATGGGACAACTTAAATGCGAGTATATACGGTAATTATTTTTGATTTCTTTTTTTCTTATTAAACACCATGACTGGAGTCCCAAAGTTAGGAGGTTATTCTTACAATCATTTCAAAAATCATCATATCCTCGTGCAGCACCTATAAAGAAAAACTGTTTTCTCTCAGCTTAACTTAAGCTTACATTAATCATTTACTCTGGCAGTAATATATAGTACCTCATTGATCTGTTTCCTATTTTGAATTATAATTATTCTTTCATTAACAATAAGTTTGAAATTCCATTTTTCTCTTTTAATAATATTCAAGTGAGAAATATGTTTGAATGGAAACAGAAACTTTTACTGTTCTTCATTACATGGCTATTTCTATTTGTCTGTGTATGGCTCTGCTGTGATGGTAATAATCCTCTTCTTAGGTCCCAGTACAGGATCAATTTTCTTATTTGGTTCCTGAGATTAAAAAGGTTAAGAACTCCTTGCTTTGGCATATAGCAGGTGATTGTCTATTCAGCTCAGTAAGGTGACCCCATGCCATCAGAATCCTCTGCCTTTTGGTCTCTTGATCACAGTTTGCTAAAAAGGGTTGGGGGTGTTCTTGGACAGAGAACAAGGACAACTCATTCTTCAGCTCATTCAACTGTAAGACCTATCACAAGACAAGTGGGACTTTAATTTTAATATATAGGGCAAAAGCTATTGGATGTTCTTTTTGAAATGGAACTGCAGTTATGAACTGTAGCATAAAGAAAGTAATTGAGAAAGTCAGAACAGTGATTTACTTGGCCATAAACCAATAGTTTGTATTTTGGGAAGAGATTTTATTAAAGGTTTTTCACATGTCTGGGCTAGAATAATCATATGAAGAGATTGTGTTTTGATTGGTTGCACACTTACCTCAGTCAAAACCCAGAAAAAACAACATAGATGCTGAGAAAATGTGGAAACTTTGAACAAACAGGAACTCAGCTGGAATTCAAACTTTTTGCATTACATTGTGAGTCAACAGCACTAACTACTTTATTACTTTGTCATCACTTACAAAATCAACCACCATTTATATTAAATCTTTCTCATTGACAACCATCACAAAACATGAAAAAAAATCTATATTTGAAATATGTTTAATAGTACAGGAAGACACAACAACAAACACATTTAACTAAAATTAAGTTTATTTCTTAATACTGTAATGAGTTGTTGTCACGTGTCTGTGTAGGCTTTCCTGACACTTGCTTATTTAATTTTGCAAACACTTCACTCACTCCCCAGCAAACAATGCATTTCTATAACCTTCTAAGATAACTCCTGTTATAAATGATGGGTTTGATTAGAAGTATTATAAAATCATTTTGGTCGGAATAAATATTTAGATGGCAATGAATTCTCAAGAGATGAATTGATCAAACAATGCGTCAGATTCTCTTCCTATCTGACAAAGTGTTTTGTCTTTATATTTCCAATCCAATTAAACAGGCGTCTGCAAGGACAAACCTGTTCTCCCTTGTGTCTGTTCCAGGCGGCTATTTTACTTGTCTCTAATCACTAGCTGTTTTGTCTTCTTCTGAAATCCTTAAGCTCCCTCAACCTATAGTAATTCCTTTGCAACTAGTTGTGGCTCTTCATATTTCATTACTGTAATTTATTATGAAGGTCATTTTTATAAATAGGCTGAGGGTAAACCAATTTCTGTCTCAACTTAATTAAAACTCAGCTACTGCACACTGGCAAACCTAATGTGTTCTCAGCATTCAATAATCAACAGAAGTAAATCATCTCTGCTTTATTGAATCAGAAGCCAGCAGGCTGGAACAAATGCAGAAAATAAATAGGAGGACTTGCACATGCTTAAAATAATCGCTGCTACAGTCGCCAAACTGCATGGTGCACAATTGAAAAGGACTTATTGGGAGGGTAAGAATGCAACATTTATGCAGACCCAAAAACGCATTGATTAAAAAATAAATTGTGCATTTTTTAGTTTGACGCATATTATAATATTTTGATATTATTTCAGTATATTTGTTTTGTCTCCCAGTAATATGTGTTTGTAAAATATAGCCAAACATTTTCAAACCCATTTAATCCAATTTAGGATTGCGGGGAATGGCTGCAGCCTGTGCCAGCAGGTTTCACGGTGACTGTTTGTACCCGGGAGGCATTGATCTCAAAGATGTTGTGTTTATTGGATAAAACGTAGCACTGAAAGTTAAACACAAGAAAACACAAATGTATAAATAAGCAGGATAAAAACAAAATCCTGCTGGTATCCAGGGTCTTTCTATATGATATGTAAACCCCTATTTACTCGGTACAGTGGCTCACCTACTGCCTACCTCATACTACTGTACCACAAAACACTGGCTTTGTCTCACGTATATGTGTATATTATATACAGTACATATATCTTATATTTGTCCTGTATGCACATATATATTTTCAACATAAAATTAAGTAATGGATACAGGGAATACCTTTGGTTAGGCTGTTGTGGCATCCAGCTCATACATTGTTATCAGTCACTGTCATCACTGTCACTGACTTAAAGTAGAAGTGTGACAAGAAAGGCAATGGGGGAATTCCATTAGCTACACTAGAAAATCTCCCTGTCACAGCTTGTGTCACTAGTGGGATAACAAGAGCCAAACTATCATACAGATCAAAGCAATAATGGTCTGTCCTGATGTTAAATTGTTAAATTAAACTTAAGTGACAGTCTTAGCAAATGTACAGTACAGTCCACTCAATGTGCAGCAAGAGAACAGAGGAGATGAGGGCCTCCGATTTAATCCACTTAGACATTTTATCTTCCCCTTTTTACTATATACTGTATATCACATGCTGCGGCGGGGTGGCGCCCTGCCCAGGGTTTGTTTCCTGCCTTGCGCCCTGTATTGGCTGGGATTGGCTCCAGCAGACCCCCGTGACCCTGTAGTTAGGATATAGTGGGTTGGATGTTGGATGGATGGATGTATATCACATAAGCATATATCTGGAGTAGACACTTTTCTGAAATACATTTTCTTGTGAGGAATTTTCCATTTTCTTTGCCTAAACCTTTGCAAAGAGAAAAAAACTTTCCATTAGAATGTTTTTTTTTCACCTTTGAGCCTGACAGAGTTTTTGTGTGTCTATGGATTGTGTTTATGTGTTTGTAAGTGTGAGATCAAGTAGACTTGAGCTTTGCTTTAGTGAAAACATATCAGTTGGCAGAGGAAATTCAGCATTTTGACAGGGTCAATAAAATAAATAAAATTTGCACACCAGTGCCCTCTTTCTTATGTGCTGACATCATGTGTGCACAGCTCTTTGACCAAGAAATCCTTCACCTGATTGGTTCTGAAGATAATGTACAGGAAAACACTAAAGACAATGTATCTGAATATAAGATAATACAGATACAATCCACAAATTGACTCTTCTTCAGATAATGAAGAAACCCTTGAAGTCTAACGTTTTTGTCCAAAAACTACCAAATAACTTGGTCTTCATAACCATGCAACCATCATCATCAGGGCAAAGTGACAACAAATATATTGTAAGGTCTAACCCAGGACCATCTATATTGGTTGTTTCCAATGAATAAGACATTCAATTAACCTTCCAGCTCTTTTCTCACACCATCCATTTAATAAATCATCTTGCAGATTATCAGCATTGCAGTCTGGAGAATTATGGAGAAGACTGGAAGAGGGTGGATTGTGTAGTCATACCTATACGGGTCTGCTAATTTTGGCTGGTGTCTGCATGTCCAAAGGAGAGGCATCTTCCAGTCTTTGGGATGCTGAAACTGGAAAGCCAGTTTTTCATGCTACAATATCTTTAAAGACCTTATACACTATCTTCTGAATCAAGAAATTTGACAAGTGAGATTCCAGACATGCACAGCAGATCACAGACATACTAGCAACAATCAGAGATATTTGGGCCAAAAGGATGGGGTGGCTGTCTCCCCTGTTCATCCCAGGGCTTGAAGTCACCCTAAAATTTATGACTGGTGTCAGTCAGGGGTAAATTACAATATTCTTTTCTGGAAGCTCTCCTACTGTAAGTTTTGTTCTTTATTGTTATAGAGTACAATCATAATGTTATTATTTTTGATAAACTAGCAGAAAACATTCCCCTACATACAGTATAACTACACATTAATAATCAAGTTATAGCAAAATTAGAAGTTTCTTAATTCAAATTAATTATTTTGTATATTTAAAGTAAAAAAGAAACTTTATTTAAAAAAGAAACTTAGTTAATGCTTAATTATAATTGGTAAAAATAGGTCTGGTCATTGTTTGCCTGAGGACAACAAATGTAGGCTGAATTTGAAAACAAAATGAAGATTAAAAAAGGAGGAAGTGCATCAGCTTACATCAAAGTGGATTGAACATTCGATTGCATCATCTGACAGGTGATTAAAGCAGCAGCCCGAGACTGACACAATATTACAAATTAGCTCAAAAAAACCAACGCCCTGAGTGATGAGGCTTCAAAAATTCTACAAAAGTCATGTAAAGACGCTCGGAACAAGAAATGGCGTAACAAGTACTTAAGAGAAAACACTGATTGTAACCAAGGGGTCAATGTAAGTAAAGGCAGAAGGAATGGCTTCCATATTTAGGAACTGTTGAGGAAGGTACACTTGTATGTCCATCGATAATATTTGATATGCAGTTCATATCAGGTTTGGATGGATTTGTGAACAAGCTAAATATCAAAGCCCATGCGACACTTACTTCTACACTATTGCCCATCAACCTGAACATGGAGTTAGGAGGCACTTAAAAAAGTATAGAATGTAGTTTTAATTTAATTAGTAAATACATGTGCTATTTTAGAGCACATTGTTTTTTGCCAATGGCATTCTTTGGTGGTTCCTTTAAATTTAATAATTCTTCTTTACTGTGATATTGTACTCCTTATGTTCAACAGAAGAATCCTTTTGGTCATAAGCCATTATAATGATGAATGCACAGTTATAGCCTATTAAAACCCATCTGCACTGTTCAAAGACCTCAGGGAAAAAGTATAATGCTCTCACTTTGGTTCTATTTGTCTCTTGGTAGATGTCAGATCAAGTAATACACATTTTTATTGTTAACAAAGCAATTACTGTATTTTATGTGAACTGTGGGGTCATACAGTTTTACTTGTGCAGTCATGAAGTGCAGTAGTGTGTTTATGCCGTGATTGTTCAATAACTTTTCTTATAGTTCAGAACAAAGTGTTAGAAGATTACTTGAGTTATGTTGAAATGAAAGCTGGAAATATAATGAGCATCTACAAAATGACAACATTTAAATGATGAAAGTCCAAATATGTAAAATAACATTTAAATATGGAATATATTATTTTATGTAATGTATAACTTAACTTTAAAATTATGATTCAAACTCAAAACTCCAAATTTCAAAATAAAATGAATCAAATGTAGAAACCTGAAATAAATCAATTTATTTACTTAAGCTGTTTAACTATACTGATACTATAAAGATAAACAGTTAGCTCTCAAGTATGATTTTGCATTTTTTTCTTTTTTTTGTCAAAGACCTGCTGAATCATTTGCATGCCACTCTAACCTGTTAAATAACAGATTTTTGCGATTCTATCTCCATGAGTTTCTCAGTTGTATTTTCAAATAAGAAACCCTGCCTGGTTTACTTACACATGGATCTCCTTGGTAGATAAAACTCACACATAACAGACCAAGGTTTAGACATATAAAAGGAGATGATAAGGGGATGATAAATGTTAAACATTGTGCAAAAGGTCCAAGAATTCTGATATTCAAACAATTTTCTTATAACCTTGACACTTTGTCTCACAATACTTCGTACATTTATAACAGACATTTGTAATTTTTATAACATTGTATACTGCTGCATCTTTTTTAATAAAGTCCTGTTTGGTTAAATAGAAACTGTCATCTTTATTTCACGGTCTGTCTATTCAGTCATTTTTTAAACAGATATGTTTGAAAAACAAACCAATAAACTAAAATTTGCATGTCTCTGATTTCAAACTAATTGAAGACTTAGTTGTTATTAACTTATATTCTTAAGATTTGCATGAAGTTATCCATCTGCTTTGGTTATTTCAGCACTCTTTCTGCTGCATTGATCCACTGGCCTATCTCTCAGTAAACTCTACCTTCATAAAAAATGTAATTTAAGCTCTATTTTTTATAATTTCAGATTTGGAGATGCTAATTTTAAACTTAACAGTGTCATCCTTGATGTGTGTCAGAGATCACAGTCAGAAAAGATAAAGAATACATTATCTTGAAATAGCAAAAATGTATAGAACTTTCATAATTTATAAAGACTGTCAACTCCCCTGGCCTCTCAAGCATGGGTGACAAGAACAAAGAGTTATTCCAACGTTTCATGGCTTGGGCAGAATATACAGTATGTTGATCCTCTTGGATTTGAGGTTTGATAGATAGTTCTGAATCCAGGATAGCCTTTCCCTGGGAGGATAGGACGTGATCAATCAGTAAACGGAATACAGCCTGTTAAAATACAGCCTCTTATCTTCTTTGAGCACTTTGAGCTACATTTTTTTGTATGAAAATGTGCTATATAAATAAATGTTGATTGATTGATTGATTCTTCTTAAAAATGGGGACAACCACCCAGTTTGACAGTCTTGAGACACTGTACCCTCTTTGTAGTATTAAAAAGCATGCTAGCCACATTTGAAAATTTATTTTACCCACACCTGTGGCTTTGACAGTGGAGAGTTTTTCAAACTCTGTTGTGACCTCACACATGAAAATAGACCAAATTACAACAAAATGTTTCTCACTGGTATCCCCAATTGAGGTCAACCTTTTTACGCTTTTTCTGAGAACTTGGTAATATTCTTCCCAATTGTTTATCTTTGAGGACACTCTTCCTACCCATGTTACAGCCACTATAGTAAATTCTTTTTAAAAATCTTTTTAGGATGGTGGTACTGTGGAATAGCAGGTCCGTGATTCTGAAAGAATGGCTGGGTTTTTAAATAATCCATTGGCAGTATCAGTCTTCGTGGGTGAGCTTGTGCAGCTGCGGGGCGTTGATGGGGTAATTGAGGCAAGATGCACCTGCACGTGAGGGTGCAATCTCTCTCAATTGCTTCATCAGCTTCCTGTGGTGCGTGATTGAGACACTGCACCCATGGAGCCATACAAGCACAGAAAGAAAGGAAAAGAAGAAATGAAAAAGAAAAACAAAAGATTTATTACGCATTAGGTCTTCTTGGTCTATACAGCAGCAACTCCTGATGTTCAGAATCTGTTTTCAGAAAGTAATTCTGGATGCATATCAGTCAGTAAAGTTCTACAAATCTTTTCCAGACAATATGAACATACTAGGAAAGAGAATCTGTAAGTAATAAAATTCAAGACCTCATCTTACTAGATTCAAACATCTATTGACCTCTGTCATCATAGCAAAATCCTTGATGTCAGAAAAAGACTGAAAGGATTTTTCTTTAATAGAAAGATAACCAGGAGAACCTCGACTGTAAACTAAATTTAGCAAATGTCACACACACAAAACTGAAGACTTTTGAGACAACAAATTTTAAGTGAATGATACAAAATTGTAATTTGGCCAGTAACTATACACTGACTTTGCTCAGAAAAACTTTATATAATTCATTAACAATGATGGTAAAACTTGGGTGGTGGGCAGTGAGGCCTGTTCTGCTATTTCAGTTTGAATGTACCACTGTTATTAAATCTACTATTAATTCCACAATGCAAGGGTTTAGTACAAAAAATCTGAGAATATAGATTTGAGAGATACATTGAAATAAACATTGATTAACACAATCAAAATTTTTAGAACAACATTTTACAGAAGAAAATCTCACCCTCCACAAGCAATTCATGACTACAGCTTCTTTGAACAGGATAACTAAACAGACATTTTTTCATTCTCAAGCATGCTCTGCACCTTAAGGCATACACATTGGATAGGAGGACTGCATGAATGTGTCAGCTCTTCTGTATAAGTAGGAGTGATAGCCTGAGGTATGCTGCCTTATGTGTGAGGCAAGCATGATGACGTGCATGCCAATTGATGGAGATTAATGGGAAGTCTGCTGGCACTGCTGGAAAAAATGCCTAAAATGTTGCAACAGACACTAGGGTGCATTTTCCTCTGTAGGTGCTTTGCCATCTGTGCAATAGTGTCACTCTGAATAGCCAGAGAGTTACTGTTGAGTCATTATGTGGATTCGTTAGTCTGTACATGGAAACATTCTGAGATCTCCCATTTACCTTAGAGGGGAAGGTTTAGTGTGGAATGAGAGAGCAGCTAGAGAGCCGTGGCAACTTTCTGAATTACCTTTTTGAGAGAAGGTGGAACTATGCTGGGAGAGAAGACCTCCAATTTGACCTAGAAGAGAAGTCTGACAAAGTGTAGTGAGCTGGTGAACTGCAAGCCAGTGGACTCTCTTTCATTTTTTTTAAATATTTTATCCTAGAAAACCTTTAGGAAAAATGATGAAATTGATGTTTATTTAAAATTTTTTTGTCTGTTCTTTATGTATTCGTTTTTGTGACTTTGGAAATCATTACATTTGAACTAAGTGAATTAATCAAGTGGTAGCTGTGACACAAGACTGTGATTTTTTTCAGTTTTAATAAACAGTTTTTGTATTATTCTCTATATGGTGTCTGTGTTTCTTCTCAACCACCCTGGTTTATCCTTGGTTTCATGAATTCAAAAATACTCAAATACAAACCGTGCTGTAGTCATGTAGCTCACAGCTTCACATGCTGTACACCCTCTAATAAAAATAACAGCCCACCAAAAGGCAGACAATAAAATGCTTTTAGTAAACACTATATAGGTCAGTAAATACCAGTCTAGCTCTTTCAGGCCTTTGTTACTATATGGGAAGATCTTCTTGTATCCAATGAACTGGTTTTTACACTTGATTATCACTTCCAAATAATGCTTTATCCTTGACTGCTCTCTTGCTGTGAAGTCTTTCCTCTAAGTCCTGTTCCAGTGTCAGTGATTTAGTGATTAAAAGATACTAAAAACTCTGGTGCCCTCAGAGGTGTTACCTCCCATTCTCCATGTATAGCTATTGCGCAAACTTCAACTTAAGCGTTAGCTCAGATATTCCAATTACTGGGAAACACCCTTGCTCTAGCCTGTATCACACAAGAGCCTGTTATGAATAGACCTCTTCTTAAGGTCTTTCACCATTCTGTTTTATTACAAACATGAACCTCTTTACCAAAAATTCACAGTTTGGTTTCCAGTGTTGCATTTGTCCAGCTTACTTAGCCTACTCACTTTGCTTTATTTATTTGAGATGTTGCCTGCCTTCTGTGTGAATTTTGCTTGTTCTTCTGTGCTCAAAGAGGTTCTATTAAGGCATTTGGTTTCCAGTAACAGTCTAAGAATACATTATAAAAAAAAAACTAATTGTGTTGTTTTGTGTGTTTGGTTGAGTGCATGAAGCAACCATCTAGAATCCTGTCAAAGTCTAGATTCTATGTTATATATGTTTCTGTCCCATTTCACTGATCCGGTTAAAGTGGGTATGCTATATAAATGGAGGAATAGATAGAAATTACAACTGTATATTTAGTTTCCAGCTTCCAATATCAACCTATTTTTGTTCATTAATCAGCTGGGTGGTAATTGTGGACGATGGGCAGGGTTTCAGATCTCATTGCACTAGAATGTGGACATAAATCTGGCAATATTCTGTCTGGCATTAATTTATCATTGCATATACTCGTACAATACTGCAATATTAAACACTACATCTAAAACAGTGGAGAAATATACAATGTTGGGTGGCACAATGGGATTTGCCCTGCCAGTGAAGCAGCCAAACAAGTACATCCCTATGACAGGCTAAGAAGTAAAAAATCTGTAAAAAACAAAGACATCAAAAAATAAAAATAAAACAAGTGAAAGGAAGCAACAGGGCATAACGCCTTTGAGCTGTAGTGCTGCATGATAAGGAGGAAGCAACATTTCTAAACACCAGCAAAATGTGGAAGCAAAAAGTAATGTAATTCAGCATAAACTGAAACATTTAAAGGTGAATGTTCGGCATTAATTATCCCCTGAACTAAAATAGGCAATCATACAACATTCCTTAGGCACATTCATACTGTGGGGTTTTCAGTCAATAATCATATAAAGTGATATATCATATATATGAGTGAGTATAACATAAAACAACATAATTCAACAATGGATAACAAACAAATGAATAAAACTTACATAATACAGACCCTGATGCTAAACTATGGCCAAAGCATCAAAAGACACATACAAAAGTCTTTGTTTTATCGTGTAAGGTTCTATGGTGACCCTATTTTCCACTTTTTTTTTAACTGTTTGAGAAAAAGCTAACAAAAAAAACACAACTTTAAAAATAAATTAACAAACAACAAAGATTCATTAATGTCCTTGTCTTGCGGTCTTGTATGTATGTTATCTTCCAGTTGACACTCGGAACCAGCCAACTGTATTTAATTTGAAAAGCAACAGGGTCGCGGTGGTGCTCAAACATAAAGAATGCTGGAAGTCACCTCCAGTTCGCCATCTGATGGTCGTTCCGTGTGTCAACTGGATGATAACCTGCATACAAGACCACAAGATCACCCCCCACCATACCCAGAAGGGTGTGGGTTAGGGCTGATTTCACCCTACAATATTTTTAGTCGACTATTGAGAAACATGTGTACCAAGTTTCAGGAAAATCGCTCCAGCCATTCGGAAGTGATGCTGGAACATACATACATGCATACATACATACACACATTGACTTTTATATATATAGGTTGAGTAAACCTTAATAAAATGTCAAAAACCTGATACATTTACCATTTTGTGATCAGGTACTTTAGCACTTCCTCCACCTTCCCTTCTACATCTAAGACCTCAGGCAATTAGACATTGTAAATAAACAGGCCATATGCCTCTCTCAATATCATTGCCGAAATAGAGTTGTCTTAATCATGGTCTTCTTTACATGGCCAGATTGTGAAAGAAAGAGGTAAAGGCAAGGTGGTACCATTCTTACCAAAAAAACAGAAACCAACGTGGTGATGAGTACAGAATGTCCTTCGATTCAAAACCAATCATAAATACAGTAGCTGTACTTTAGACTAACAGAATTAGCTTATCTGTCCCTTCCTGGGCCAGTTACCAAGGAAAATACTCGGGTACAAATCATTCTCCAGTTGCTATATTTATTCAGTTTGTGGGCTTCCTACGATGGATGGCTTAAGTCCAAACACAGTCACCCTTGAAAGATTGTTTTGATACATGCTCCACCCCCTCACCATAAATTTCATATTCTGAATGGTAGGTAAATATCAAGGCACCACTGTTCTTATCAACTATTTAAAACATGCTTCATGAAACAATATCTAATATTGCATTTGCTTTGTCTAATTTACAAATAAAGACATACAAAATATTTATCAACTTATATGCTAAAAATCACTCCACCACATTGTCTTATATCCATAAAAGCCAGGGTAATTGGCAATGGCACATAATGCAACCAGCATTTGGCAGTAAAAGCTGAGTAGTTTGCTAAAGTTTCAAGAAGAACTATGTCTATGATGACAGCATGGAACTTAAAATAATGTGTGGTCATGGGAGCATACTTCAGGATCAGGATGATTTTACATTTACTACACCAGTACAGTGAATCAAAGAGTACAGACAAAGATTTGGCAATCAGTGCATAAATGTGGTATGGTAAGATGAATCATCTCTCACTAGGCTCTTCACAAGTGGACTAATGAATGTGTGAGATATACTAACAAAGGCATAAAGGCTTAAGTACTTGGCTTGAGTAAAAAAAAAAAGCTTCTTGAAATTCTAACCATTATTCAATAATTCTAAGGGAACTACCTTCATCTCATGTTTCATATTTTTTTGGCCCCAAAGGAGGGTGATCATCCAGGAAGACAATGCCCACATCCATAGCGCATGGTGTACATTTGTCCAAAGGTATGAGGTCCTGATGAAGTATGATGCAGGATTTTCTATTCTCACTAATGAAGTTTGTTTGATGCAAGGATGAAGCTGCATCCATCATGCACAATTTAGTACTGTCGCTGATTATGTTCAACAGACTTTAAGATGGGATATGTTAGGCTATTTACTAATTCTATATGGTTTGCTAGTAGTTTAAATGTATCAGTGCCTACTAAAAAGATTGCCAAATATATTTTAACAGTTTTTTAATAACTCTTGCCACATATCTGCTTACACATTTTGTAAGCTTATTTTAGAATTCAGGTGAGCTTTAAGCTTTATATTAGAGGGACTGGTAGCTGCCAGGATAGACTTCAGCTCTCCATGATCTTTACTTAAATTAACTAGGTATGGATGGATTCATAATTTGTTTCTCAGTATGTTAACTTATAGCTTTGCACAGTTTGTCAAAATGCAAACCATAAAACATTTTAATTGACCAATCATTTTAATTTGATATGTGACACCTTTAATAACATGATGGGCAGTGATTAGCACTTCTACCTCATTGATCCAGTATCTAGTATTGGGTCAGATGCTGCACCTGTTTGTTGTCTGTGTGACATCTGCACTTTTCCACTCCCACTCTCCTCTATGGACTTTTCTCTAGTACTTCAGCAAATATTTTCAAGGCATGTTTCTCACCTCTGGCCTGCTTTTATATTTCCCATCTTTGAAGGCGACTCTAAAAACATTCTTACCATGCTATTTCTCCTCCTCATGTGTTTAAGATTCACACTTCTTTTTTTGACCAAAATCAAACTGACCAATCGCATCAAAGCCAAACTGGCCAATCAGATTGCTCACAGGGACTGGACACATACACAAACCTTAGTGTTCTATTATGTGATAGACAGCATTTCCATTGTCATATACTTATGGGAGTTCATTTTGTTTTCAAATCATGCTACTGCTCTTACATCCATCCATCCATCCATCCATTCATCCATCCTCTTCCGCTTATCTGAGATCGGGTCGTGGGGGCAGCAGCTTGAACAGAGATGCCCAGACTTCCCTCTCCTCGGCCACTTCTTCTAGCTCTTCTGGAGGAATCCCAAGGTGTTCCCAAGCCAGCCAGGAGACATAGTCCCTCCAGCGTATCCTGGGTCTTCCCCGGGGCCTTCTTCCGGTTGGACATGCCCGGAACACCTCACCAAGGAATTTTTTGACCACCCCAGAGATGGGGGAGCCCACCTCCGTGTCCCCAGGCTCTGCTTCCTCATTGGAAGGCATGTTATTGGGATTGAGGAGGTCTTCGAAGTACTCCCCCCACCAACCCACAACGTCCCGAGTAAAAGTCAGCAGTGCACGATCCCCACCATATACAGTGTTGACACTGCACTGCTTCCCCCTCCTGAGACGCCGGATGGTGGACCAGAATCTCCTCGAAGCCGTCCTAAAGTCATTCTCCATGGCCTCCCCAAACTCCTCCCATGCCCGAGTTTTTGCCTCAGCAACCACCGAAGCCACATTCCGCTTGGCCTGCTGGTACCTATTAGCTGCCTCCAGAGTCCCACAGGACAAAAGGGTCCTGTAGGACTCCTTCTTCAGCTTGACAACATCTCTCACCGCTGGTGTCCACCAACGGGTTTGGGGATTGCCGCCACGATGGGCACCAACCACTTTAGGGCCACAGCTCCGGTCAGCTGCCTCAACAATAGAGGCACGGAACATGGCCCATTCAGACTCAATGTCCCCCACCTCCCTCGGTACGTGGTTGAAGTTCTGCCGGAGGTGGGAGGTGAAGCTACTTCTGACAGGGGACTCTGCCAGATCTTCCCAGCAGACCCTCACAATACGTTTGGGCCTACCAGGCCTGACTGGCATCCTCCCCCACCATCGAAGCCAACTCACCACCAGTTGGTGATCAGTTGACAGCACCACCCCTCTCTTCACCCAAGTGTCCAAGACATGTGGCCGCAAGTCCAACGACATGACCACAAAGTCGATCATCGAACTGAGGCCTAGGGTGTCCTGGTGCCAAGTGCACATATGAACACCCCTATGCTTGAACATGGTGTTCATTATGGACAATCCGTGATGAGTACAGGAGTCCAATAACAAAATACCACTCGGGTTCAGATCAGGGGGGCCATTCCTCCCAATCACGCCCTTCCAGGTCTCACTGTCATTGCCCACATGAGCATTGAAGTCTCCCAGCAGAACGAGGGAGTCCCCAGAAGGTATGCCGTCTAGCACACCCTCCAGGGACTCCAAAAAGGCTGGGTAGTCCAGACTGCTGTTCGGCGCATACGCACAAAAACAACAATTCTTTAAAAAAGTATTTGATGAGCATAAGAAAAGTAAAAGACATACCCAACCACAGAAAAGCCCTAATTAATTGTTAAAACGCTCAAATGCTGTATTAAGGACAGGGTGGACGTTAAGAAGTCCCAGTTTTATTTGTGCCTAGTAAGAGTTTAGTACTTAACAATTCAAGATTTTAAGAAAATAGGGATACTTCAAAATATTAAAATTCCATTATGCAGGCAAATGCAAATATCACGGAAGTCCTTGGCTTATCACTTAAGAACAAAACATGAATGATGCCACTGTTAAAAACTCTAATGTTAGGCAGCAAAATCTGAGGCAGAATGCAATACTTGAATGTACAACTCTGGTTATGTCTATGAATGAAACAAAATCTAAAGCATTACCACTGTTTATTGCAAATGGATTGCACCAAACTGTAGACATCTAAATGTAAATGAAAATAAAGGTCTGAGTAAGCATCATTCAGCGCGGTCTGGAAATTTGTACACATTACCTTCACACGGGACAATTGTGTTACATATCAAGGATTTAATTAAAATACATAAGTCTTCGGAGTTTGAGCAGCTAAAAAATTCTACAGCAGTGGCATTCACAGGAGACTACTAGACATCATTGGACCACAGGGTCCACAAAATACAAATATTTGTGATTAATCGAGGGACATGATGCGATTAATCACAATTACATTTTTTATAATTTGACAGTGCTAACAAATACATAAAACAACACTGAACTAAATTATTAATTTATTGCTATCTGAACTAAAGTGTGAATAAATTAATTACCCTCATAGCTTTTCATTGTCTTTTCATGTCTAACTGGATGCCTGTGGTTGGTTCAGTATTTTCTCAGTATCTTTTAATGTGGCCTGCGCCACCACCACCTACTCAAAGCATCATGATGCTCCAACATTGATGGACTAAAAGCCAGAAGTCTACGTGACCATCATCATCAAGTCCTTCCATGAGAATCCTGAATACAAAGAGGACTGGTTCATTTATGTTAGGTAGATTGCCCAGAGGGGACTGGGTGGTCTCTTGGTCCGGAATCCCTGCAGATTTTTTTTTTTTTTTCTCCAGCCGTCTGGAGTTTTTTTTTTGTTTTTTCTGTCCACCCTGGCCATCGGACCTTACTTATTCTATGTTAATGAATGTTGACTTATTTTTATTTTTTATTGTGTCTTCTATTTTTCTATTTCTTCATTTTGTAAAGCACTTTGAACTACATTTTATTTGTATGAAAATGTGCTATATAAATAAATGTTGTTGTTGTTTAATGGAAGTTACAAACAACACAAGTCAAGTAGGTATTTAGGGGTGTCTAAAGAAATGTAAATTTCAAGATGATAGATCATCCCAGGGCAAACCAATTATCCAATTCAATACTTCAAGAATCAGGAATGTACAACTTATAGTATTTTCTGCATTTTGTATAATTTAGTTATCAAATGCACTAATAGAAGTATAGTGGAGTACAAAATATAGTGAAATCTTACATGCCTATTCAAGCAGCACGCAACACTTCACCACTGAATGACTCCTTAGTAAATAACATTGTATTGAAATATATAACAATTCCATTCATCCATTTCTGGAAACTTAGTATAACTGTTACTTCTTATAGCTATGCCAGTTTCTTCTTATTATTGAACATTTCCATCTTTTTATCGCTGAAAAGTGCGATTATAGGCAGAAGATATCAATTAAATTGGGAAAAAAGAAGCACCTTCATTATTTTGTGCTTACTGTGCACCATTTTACCTTTATGCTTATACTGTAATTTCAGCTTGTGGCTGAAAAAGGAGCCCTTGACTTGGCTTTGACTGATATTTTTAGTCAGTATATGCATTTGAATCTTCTTGGATTAAAAGGCTGGGTCTTGGAACCCAAACGGGGTGACTTGAGGAGTAATTTTCTCACAGTCGCCAGAGTTTAGTGCATGTATGGATGTCTTTGCATTAAGAAACAAAGTGCTCCTTCTACTGTATGTGACTACCCTTCTAATTAATTTCTGCACCTTCATGATTATATTCAATCTCTTTTTCAAGTTCTTGCAGCTCTTTCAATTTCTATTTTGCTTTGAGAAACTGCTAGAAAAAAGCATGTGGGGTTCTAGGTTTAAATTTCAGAGAGCTCCATCTTAGTTTGATCATTAACTTTAAGTTCCTGGCACTCTATACAGTAGTTTTAAAAAGTTGTTGTCTTCACTTTTATTATGAATTCAAGTATAATACAGGAAGGACCGCCATATCTAAATATGATAAAATCATTTTCTAAATCGGTTTAGGTATTATTTTTTAAACAATCAATTAATTAAAAACTGTTCAAAAAGGATGTGGAATATATCAGTCAGTTAGTCATCTTTCAACCCGCTATATTATAACACAGGGTCACAGGGGTCTGCTGGAGCCAATCCCAGCCAACACAGGGTGCAAGGCAGGAACATATTCCGGGCAGGGTGCCAGCCCACCGCAGGGCACACATCAAGCACACACTAGGGACAATTTAGAATCGCCAATGCACCTAACCTGCATGTCTTTGGACTGTGGGAGGAAACCGGAGCACCCGGGAAGCAAACCCAGGTCTCCTTACTGCAAGGCAACAGTGCTACCACTGTGCCACCGTGCTGCCCTTGGGAAATATACAATCAAAGAAAAGCAAAGCAACACAAAAGCCAAAATAAAACCATGCCACAATTATAAAAAGGCTAATCAATTTAAATGGAAAAATAAAATTATGAGAGAAGGGTCAAGCAACATACTGTAAAGGTCAAAATTCAAAGAAATACAAGAGAGGGAAAAGGTCAAACAAATTAAAATTCATAATACCAAAAATATAAAAAATAGGAAAACTCCAAGAAATATGAAGGGTAAAATAAAATGAACAAAAAGGAAAGATCAAGGAATATAACAGGCAAACATATAAAATAGTGCAAACAATATTTAAAGACCATGCAATTTAATGGCACAATATACTAAAATACAATAATGAAAAAGGCCAAGAAATACAAATGACCAAATTGTAGAAAAGGTCTTTAGTGAATGTAAAATTAAAAATGGGTGAAAATACTTTGTCACACACGTGTGACTATGAGCGAGCTAAAGGGACCAAGTGGAGGTGATTACCCACCAGGCCAGGGGGTGGCGGAGTGCTCTAAACCTTTGTCTGTTATTTCTGCAGATCAAATACGGGAAAACCTGCCTGACCTGATGTCACTTCCTGTTCCGGCACCCAGAGTGACGTCACTTCCTGTGCCAGCACCCAGACTGACGTCACTTCGGGGTTACAAGATATAAAGTCTTCCATCTTGGCTAACTCAATCAATTCAGTGACAAACAAGCAACATCGTTGTGTTAAAAATAATCCTTTTGCAGCTAGGAACAATATATGGGTGGCTGCCCCAAACCTTTTTTGAGAGTGTTGAGACTCGTTCTTGTACAACTTCTAAATGCACGAAAGCCTGAGCAGGACTTCATTGGTCAGTCTCAGGAATGGACCACACCCCAGGCAGTTTGTTTCCAAATTCAAAAAGGCAGTCTTCAAGGCCTGCACAGGCCCAAAATGGGTCTCAGGATTTTAAAGTTTGAGAATACTTTTAATACTCAATGGGGAGGATGAACAGGACTTTGTGACTTTAAGACCAAAACAAAACAATATTCTTTAAATTTAAAGAAGTTTTTAACAAACAAAAGAAGAAGAACAAAAATGGCAAGAAATGGAAAGAACAGCAAAAACAAACAAAACAGTTTTGCCTACAAAGGCAAAACAGATCTAATATATCTAAGACCAGTCTGCATTTCATAGATAAATCAAATGACAAAAATAAAAAATTAACAAAATCAGAAATAGTTCTTACAAATGAAGATCTTTATTCTACAACAATCAGTGAACCTCTGAGAGACCTATTAACGAGCCTGAATTAAAAAGGTTGAGAGTGACCCTTTAATGATAACATAATAGTGGCCCAGAAATGCATAATACACACATTAAATAAGTAAACATAATAAAAATAATATATATATATATATAAATATTGTATGTGCTAACATATAAGTTGGGTCTTGAAAACCGAAAAATCGATCATAAAATCAGACCGTGACTTATACACCCATTCAAAAATGCAACACTTAAATTTTTTTTTACATCTTCTTGCCTCCTCCAATCTCGCACCAGTTTCTCAGATGCATCGAATTTTGTAGCAGCCAGTGCAGTTACCAATTTCTTTCGCTACTTCAACAAGGTTTAATTTAAAACCAGCTTCATATTTTTTTCTGATCGAATGCTCCATCGTAGGTAAGGGCTCTTACGATAAAGGTGTATGAGGGTGTGAGATACCAAAAACACAAATCAGTTCAAATGTTGCTTCGGAATAGTTTGGGTATTCGGGCACAATAGAGAGAGAGAGAAAGATTAGGAGCACGCACTGATACAGCACTTTGCCGCACCCACATAGAAAAAAAGGCTGTGTGCTCCATGTTTACTATCCCAGGTGGACCTTAGCATATCATAATCCCTTGTGCCAATAGCATGAGTTTTCCGCATTTGACTTATATGACTGACATTATAAAATACCAGAAATTATACTGTAAAATCAAGTCCCGACTTATCCACGGGAGAACTTATTTGTGAGTATATACAGTAATTCAAAAATAGCAATAAAAAGGAAAATAAACATTCCCCTGGTTGAAACAGGGTTGGAGAAAGAAGCACCACTGTAATTCAGCTGTATCAGAACAGAGGGTGGTGGCCTTTAGCAGAACAACAGAATGTCTTCAGTTCTCAACCAGAGTAACAATTGTATGCCTCATGAAGTGTCTTATGAGATATAGTGATCAAGTGAGTCTTTGCAGGAACAGATGCCCTAAATGTATGTGACTTATTCTTCTGCCAGTAGTTCCTTTTCCCCAGACATTACCAAATGGTGCTGATATACACCATTTACTTTTACTTGTTTGTATTTATAAAGTTGAGTTTTAATATGTGTGTGTCCTGTATTACCAGTGAAGGCACATTAGCTCTGACTATCTTGTTCATTCTCATGATTATTACATGAAAGTGTGTATTTATAACAAAGATAAATAATGAATCTCACACCCAAGTTTTAATATTTTTGAGGTGCAGCTCTAATATTGTTCTATGGGTCTATGTATTGATGTTAATTATTATGTATTGATGTTTGCTTATTTTGATGATTTAAATCTGTTGTATCTGTGACATTAAAGATATACATAATAGTGCTAGTGAATGCACACAATAAAGTTTCAATATAGTATTACACTTCTTTGCGGTTTATTTCAGAGTTAGTGTGGTAAATTGCAGCTACACCCACAAGGGATAAAAGAAGCCTGCGCAGGATAGATGGGAAGATCAGGAAAGAAAGAAAAAAAAAGGACAAACAGTCAGTAGGTTAAACATAAAGGAAAAGAAAAGGAGTAGTGTGAGGATTGAGCCAGAGACAGTACTGCAGAATAGGGGCAAGCAGTCAGGGATGGCCCCTGGGTGGACAAGGGGACAGCATTTAAAGAGCAGGGTCATTCCTGCTGAGTGTCCAAGGAGTAGGAGCATCTAACCACTCCAGGAGATCCCAAGGATGCCAGGGCACAGTGGTAGGAGAAGTGAGCAGGGCTTTCCGGATCCCTGCTGAACACTCAGTGATGGCAGAAGATGCTAAAGCCAGTTAGAAGGATGACTGCTCTTGCTGGAAGGCATCGCGTGCTGTTGAAAACACTGCATGGGTGAACAGCAGGGACGTGGATCAGAATAAGGCACAAAAGCACATGAGGATTTTTATAAGGAAAGATCCTGACATTGTTTTGCCCTTCATTTTTTAAACTATTCATTGGATTATTTATTTGTACTTTAACCTGTACTTGTATCACTGTTTTAATCATGGATCATTTATTGAAAGAAGAAACCTGCACTGCATTGTTGTTTTGGAACACTATTTATTTATTAATAAAAGTACTTGGCTCTGTTTTGTACTTACACTTGTTGTTATGTGTTTTTAGTGCCCAGTGCATCTCAGATTAATGACTATCGATGTCCCGGGTTCAAAGATGTTATGCCCCTTGTGGGCAACTCAGGCATCACATACAGGCCTTACTAAACAAATGTCGAATCTCAAAAATAAACAACCAAACTAATCTGCATTAGGGTATCAATATGTTTTGATGGGAGAGGAAAATGAGAGCCACAGACAAAGACAAAGACAGCCTGGGGCTTGTACAGGTCTTAAATAGGGGCCCTGTCCCTGTTGGCTCAAGTTAAGGTGAGAAAGGCAACAGGGAACACATTATAAAACCAATTAAATTAAATTACAAGATTAACGAAAAATGAGAAAATAAAAAAGGAAGTAATTAACAAAATACATTTCATTAATAAAAATAAGACAATTTACAAAAACACAAGAAACTAAATATGCAAAAATAAGTGAGAGCCTTTGCAAATCCATAAAAGCATTACTCTTGTATTCCAGCTGTCTAAGTTCTTCCCTTTTTTTACATTTCTATTAAGGCCTTTAAACATAAAATTATTGGACATGCACAGCCAGAGCCCACGTTGGCCTCCAGCAACACGGAACTGGCAGAAAATGTTATGCTCAAGTTGTTAATACCTTTTTTTATTTGGCAAAAGAATGATTAATCGATTGGATAAAAAAAACTATTGACTGACTTCTTCACTGTTTAACTGAATAACCATTAAACTAAGTTAACTATTTAAGTAATTAATGGACTAATTACTGCGGTGGGCTGGCGCCCTGCCCAAGGCTTGTTTCCTGCCTTGCGCCCTGTGTCAGCTGGGATTGGCTCCAGAAGACCCCCGTAACCCTGTAGTTGGGATATAGCGGGTTGGATAATGGATGGATGGATGGGCTAATTAATAAATTGGGCAAGTAATTGACTTACCAGATATTTATTTAAGTAATTTTTTGATTGATTGCTTGACTAATTGACTGATTATCTTATGATTTGGGTGGTTTAGTGCACAATTAAGAGGCTAACTCTTTAATAACCATCAAGTAACGTGAGTGATCATTTAGTTACCAACTTGCTTATGGACTAATTGATTATATAATAAGTCAGCTGAGGGCTGAACTGACAGAGTGGTTGATTAGTTCTTCCCACATTGATATTGGATGCACTCGGTCTAACCAGTTCTTTTTTGTGTAACTCTGCTATGCAGTATAGAGTTCATGTCTGTGAAAGCTCCCTGTCACTCAGCTGGGATTCTGTGCATATGCCAGTTTGCTACACTTGTCAAGACTCAAATTGCACTGCCAAGGAAATCTCACCATCTCTCATCATGGTCCTGATTTATGGAATTCATTGGCTGAATCTGTCAGTGACCCTGAGTTTGTTTCCCTCTTTAAATCATGTTTAAAGGCCAGTCTTTTCAGTGTGGCTTTTTGCAATTAGTTTTCCACACTGTCATGGGCCAGCACTCCAGAGTATTTCATACTAGGTTTTAATCACAGGCCTGCTGTATTCTGCCCAGACAGGGCTGCAAAGTTTATTATGGGATTTTTATGGTATACGTAAGGTGCCGTAAAGCATAGTGGTCATTTCCCATTCCCTGCATGTATTTATTCCTTAGTCTCTAGTTATCAAGAAACATTGAAGTTTCAAAAACTCTAACAAAAGATATTATTGTTTATAGATATAGACTAGCATCGCAAAACATCAGAGCCAACGCTGGATCTTGTTAATGTAATATTAAAATTACAGCCACTACCCTATCTATGGACAATGTCATTTCTTTTGGATTAGTTTACATGGAAGACAATTTATCTGCACATCTGTGTGCCTTGAATCATGGTGCCAGAGAGTGGTGATGTCTTGTGTGTTTCTTCTTGTAGACATCTGTACTCTTTTGCATATATTTTTCTTATTTTTTTTGTTTATGCAGTCAGTTATAATGATTACTAATTATGCCCTTTTAAATATCAGAATAAATGCTCAGAATTCGACTTTTAGGATAATAAATTTGGAGCTGCTTTCAATTACCAGACAAAGAAAGCTACAAAATGGGGAAACAGGGAAAATATCCAAGTGAGAGGAAAATCCAGAGGCAACCAAACTCCTCTACCCAGAATTTTTTTGGCCAACAGGATAATAAACTAGGCTACATGCAGGCAAGATGGAGATACACCAGAAACTTCTGTTTTTTGTTTCTTGTAAATGTGGCTATCTATTGAGACATCAGATGCTACAAGAGAGAAAGATGGCATTACTGTCTCTTATGGGAATCTGATTAAACTGAGAAAAGAAAAGAAGGTGAAGACATTTGAGGTGAACAACACTTGGTTCATTCATGTTAAAACTTTCTTTAAAACATCATTTATTGATCAAGCATTCTACATTTTGTCTTCCAAGGGAGTTTTTCAGTAATTTTCTGGTTCATTATATTCCACCACAAACCAACATGAATAATGCACTGAATAAAAATTACAGAATGCGAGCATATGCATGCAAAAACAATCCACATATTTCCTAATAAATAAGATCACAGCTAGCATCTGGAATTTACATCTTGCCTGAAGAAGGGGCCTGAGTTGCCTTGAAAGCTTGCATATTGTAATCTTTTTAGTTAGCCAATAAAAGGTGTCATTTTGCTTGGCTTTTCTCTGAAAGCATACAGCAAAGTTTTTTGAAACAGTGATATGGAAACATAAAAGAAATTTAGATATTAACTTCAAAAAGCAATCAGGCTTTCTAAACATCAGTACTAGAGTAAGGTAGAGACAGAATTTAGCAGCTGTAAGTTGTATTCACTTTGTGCCTACATTGCCATTCTTTAAGAATGCTTAGAGACTACAAAGTAAAACCTAATCCAATAAATATCATCTTCCTTTTCCCTTCCAAATGAACTTCATGCTTTATGTACTTTTTTATGTTGACTATACACTATAAAGTAAAATCTACCGTAGATACTTGCCTATTAGTCGACCTCGCAGATAAGTCGAGTGTATTGTTTAAGCCGAAAATTATGAAATTTGTTATGACCCACGTATAAGTCGAGGGTAAAACTTGACAGCCTATCAAATTCTTTGAATTTCATAATTATACCCAATGTACCTGGGCCCAGACTTTCAACATTTTAATCTTTGCAGAATTTTAGTAAGCCAAAATTAAAACTCCAAAAACAATTTTATTCATTTACTTACAGAATATTTCAATTAAATTCGTATTCAAGTCCCTCGCATATAATAAAGTGGCCCTAAGTGTCTTCTTCAAATCCTTCAAAGTCTGACTCTTCGTCATCAGAATGTCTGAATAAAACATGAAAGTTTTCTTCTGTGATGTCATCAGCATAAACATCATCCTCTTCGCTGTCGCCGTTTGTTGAATCATCTGCTGCTGATTCTTTGTCTTCATAGATGGCATCATCTTCTGATCCATCCATAGCATTACTGATGCCGCATTTCAAGAACGACTTTTTGATCATTTCTGGTGGAATTGAGTCCAAAGCTTCCTTTACCCATTTAGCTACTGGTTTCTTCAAATTCCCTCCTTTTGTTAATTTTACTTCTCCAGAACACATCCACTGCTGCCACATGCTGCGTACTCTGTCCTTGAATAGCTTGTTCAAACAAACATCTAATGGCTGGAGCATCAATGTCAATCCACCGGGAATAACAGCTAACGTAGTAGCCATTTTCCTGGCTTCATCCTTCACATCCTCTGATGTATGAGCGCGGAACATGTCCCACAACTAAAGTGACGGGCGTTTACTTTGCCCTGCTCCTGATTGCCTAGCCCACACATCTTGAAGCCACAATTTCGTTCCAGCCTCATCCATCCAGCCTTTGGGGTGTACACGAACAGTAATGCCTGCAGGAAATTTTATGTTCTTTGGGAATGACTTCCTCTTGAATATTATCGTTGGGCGTAGCTTTGTACCATCTGTCAAGCAAAAGAGGACAACGGTGAAATGGATTTTTTCATGGCCCGTTGACTTAATAAGTACGGTCTTCTCACCAATACCTGCTACAATTCGATTCCTCGGCATATCAAATGTCATTGGCGTTTCATCCATGTTACCAATGTTACTGAAATCAAAGTCATGCCTTTTTCTTTGCTTGATAATAAATTTATGAAAGGAACTGACCTTTTCTTCTAGATCTTTTGGCAGCTTCTGCGTGATTTTTGTTCTCTGGCGAAGGCACAGCCCATATCTGTTCATAAAACGCGTACACCAGCCAGCCGATGCTTGAAATTTCAACAAAGGCTTACCATCGATCGTTAAATACTTTCCTTCTTTTGTCAATTGAAGTGCCTGTAACCGAATGCTCGAACGAGTCACAACGTATCCATTTTGCCTGCATTCCACAATCCAGTCATTCAAGTCCTTTTCCAGTCCACTGAAAGGCGAAAGTCTAAAACGCAATGCTTTCTTAGACTTTGGCATTGCTTGCAGAGAAGACTTATTTTTTCTCCAATCTCTTACAAGTTTTTTGCTAACGCAAAACTCTCTACCAGCCGCACAATTATTGGTTTCCTCAGCACGCTGAATAACTTTCAGTTTGAACGATGCGGGATACGATGCTCTTGTCTTCTTTTCAGAATTCATGATCGTACCGGTAAGAAGATTAACTTAATATATTGATCTATTTTACTAATAAACTGCAATTAAATATACGTAGGCTAATAATGCAGAGCATGATACAAGCTTCTTCCAGAAACAATTCAATGCAAATTTAATAAAGAGCTGCAAAACGTTGCGCCAAATGAATGTTGAGTAGATTGTAATAAATCCATCCATCCATCCATCCATCCATTTTCCAACCCGCTGAATCCAAACACAGGGTCATGGGGGTCTGCTGGTGCCAATCCCAGCCAACACAGCGCACAAGGCAGGAAACAAACCCCGGGCAGGGTGCCAACCCACCGCAGGACACACACAAACACACCCACACACCAAGCACACACTAAGGCCAATTTAGAATCGCCAATCCATCTAACCTGCATGTCTTTGGACTGTGGGAGGATGTTGTTGATTATTTTTTGGACAATAAGGCGCACTTAAAATCCTTTAATTTTATCAAAAATCGACAGTTTGCCTTGTAATCCAGTGCACCTTATGTATTAATTCTGGTTGTGCTTACTGACCTCGAACCGATTTTATGTGGTACACGGTGCTCAAAAATCTGTCAAAATGTTTTAGAATGACTTTGGTAAGCTACGAAGCTGCACTGCTTGATGGATTGTTGGAGCATTACGGCTACCGTAGTCAGGAAGTTTACGTCAGGAGACCGGATGGCTTTTTCCACAAATCTCTGTCTCTATTGATCTGCGACTCCATGCGCACTCATCTCACCGATACTGTCAAAATCCAAGTGAAGCAAACTAATTTGGAGCTTGCCATCATTCTGGGTGGATTAACCAAAGAACTCCAACCGTTAGATATCGGTGTCAACAGGTCGTTCAAAGTTAAATTGCGAGTTGCGTGGGAGCATTGGATGACGGAAGGCGAACACACACATTCACCAAGACAGGAAGGCAACGCCAGGCGAGTTACGCCACTATCTGCCAATGGATCGTGGATGCCTGGGTTAAGGTATCAGTCTCAAGTATCGTTGAGCTTTCACGGAGGGCGGAATCATCACTAAACAGCTAAGTGACAGCAATGAGACTGACTCGGATAATCACGAGAAAGATCCGGGCACGCTTGACGCTGAAATCGCCCAACTGTTTACTCAGACACTGAGGATGAAGAATTTTATAGATTTGTGGAAGAGGAATGAACTGAAAAAGTGAGTGTATTGTTTTGTATTTTATGTTACAACTGAGCAATGTTGAGAGTTATTGTGAATGAGTTGAAAAAAGTTTGACTTATCTGTTTTGTTTCGCTGAATGCGCTTTATAATCCGATGCACCTTATGTATGAAAGTAGACACATTCATTGATATTGCGCTTTAAAATTCGGTGCACCTTATGGTCCGAAATACTGTATGTTTCCGGTTACCGCCATCTACTGGCAGCTAATGGTATGTTTGTTATCCAAAACCTGCAAAAGCTAATGCTCAAATTCAAGTACGGTATTTCACACCTTAAAGAATTATTTAATGAAATTAGTGTTGCCCCGTGAATAAGTCAACTCTGTGTTTTTGAATGAATTTTAAGGCATAAATTTTTCGACTTATACATGAGTATCTACGGTAATCCAATTTTATCTTTTTTTCTTCTGATTTAGTTAAGGCCTCCTGTGCCCACTTTGATTGTGACAACAAGCCACCCATCATTTAATTGTCTGCAGCACCTCCTTATTCATCCTTCTTTGCTTCTGCACATGACATAAGGAGGACTTTGAAACAAATTAATGTCTAGAAGGCATCCATTATGTATGCTGTGTATTGTGTGTTTAAAAAAATCTGTAGCCATCAATTAGCTGGCATCTTTACTGGCATGTTTAATACTTCATTGACAGAATCTCAGGTCCCAATAGGACAATAATTACCTCCCCATGCCTAAGAAAACAAAAGTGAGCTGCCTGAATGACTACAGACCAGTTGTACTCATTCTAGTCATGATGAAGTGCTTTGAGAGACTGTTACTGGCTCACATTAAATAGTATATTGAAAAAATTATTTTCATTGTGCATCACAACCAGTCCACAGTGGATGCCATATCTCTTGAATTTTATACCACCCTGGAATATCTGGATAGCTCTAAGTGTCTCTGCACACTTGAAGCCCAACTCACCATTATGAAACGATTTCCATGGCGGCTCTCATGCTTGCCATCCTCTATAATTTGAAGCTGAGACCACCTGTTCTCAGAGCTGACAGTGGGTCATTATTTGTGACCCATGACCCGCAGTTTATTTTCCTGGCTCCAGACGCAGTATCAGCAGATGAGACTATAGTTGACAAATATAGGTCTCTTGCTAACTGGTACTGCATTGTTAACTGCCAAACTCGTTCTCATTGTGACAGCAATGGTGCAGGTTTTCCTCTTTATTTTTATTAGTATTATTTTTTTTTTTCTGATTACTGTATACACATTTACTTTTAATGCTCTCTGCAATTCTGTATTCTTTTAGGAATAGGTGTGCAATAAAACTGAAGAATAAAATGAGTTTTGATCTGTCGAATTTAACCCTTGGCATTTAAATGGATAACTGCAGTAACATTCTACTATCCATAAAATGTTGTTGGTTCTTTACACACTTTGTTAGCTTAATGCAATTACCATTCCTTCATAAATGGCAGAAAGACATGCATTACAACTGCAATGGTCACAGTATTACTATGTGTGAGTTGTGTGACCGCGACTGCAAAAACAAAGACATTAGTGTCAACCTGAGCCAGTTCTGACAGTGTCAGTCACTATTCCAAAATAACTTGATCAGCTTATTTTTGTACCAGTTCAAGTACGATCAAAATAGCTTCAACAGTTTCAGGAAACATGCGTTCTGATGTAATTATATGTCAAGCATAGAATGCACTGAAGTGTCCCTTGTATTCTGCTGAAGACACTGGAATTACATAGAGTCGTCTAGAGATGTCTGATAATAATGGAAACATCTTGCAATGAAGAACCCACCACTGCAGTGGGTCAAAGTGATCATATGCCAAAGCTGCTGGATGAGGTGGGTTAACTTCTCTCATGTAATTTCTCATTTCATTGTCAACTCTCTGTTCCAGTGTGCGCCTGGATACTTGACTCACATTACTGCCACTTGTCACAGAACTTCTGCACCATGTGAATGGAGTGGGGATCGGGGGACGACTGTGTGTTTATGTGAACTGATAGTGGTGTATGAACGCTGCTAGAGTCGCGCAACACTGTTCCCCCAGTAAGGCGCCGGCCTTTCTACCTGCCGAGGGAGTACAGCTATGTGCTGGTGACTGCCGTCTACCTCCCGCCAAGCGCAAATGCTAACCAGGTGCTAGCGGAACTCTACGAGGCCATCAGCAAACATCAAATGACGCACCCCAAGGCATTTTGCATTATTGCCGGAGACTTTAATCATGCCAACTTGAAGTCAGTTCTTCCGAAATTCTTCCAGAATGTGAACTTTGCTACTAGAGGAGGAAGCTGTCTGGACAATGTTTATATGAGCGCTCCTGATGCCTACAAGGCCCTACCCCACCCCCACCTCAGCTACTCAGACCATATCAGTGCCTTTAAGGTTCCTGCATACAAGTCCCTGCTGAAGCGCACTAAACCAGCCTGCAAGAACATCAGAGTGTGGCAGGTTGGTGCTGTTTCAGCTCTCCAAGACTGCTTCAAATTGACAGACTGGGACATTTTCAGGGAGGCTGCTATGGATGGTGACTTCATCAATTTGGAGGTGTACACAGACTCTGTGACCAACTACATCTCCAAATGCACAGAGGATGTTACTGTTACCAAGAATGTTACCACAAGAGCCAACCAAACGCCCTGGATGATGAGCAAAGTGCACACGCTGCTCAACATCAGAAATGCAGGCTTCAGATCTGGAGACAAGGCCACCCTCAGGGTGGCCGGAGCCAACCTGTCTCACACTATGAGGAGAGCTAAGCGGGCCTACACGCAGAGGATTAACAAACACTTCAGCAGCACCAGAGACACACATCGTATGTGGCAGGGCGTTCACAATAACAAACTACAAGTTCAACCCACACAGCAGCGATGGTGATGCCTCTCATGCCAATCATCATGAAGTGCTTTGAAAAGTCATGTCACACATAAAGATGAATCTCCCTGCCTCTCTTGACCCTCTTCAGTTTGCATACCGCTCAAATAGGTCAACTGAAGATGTCATATGCTCTGCCCTTCTCTTCTCCCTGACACATCTGGATAAAAAAAAACATATATGTCAGGATGCTATTCATAGACTTTAGCTCTGCCTTCAGCACAATCATCCCTCAAAAGCTGGTTGTAGAACTGAGTAGGTTAGGCCTGAACACCACCCACTGCAATTGGATCCTGCAACACTTCCAGCATTATCACACTGAGCACTGGAGCACCGCAGGGCTGCGTGCTTAGTCCACTGCTCTTCACCCTGCTGATTCATGACTGCACAGCCACACACAACATCAACCACATCATCAAGTTTGTGGATGATGAGCAGGGATGATGAAACACCATGCAGAGATGAGTGTGAAGACAACAATCTATCTCTCAATGTCGACAAGACAAAAGAGATAATTGTGGACTTCAGAAAATCACATCCTGCCCACATCCCACTCAGCATCAACAGTTTAGATGTGGAGACTGTTAGGAGTACCAAGTTCCTCGGTGTGCACATGACTTCGGAACTTACGTGGACTCATAACACCTCATCACTAATCAAGAAAGCCCAGCAGAGACTACACTTCCTGAGGCGGTTGAAGCGAGCAAGTCTTCCCCCTTCCATCCTCACCATGTTCTACAGAGGCATCATTGAGAGAGTTCTGACCAGCTGCATCACTGTCTGGTATGGCAACTGCAACATAACCGACTGCAAGCTACTGCAAAGGATAGTGAAGATAACAGAGAGCATTATTGGGGTGCCTCTCCCTTCAATACAGGACGTTTTACAAACACAGTGTCTGCAAGGCCTGCAGCATTGTGCAGGGCCCCTTACACCCCTCACATGGACTTTTCACACTTCTGCCATCCAACAGAAGATACTACAGCATCAGAGCCAGATCTGCCAGGTTGCAGGATAGTTTTTACCCCCAAGCTGTCAGACTCCTTAACACCATGCTGCCCCCTGGGATCTTCCACACTACCTCAACCACCTCTAAAAACTTTTATACATGCAAGCCACTTTCCAGCAAAGACTAGTGTGCATGTAGAAAAGAAGTGAAAATCTCATACTGACCTTTAAGTATTTTGCACACTGCACTTTGACATTCTTTGATATCCTTCTGCTGTGAAACATTCTGACCTGTCATTGTTTACACATGTCTTAAACAACTATTATCATACACTGATAATTTCTATATTATCTATATCTATTATTTATTTATTTATTATATTACATATTTATTGACTATATTTATGTATCTAGATTGCATAATACCATACATTGCATCAATGTTGCTATTGCTTACTACACGTCAATATTGCTGCTACGTCTTTGACTTGTCTTTGCACAATGTCTTGTCTTGTTTGTGTTTTAATTTTAAATCTTAATTTTAATTTTTAATTTTAATTTAGTTTTAATTTTTTGTTTGCACTTCATGTTGTTACACTGTGGACACTGAGGTTTGCAGTTTCGTCTGTCTGTATACTTGTATATGGTTGAGATGACAATAAAGTTCACTTTGACTTTGACTTGATAGCAATTCAGTAAATCAAGTGTACCTTTTTTCTGTCCCTTAGCAGTGGAATCAATGCATCGCATCTCTCCAAAATTGATGAAAACATTTAGCTCAAACTACACCATGGAATTGTTTTTTATAAGGCTGGACTGTATGCCTGACTCCTGGTTTGCTTATTTGACCAGTTCATGGTAATAGCTGCTGAGATAGCGTACATCAGGGTTCATGGACATGACTTTCTTCCAGGCAGTGTCAATGGAAATAATTAGCTAATGACACAAGCAATCTATGGAGTTTTTGCAGCAGTTGCAGCCACAACATTTAATCATTTGTCAGTCGTCCATGGTGTATCATCCAAACTCAATCCAAGTTCTACGAGTGCAGTTTCAATGATATTTTCTTTGCTCTGTGTTTCTCTATAGAATACAATAAAATACAATTCATTTTTGTATAGCCCAAAATAACACAAGAACTGCCACAATGGGCTTTAACAGGCCCTTCCTCTTGACAGCCCCCCAGCCTTGACTCTCTAAGAAGACAAGGAAAAACTCCCAAAAAACCCTTGGAGAGTAAAAATGGAAGAAACCTTGGGAAAGGCAGTTCAAAAAGAGACCCCTTTCCAGGTAAGTTTGGCATGCTGTGGTTGTCAAAAAGAAGGGGGTCAATACAATACAATACACAGAACAGAACAAATCCTCAATACAGTATAAAAAAATAAAAAAAATTCAATTACTGAGCAGAATTTAACAGTTGATGGTATCCCTTAATATGATTTGGATTTGTTTAGAGTCCTGAAGACCTCAGCCATCAAGCTGCATCCCCCATTTGGCCATTCCACAGTGTAATCAGTGCTGAGCCAGCCAATCCTATCGAAGGACACCTCTACCCCACAATTCCTGCGATCCTCCATCAAGGATGACTTTACCTAAGGCAGGCAAAACAACTTGGCAGGTGGGCCATGGCACCAAGTGCCACATTTGAGTACCAAGGAGAGAAACAGAATAGGTGAGGTTTAGTATCAAATTATAACTATCATGTTACTTATGTTTTAGTGCTAATGACTGACAACAGAGATGTAGTGTATACAGTTAATCAGCAGCTCTAGTCAGGATATGCTAAACTGAAGTAATGAGTCTTCAGCAGGGATTTAAAAGCTGAGACCGAAGGGGCTTCTCTTATAGTAGCAGGCAGACCATTCCACAGTTTAGGTGCCCTGTAACTAAAAGCTCAACCTCCCACTGTTATTTTATTAATTCTTGGAATCATTAGCAGATTGGCATCTTGAGATCTAAATGTGTGCCCTGGTTTGTAAGTCATGATAAGTTCAGACAAGTAAGCTGGACCTTGTCCATTTAATGCTTTATATGTTAAAAGGAGATTTTGAAATCTGCCCTAAACTTAACCAGGAGCCAGTGTAAGGATTTAAGAACTGGATTGATGTGTTTGTATTTTCTTGTTCTTGTAATAATTCTTGCAGCAGCATTTTGGATTAACTGGAGGCTGTATAAAGAACAGTTTGAACATCCAGTGAGCACAGCATTGCAGTAGTCAATCCTACTATAAATAAATGCATGAATTAATTTCTCAGAATACTGCTTATTTAGAAAATGCCTTAATTTCCCAACATTTTTAAGATGGACGAAACATGATTTGGATAACTTTGTAATGTGCACTTTAAATGACATGCTAGAGTCAAAGATAACTCCTAGATTGCAGGCTGATTCAATAAAATATTGTTGTGATCAGCGTCATTCCCTCCAAAAATTAACATCTCTGTTTTATTGGTATTTAAAGATAGGTAGTTCTCATCCATCCACTCCTTTAATTCACTAACACAACTAATTAAAGACATTGGAGAAACTTCATTTGATTTAAAAGAAAGGTATAACTGGGTGTCATCTGCATACGAGTGAAAATTAACATTATGTTTCCTAATGATAGATCCAAGAGGAAGCATGTAAAGTGGAAACAGTAAAGGTCCCAGTACTGACCCCTGCGGGACACCAAATCTCACTTCTGTGAATAATGATGGAGTACTGTCAGAACATTTCTGTACATATTGGAATTGATTTGATAAATAAGAACTAAACCAAGCAAGCACAGTGCTTGTATGGCCAACATCATTTTCTAGCCTGTACAGTAAAATAGAATGGTCAATGGTATCAAATGCTGTGCTTAAGTCTAACAACATAATTACAGTGGAGTTTGCATTTATACATTGCAGTTAAATCGCTGTAAAAATTTTTGTTGACGTAATCAGTCATCATATATATGGAAGACCCAAAGAGTGTCTGATTTAAGAAGAACATGTCGTAGAGCTGAGCGTAAATGGAGGAAAACTAAACTAACTATCCATTATGAGATATTGAAGGCTAAAATAACGGAATACAATAACACAGTCCGCCTTGAGAGGTGCTGCTATTTCTCTAATATTATAAATAACAATGCTAGTAATCCCAGAGTCTTATTTTCTACAATTGATCGTCTGTTAAACCCAGGTAACACAAAGGAATGCCCCCAGAATACTTCCAGTGAAACCTGTGAGAACATTGCTGTATTTTTCAATCAAAAAATTAATGATATTAGAGATAACATAGTATATCTCCCCAACACTGCAGAACCTCCAAAGCCCCGGTACTCCATTATAAACAAATTAAATGCTTTCACCAGGATAGATTTACCTGAATTACATAGTATAATCTCTCAACTAAAACCCTCCACCTGCGTCCTTGATCCATTACCAACGAGGTTTTTCAAAGAAATATCAGGCGTGCTAATTGACAATATTCTGGACATAGTTAATTTGTCATTAGATACGGGGGTCTTTCCAGACTGTCTTAAGACTGCTGTAGTTAAACCCCTGCTCAAGAAAAATAATCTTGACCCCTCTGCCTTTGAAAATTTTAGACCCATCTCTAACCTGCCCTTCTTAAGTAAAATTCTAGAGAAGGCAGTCATTTTGCAATTAAATGACCACCTCAATAAACATGCTATTCTTGATAAATTTCAGTCAGGCTTCAGAACAAATCACAGCACAGAAACTGCACTCGTTAAAGTAGTAAATGACTTGCGGGTAAATACAGACAGAGGCCATTTATCTGTTCTCATCCTCTTAGATCTGAGTGCTGCATTTGACACCATTGATCACAACATTCTTAGAAATCGCCTTAGTCAATGGGTGGGCCTCTCTGGCAGTGTCTTAAATTGGTTTGAATCCTACCTGGCAGGTAGAAAATTCTTTGTGAGTTGTGGTAATCACATCTCAAAGACACATGATATCCGATATGGTGTTCCACAAGGCTCTATCCTGGGTCCGATGCTTTTCTCAATCTATATGCTTCCGTTAGGTCAGATTATCTCAGGATACAACGTGAGCTACCACAGCTATGCTGATGACACACAGCTGTACTTATCAATAGCACCTGATGACCCCGACTCTCTTGATTCACTAACACAATGTCTTACTGGTATTTCTGAATGGATGAATAGTAATTTTCTCAAACTAAATAAAGAGAAAACTAAAATTTTAGTAATTGGCAATAATGGATTCAATGAGGTTATCAGAAATAAACTTGATGCATTAGGATTAAAGGTTAAGACGGAAGTAAAAAACTTAGGGGTAACTGTTGACTGTAATCTGAATTTTAAATCGCATATTCATCAGACCACTAGGACAGCATTTTTTCACTTAAGAAACATAGCAAAAGTTAGACCTCTTATATCATTGAAAGATGCTGAGAAATTAATTCACGCTTTTATTTTCAGTAGACTAGATTACTGTAACGCACTCCTCTCAGGACTACCCAAAAAAGACATAAATCAATTGCAACGAGTGCAGAATGCAGCTGCTAGAATCCTAACTAGGAAAAGAAAATCCGAACACATTTCTCCAGTTTTGATGTCACTACACTGGTTACCTGTGTCATTCAGGATTGACTTTAAAATACTGCTTATGGTTTATAAAGCCTTAAATAATCTCGCTCCATCTTATATATCGGAATGTCTGACACGTTATATTCCAAATCATAACCTCAGATCCTCAAATGAGTGTCTCCTTATAATTCCAAAAGCTAAACTTAAAAGAAGTGGTGAGGCGGCCTTCTGCTGTTATGCACCTAAAATCTGGAATAGCCTGCCAATAGGAATTCGCCAGGCTAATACAGTAGAGCACTTTAAAACACTGCTGAAAACACATTACTTTAACATGGCCTTTTTATAACTTCACTTTAACTTAATCCTGATACTCTGTATGTTCAATTCATCATAATAACTATTCACAGTGGCTCCAAAATCCGTACTGACCCCTACTCTCTCTTCTGTTTCTTTTTCCGGTTTCTTTGTGGTGGCGGCGGCCTGCGCCACCACCACCTACTCAAAGCATCATGATGCACCAACATTGATGGACTGAAAGCCAGAAGTCTACGTGACCATCATCATCAGGTCCTTCCATGAAAACCCTAAATACAAAGAGGACTGTTTGATTTATGTTAGGTAGATTGCCCAGAGGGGACTGGGCAGTCTCTTGGTCTGGAATCCCTACAGATTTTATTTTTTTTCTCCAGCTCTTGGAGTTTTTTTTTTTTTTTTTTTCTGTCCACCCTGGCCATCGGACCTTACTTATTCTATGTTAATTAATGTTGACTTATGTTTATTTTTTATTGTGTCTTCTATTTTTCTATTCTTCATTTTGTAAAGCACTTTGAGCTACATTTTTTTGTATGAAAATGTGCTATATAAATAAATGTTGATTGATTGATTGATTGATGTGCAGAACAACACAGCTTTATGGACAGAACTAGTCTTAACTTGTTTCTTTATCTCTTCGTGGCACTGCTTCATTTTTTCAAAGACTGTATCCCTTACTGTTTGGCATCCAAATAATATATCATCAACGCTTATGTTTCCATACTTGCTGCTGATTAAAATCATTTGTTCGGCAAATGATTTAAAACTCGAACTCTCAACAACTGAGAATGATAATTCAGCCCCAAGACGCACTTCAGCATTCTTCACAGCAGCTCCATCCCCTTGTGAAATATCTGTACCAGGAACCCTTCTCATGAACCAATCAATTGGTGTTTGCCTTCCTCTGGCGGCAGCACATGACTGCATATGATCTGTCTTATTTTTTGTCCCTTACTGTTTAATTGCTCTCTCATCTGACCTTGACTTGAACAGTATACAACTCAAACAGTTCACGCTGGCTGCCAAGCCAGAAATCTGCTCACCATTTGTGGTTTCAACAAATTTGAATGTTTTTCAACTTTCGGCTTTGCATCTGCATTTTCTTTCAGACCAATAGAACCATTTTGAATCACATTACACAAACTGTGCGATGTCCGTGATTGAGAGTTCAAAGTCATTTTGAGACAGCATGACTGATATTTCATTACTTTTATGCAGCGAACGTAAAAATTTGTATTAGTACAATCATCAATAATCTTAGGTCATGGCTGTCACTTGCACATCATATTATGTAAACAAAGAAATAAAGTTAATTGATTGGTCAATTACCTTAGAGATAAGTAAGTAAGCAGGACTAATAATTCTGGAGCTATTTTTGTTTTATTACATTACAGTGACATGGGACAAAAAAAACTTTTTCAAACTGCTATGGGTAAGTTTTATCGTAGGTCGTGGGTCATGGATACTTACCTGTGACACACACTACCCACCCGATATTGTTGATACCCATTAGACCCATGACCCTTTGGCCCTTTTTATTAGCTCTGCCTGTTCTATATCAGAATTTATTTCTGCAACCTATTGGTCCAGAGGCTGCCAGTCATTCCCTTAAAAACCCTTTTCTTTTATCAGTACCATTTGCAGTACTTTTTTTTTAATACACTGGCATGAGAATGTTCATAGCCCCAGGAACCTCTCCCTAGGATTTGTGGGGACTCATTCTTTAATTCCTCCCCATCCTAACCTTGTATACCAGGCAACCCACAATATCTATTCTTCATGGATGAATACATGATTAAGGAATAATTTGCAGTGTAATTCCAGAATTTCCACCTTCCAACATTTGATTTATAAAGTAAAGCAGAGTAGAAATCCGATGTCAGATACTGTACTTCAGTAAAAGTAGCTGCATAGCTGAAAAGGGACTTAACTACATCTGTGACTGTGGTATAAAGTGCCTTTAATGACATGTAGTAAGAGGTAAACAAAGTAAAAAATAACATCCTGGTGTGGCAGAAATCAGACAGTGCTGATAGCTGTTCATATATGCAAGTGAAGGGACAGCATTAAAGCAAAAGAAAGTGGGATCAGAAAACTTCACAACACCATTTCTATGTAAAAGATGTCTATTTTAAAGACACAGAAGACAGGTCCATATTCATTTGTTGTAAGCTGACAGTTTGATTTTTAATCCATACTCTTCACTCTTTCCTGTTATTGTCTTAGTTCTCTTAAGATAATATACCAAAACATAATCTGATATATACCTGGTAATTGTGTAATTCTAATGCACCTTAGCTATTTAAACATTATTTCAATAAATGTGAAAGTTTCAGCTTTTAGTTAAACTACAAGGCTGACTTTCTCTGTACTTTTGTTTAATGTTGCCTGTAGTCAGCATAGCTTTTAGGCACAAATCAGCTGCCAGACGAAGCAGAAAACATTGTTTTGCACTCACCCTTCTTTTTTTTTTTAAAGAGAGTTTAAAAAATATATTAATATGAGCATCTCCCCACAGAGTACAATTAGGGCAGTGACAGAGGCTTTGCTTTGGGGCTGCTGTTTAACCCTTTACCAACCCCCAAGGCACCACTCTCAATAAGATTTTATTTCCTCAGAAAAGCTCATTGTCCACTGGCCATTGTGCAGAGTGTGTTAATATATGGGTATAAAAGAGAGGGCAGTGGATTTTGTCACTTGGCACTAAACGTCTTGTATTATAAAGTTATCTTTGGTCATGAAAATTGCAAGCTCTGATTTTTTCTTTCAAATATTGCTTATCTAAGTTATTGTAAAAAAGTAAAACTAAGTTTTTCATGGTTGAATTATTAAAATAAACATAAAACTGATTTATGGCTGCATACAAACAGAAGGCCTTGAGGTTTTTTTTTACTTCTTTTTATTTTATCTGAAAAAAAAGGTGTTCATAAAACTCTTTTTACCAAGCTTGTTTTTAAAGCTTTAAAGCCTTTAAATCTTAAATAAATTACATTTTAAATCTTTAACTACTGGAGCACCTAAGGGAACTGTCCTGTCTCCCTTCCTTTTTGCCCTCTACACAACAGACGTTCAGAACAATAACAGTTGCTTGCCATCTACAGAAATTTTCAGATGATTCTTCCATCACATTAATAATGGAGATAAATCAGAGTACAGGAAAGTCGTGAAGAACTACATCTTGTGATGTAGAAAAACACCAGCAACTCAACATCAGCAAGACAAAAGAACTGGTGGGGGACTTTTGATGTGCCAAGGAGCCTCTGAGACCAGTCACCATTCAGGGTGAGAACGTCAAAATTGTGCAGATCTACAGGTATCTGGGGATTCACATAAACGGCAAACTGCACTGATAGCACAGCAGCTCTGTACAAGAAGAGCCAGGGCAGTCTGTACTTATTAAGGAGACTCAGGTCTTTTGATGTGTGCAACAAGCTTCTGGAAATGTTTTACCAGTCCACAGTAGCCAGTGTGGTGTTCTACGCTGCAGTCTTCTGGGGGAGGCAACCTGGGCACTATAGAAGAACAAATGATGTTGTTAGGCCTGTAGGAGCACTTTTTTTAAACTCCTACCTTATATTTCCTTACAGAGTAATGAACAGCTGGAAACCTGACTGGTAGACAACACATGGATGCAAAGTACTCCTTGAAGCTCTGTAGACCACAATATACTATAATTTATGTAGCTGTCAATTTTCTTCCCAGCTTGAAGGGAGACAGTGAAAAGTGCCAGCATCATTTTGTGAAAGACACAAGCCAGCCTTGGCCAGGACACTAGCCCATCACAAGGCTAGTTCACATATACACCCACAGTCATTTACACCAGATCATTATTATTATATGTATATTATATCTTGACTTTGCTGATGATGCTGTGATCGGGGCGCTCGAGAGACTGAGCGAGTGTCTGGGCTTGCGAGTGTCCTGGATAAAAACTAAGTTTCAGGCTTTTAATGACTGCTTGGGCACAGCCATCAGCAGTGTGTCTGTCTGCGGAGTGTCGAACTTGTCGAGACATTTACTTACCTTTGCAGTGACATTCATCCCTCTGGTGACTGTTTCTATGAAGTCAGTAGACGGATTGGGAGAGCATGGCGGGTCAAGAGTCCTGGTGCTTCCTGTCTTGCTATATGGTTGCAAGACATTGACGCTATCCAGTGACCTGAGAGGAAGACTGGACTCCTTTGGTACTGTGTCTCTCCGGAAAATCGAAAATCCTTTTGTACCGCTGGTTTGACTTTGTGTAGAATGAGCGGTTGCTCATGGAGTCCTGAATGAGGCATGTTACCTGCATTGTGACGGAGCATCAATTACAGCACTACGGCCATGTGGCATGTTTCCCCGAAGATGATCCAGCTTATAAGATTCTCATTGTTGGGGACCTGCGTGGCTAGACCAGGCCAAGGGGTTGCCCACGTAACACTTGGCTGCGGCAGATAGAGGGTCATTTCCGGAGGGTGGGACTGGACCGCGTGTCTGCCTGGGGATTTGCCATTCGGGATCCTGAATTGTTTCATCGTGTAGTGGGTGCAGCAACACACTGTACCAGTGCATGCTCCCCAGCTTGACTCGACTCGATTATTATTATTATTACTATATAATGTATATTGTAACTTTACCCAATGCAACTTCATATACAATGATACAATACAATTGTTTATACATATATTTGTTTACAATTTGAACACATGCCATTTTAATAACTTACTCTGAGACAGTCAGTAAGTCAAACATAGGAATTTTACCAACTTTGTACTTTAAAGTCCAATATTCTATACACTGCACCATCATTCTTGCAATCTACCGTAACTGAAATTAAACGAATAGAAGTTGAGTGATAGAAAATTCTATAATTAGTCTTTAGTTTTTAGTAATGAAACCTGAAAATTGGCTACATTTTGCATTTTTTCTCGACTTGTAGTTTGCAACCCTAAATGTGGGTTGTCAGATGCCCTAGATGAGTTGACAGATAAAGTTTTAAAAAAATAAATAAATTAGCCATGTTTAATGGGGCTACTCATTACAGATTTAATTTTGCTCCCAGTCAAAGTGACGTTTTGCTCCTGCATACTGGGGAATTGAAACATCTGACCTAAGTTCAGTTAGAAGAACATGACAACCTGTTATATAACACTTGCTTCATTAAGAAAACCAAAGAACATGTACAAGTTCTTCAAATACCCTGTTGCATCACCTACTCTAAACATTTCCAATTTTCTTTCAGCCTCACAAGATTAATCCCAAAAACCTCAACCAAACAGGAATGTTAAAAGAACAGACATCCTAGATTTTCTGAGGTGTACATTTACTTTTGCCATGAACATGCTGAGCAATGATTGTTGTGTGTCTACAGTGTGGTATTACCACACGAAACTGTGAAGCCTTTAGGTATAAACACATTTGGTAACAAAGAAGAGGTAAATCATTTGACTATTATAAATAAAAAAATGAAAATCTCGAGGCTTCATAAAAAACATTCCAAACATTCTGTGTTGCTACATTTTATTCAATTACAATAATAAAATAATAACCACAAATGATATACTGCCCTTTTGTTTCATATTATTAACACACTGCTAAACAGGCATCATTTGATTCAGAATGCAGCAGAAATTTTACTAAGTTATACTAAAACCCAAAATCACACTTCACCTGTCCTTTACAAAAATCATTGGGTGACAGTTAAATATCACAGACACATTAAACATCAAAGATTCTGTTACCTTAATAACCTGGGCCCAGTCTGCTTGATGGATTTTCTTAGAAATGATATCCCTTCTTGTTCAGGCCATTACTCTTATGCTGGTTTTCTTCTTGTCCACGCTTCTGACTTTCCACAATGGAAGGGCAAACTTTTAGCTAGGCCGCATCCAGCCTTTGGATCTGCCTTACATATTAGGTCTCAATTTTATTGTTTAAAAATCAACTTAACACTTACCTTTTTAACCTTGCTTTTTCTATTTATTATGGATTTCTTTTATTTCTATGATATTGTAAGCTTGCTGGGATAGATTCCAGCTGTCCAACGTTCCTGCTCAGGATAAACCAGGTTTGGAAGATTAGTGAATAGATATTCAAGGCTGTTTTATGTTATTTAATAGTGCTTAATATTTGGCGTGTTGTTTTATGCTTTGTAATGTGATCTTGAAAGGTTTTGAAAGGTTCAACTAAATAAAATATACTAGCTGAAGCCCGCCGTAGCATACAGCGGTGTAAGAATAGGAACAGAAAACGGTGAGAAAGGAATTCAGTATAACAAAGGCTTAGGAAACCACCGTTGCAGTATAACGAAAATAGCAAGGAGCAAAACCAATGCCAATGGTCGAGAGAGTACTTTCCTGTAGCAGGCTACGGAAAACATAGACATATATAGATAGACGCCACATTCACTGTATTGCCCAGTCGACACGATAAGTCAGCGCGTCCGTCCTATTGCGAGTGGTAAAAGTGCCTTTTAAACTAATACAGGTAGACGTGGATACTGGGTTTTCTGATGAAAAAACAATAATGTTTTAAACAGTATCGTTTACATACAACAGATTTTGATGAATCGTTTACATGCAATTATTCATATCCATTTATATACTAATACAGTAATCCCTCGCTATATCGCGCTTCGACTTTCGCGGCTTCACTCTATCGCGGATTTTATATGAAAGCATAACTAAATATATAACGCGGATTTTTCGCTGCTTCGCGGGTTCTGCGGACAATGTGTCTTTTTACTTCCTGTATATGCTTCCTCAGTTGGTTTGCCCAGTTGATTTCATACAAGAGACGCTATTGGCGGATGGCTGAGAAGCTAACCAATCAGAGCACGCAGTTAAGTTCTCCTGACTGAGAAGCTTACCAATCAGAGCACGCAGTTGAGCTCCTGCGTGCTGAATGCAGTTTTAACCAGGAAGTCTCATCTCGCTCATTCAGCATCAACGTGCTTCGCTGTGTAAAGAGTTGTGCTCTTTAATGTTTATCTTTGTGCATAGTCAAGCCCTTCATTATGGCTACAAAACAATCTGCTACTGCTTCAGGTGCCGTGCCCAAGCGCAAGAAGAAGATGTTAACGATTGCCGAAAAGGTAAACGTTTTGGATTTGTTGAAGGCTACGATTCTTTTTATTTAAAAAGTAGGAAAGGAATATAAGATCTACGGCTGCAGCATCCTTTTAACCAGGGTGCAAAACGAGTTGTAAGTGGATGTAATAAGGCAGTAGTCTGGATGGAATCTGCTTTAGGGATTTGGATTGAAGACTGCCAGAAGAAGAACAACGGCAGTGCTACACAATCGCCTGAAGTGGCTCCTTTACAAGGGCTGTAACGCTCTCCTTTGTTGTGCAGTAAAATTAAACTCATTGTTATCGGACAAGTCATCGTGTCATTGTTGGTGAGTAACCATAATTAATTTTCTTCTTACACTGCTTAGTACATTTATGTACGTTTAGTGTCACTGTACACACATTTACTGTATACTATTTTTCTTGCAATGTACGTATTTATTGCTGGTGACCTGTCTATCGTAATGGCTGTAACATATGTGATATCTGAGACACTCAATATCTTTAAAATAATATTTAGGTTTTACTGTATATAAACAGTGTGTGTTTATATACATAATTTCAATGAATCTTACCTAATATCTAAGAGAATACAAAGGGATTATGCTGTATAACGCTGCGGGGAATATTTATAAACAGTGCGGGAGAGTTTATAAGGGCTTAAAATATATAAAAATAACCATACAAACATATGGTTTCTACTTCGCGGATTTTCACCTATCGCGGGGGGGTCTGGAACGCAACCCCCGCGATCGAGGAGGGATTACTGTAATGGCAATTAATAAATAATAATAATAATAATAATTATTATTATTATTATTATTACTATTATTAAATCATTCCTCCCGTATAAGTAACATTTCTCGGACTGCTTTCTTCCATCTCCGAAACATTTCTAGACTTTGTCTTGTTCTTACGCAACACAGTACTAAAGTATTGGTTAATGCCCGAGTCACCTCACGTATAGATTACTGTAATGGTATTCTATCTGTTATCCCACAAAAAAGTATCCATCGCTTACAATTTATTCAAAATCCTGCTGCCAGGATAATAACCTGCTGTTCTAAATCTACTGAACATACTACACCTATTCTCTCTCAACTTCACTGGCTCCCTGTTAACTACAGAATACAATACTAAATACCGCTCTTAACATTTAAAGCTCTCCACAACCTCACTGATCTCCTATAGACTGACACTCGTGTCGCTCACTCTGATTCTCATCTACAGCTGTACTTTCTGTACCACACATCAAACTCTGTGCTATGGTAGCTCGAGCGTCTCTTATAGTGCTCCTCAAGTCGGGAATTCTCTTCTCTCTCATATACATCAGCTTGATTCAATAACACATTTTAAAACTACCCTCAAAACTTATCTTTTCAAACTGGCATACCAATTGTGAATTTTGCACTGTTACTGCCAGTTATCTTTGTTTGTTTGCTAATTATTGCTGTTTGATCGAGAGCGAATGTGGACGCAGAAGTAGGATTAGAGATGGCGGGCAGGGCTCTGTCGTGCGTATCACATGGTCTTAGAGTTGGTGGGCGGGGCTCTGTGAGTTGGCGGGCGTGGCTCTCTGTCTTGCTTGCCCTTAGTTAGAGTTGGTGGGTGGGGCTCTGTGAGTTGGCGGGCGGGGCTCTGTGAGTTGGCGATCGTGGCTCTCTGTCATGCATGTGGTGTAAAGTCAACGTGGCTCAGAGGTGCATGTGGACTTTTGCACAGACAAAAGCGACTGAGGCTGTGTTTGGTGAGTTGTTGTGTGCCTCGAGACTGACGCTGGACTCGGGAGGAAGGCTACAGTTGGCGTGCATGGCTCTGGTGTGCGTATCCCATGAGGCGGTAGGAGGGTTAGAGTTGGTGGGCGGGGCTCTGTCGAGCGTCTCCCATGGTCTTAGAGTTGGCGGGCGGGGCTCTGTCTTTGCTTGCGCTCCCTGTCTTGCATGCTCTCAGTGAATTATATATATAGATAATAATAATTATAATAATAATATTTGGTAGCGTTAACATACTTCTTATTCTTAAGAGGCAAACAATGACTTTCATTAAAGCATGTGTTTGAATTTCCATTCATCAGATAGTATTTGCTTGGAATACAGTATGTTATTTTTTAAACCCACCTTAATCAAATTTTTCAAAAATGAGACATGAGCTTAAAACAGGTAAAGTGCAAGTCGGGTGGGGTATTGAGAAACAGAAAGGTGGCCTGTTGGACCAAGATGTCTAGGAAAGGAGAAAAATGCAGCTCTTTAAATCTGGAAATAAATAAATTTTAATAAAAAAATGATGCTTTTGTGATGGTTATATAACAACTATTACAGCAAGCATCATTAGTAAAAAGCTGCTTTTCCCAAACAATTAAATATTGTAATGAAAACATCAAATGAAACAGAAATCTGATACAGAGCAGGTCTTCCGGTCTAGAGGAGTATGTGTGTGGTATTTTTAACAAATTCTGCAAATAGTGTACCAATATGTGCATAAATAGATTTTTAGTGTACTTATGTAAGCTTTTTATGTCTTTATTACCCTGCAGTTGGTGAAGGGCAGGATGCGCCCACATATCTATCAGAAGTGCTTTAGAGAGCCTAAGAGTAGGCGTTGTACCCTGTGCTTGCAGCACGCTACTGCCTTATTTATTTATTTATTTTCTCCATGTTTCAAAATTAACTTGATTTGGCATCAATTCCACTTTTAATCTGTTTTTAGCATGTTAGGTGGGCTGGCAGCTTAAAAAAAGTCAACACAGAGCTTCACCGTGAAAGCAAGAAATATTTCACTTACAGTTGATGGGAAGTGTTTCTGTCTTATGTCACTAGGGTTTGTGAGCATTAGGAAATGAAACCCATTTAGAGACCAATAAACATGTCATTCAGTGTGTGACACTTTTTTTAACTTAAATTCCAATTATTTGTATTATTCCTTTATAGACATCAGAGAAAAAAGTACACTGTTTTACCAATACAACTACCATTCAGGCCCCTGCCAGGATAAACAGAAATGTTTGGCTTTGAAATCTGGTCACTGTCTGTCTGCAATGTGCATGTTGACTCTGTGTTTTCATAGGTTTCTTTCAGAGTATTCACATTCTTCTCCCACATTGCAAAGATATATGTGTGTGTGTGTGTATTTGTTACATTTGATTCTAAAGAGATATTGTGTGAATGTGGCTTTCAGTATGTTTGTTCATGACAGGTCCATGAGAATGACTGGTGCCAAATCTGGATTTGCATCATTACCTTCTACCTGATGCTGCTGGAATAGGCTTTGCACACTCACCTGTAATTTGGAATAATTGGATTTATACATGTGTTATACCTCTTTTATTTAACATCTTTCCATTATTCACAATTTGTTCTTATATGCTTAGCTCCACAGCCCTGGTTTAGATACAAGCCCAGTCAGTGTTTGTGTACTGATGCATGTCTTGGGTAGATTTTTGTGGTAGTGCTCTATAAAACTTAATATATGCAAAAAGAAAAAAAAGACTGAATACTCAAGTAATTCTTGCATGATATTTATAATGTTTCATTCACTTGCAAAGAAGCTCTTTGAAATTTTGCTGTATAAAGTGAAGAGTGGATACTGATTACTGTACTCATTTTGTATAATACATTGGTTAATTTGCTTGTAAGTTTTATTGCTAACTGACTTCTGAGGATTAAAATGCACAATGAAAGGCACTATATAAAGTAAAATAGACAAATTAGTCTATTTCTGCGGTGGGTTGGCACCCTGCCGGGATTGGTTCTTGCCTTGTGCCCTGTGTTGGCTGGAATTGGCTCCAGCAGACCCGTATGACCCTGTGTTCGGATTCAGCGGGTTGGAAAATCGATGGATGGATGGAATTAGTCTATTTATTCAGAATAGCCACAGCTTATATCTGACTCCTTTATAACAATTTGTTAGCATCTATGAATCTCTTCCATTTAGTTAAGCACAATCTTTCAGGTAGCGGAGTAAAGAATATTTTTTATTGAGGTGTCTAATGGAAAAGTACAGATAAATGAAAAGCGCTGATGCTGACTTGGCAAAGCAAAGGTTCTGCACTCTTTCTTAATGTGTTATGCCAGGCATTAGATAAAACAAACTTTCCTTCCTCATTGTAGGTTCTCCCCTTAAATAAATTCTTTTATTTTTTTATTGGATAACATTGCTTGCTTGCTTTCTTGCTTAAACATCTGGTTGTCCTTCTTGTTCATCATCAGTCAGTCATCTTCCAACCCACTATATAATAACACAGGGTCACGGGGGTCTGCTGGAGCCAATCCCAGCCAGCACAGGGCGCAAGGCAGGAACAAATCCCGGGCAGGGTGCCAGCCCAATGTAGGGCACACACACCCACACACCAAACACACACTAGGGACAATTTAGAATTTCCAATGCACCTAACCTGCATGTCTTTGGACTGTGGGAGGAAACCGGAGCACCCAGAGGAAACCCACACAGACACGGGGAGAATATGAAAACTCCATACAGGGAGGACCCGGGAAGTGAACGCAGGTCTCCTTACTGCGAGGTAGCAGTGCTACCACTGCGCCACCGTGTTATTTCTCAAAAAAAAAAAAAAACAGACCATGCTTAGAAGCTTCTTGAGTTCTGAATTCTCTTTCTAATGACTGGAATCAACTATGATATGATTAATACAATTTAGACTTTAGACTCACTTTTGTAAATGGTACATTAGGGTTTACAGTGATCCCTCGCTATATCGCGCTTCGACTTTCGCGGCTTCACTCCATCGCGGATTTTAAATGTAAGCATATCTAAATATATATCACAGATTTTTCACTGGTTCGTGGATTTCTGCGGACAATGGGTTTTTAATTTATGGTACATGCTTCCTCAGTTTGTTTGCCCAGTTGATTTCATACAAGGGACGCTATTGGCGGATGGCTGAGAAGCTACCCAATCAGAGCACGTATTACATATTAAATAAAACTCCTCAATGATGTACGATATGCTTCCCATGCAGAGCTTCGCAAACTTAAAAGCTCTAGCAGCACGTATTGATTTTTGATTGTTTACTTTCTCTGTCTCTCTCACTCTCTGACATTCTCTGCTCCTGACGAGGGGGTGTGAGCAGAGGAGCTGTTTGCACAGTGGCTGTTTGCTTAGAAGATACGGACGCTGTTGTAAAAAATGCTGAAAGACTACCTTCACATTGATCCCTTCATTGCGGCTGCTTTATCGTGGAGCTTCACATACATAAAAGCCCAACAGCCCTATTCATTTTTGATTGTTTACTTTACTCTCTCTCTCTGACATTCTCTGCTCCTGACGGCACTCCTTTGAAGAGGAAGATATGTTTGCATTGTTTTAATTTTGAGACTGAATTGTCATCTGTCTTGTCATGGAGCACAGTTTAAATTTTTGACTAAAGGGTGTTATTTCATGTCTAGAAGGCTCTAATAATGTTAAAAAACACATTAAGAAGGTCATAAACAGGTTTTCAATGCTCTAACTGCGAAAATATTAGATTTATAAATAAAGAATCCTACTTCGTGGAAATTCATTTATCTGTCTGGAGCGGATTAACCGCGATAAACAAGGGTTTAATGTATAACTGTGCGGAGAATATTTATAAACAGTGTGGGAGAGTTTCTAAGGGCTTAAAATACATAAAAATAACCATACAAACATATGGTTTCTACTTCGCGGATTTTCACCTATTGCGGGGGGTTCTGGAACGCAACCCCCGCGATTGAGGAGGGATTACTGTATTGCTTAAAATAACTGCACTTCATTTTTTTTTGGTTTGTTTTTCACTCAGTGCTGTTGATCCTGAGAACTCGTCACCTATATGAATTTTAAACCCTGGCAAATCATTAAAAGGAAACCAAATAAAGTGAATGTCACTGTTCTCTCCTTTTTCCCCACTGCTATATTCCCATTTATGATTAATGATGATGTTCAATTATTTTTAGTTCAATATACTATATGAATAGCCTTTAGTTTTACTTTTTATTGCTTTCAAATAATTTATTAAATCTATATCTGTCATCCACAGAGTTCAGAATATAAGCAATGTTAAAAGAAGTAAAAAATGTTAAAAGAAAAAAAAAAATCAGATCACCCTGTAAAGCAGAAGTACAATATCATGTCAGGTACTCCGTGAGAGGGTAGTGTATCTTCTACTGGTAAGGTCAATAACAAAACAAGGTTGTCTGGAGAATAGCAAAGTGACACCTGAGTGACACACAGCTACTCACTGAAAAACAGCCTTTTATGTTATGGTGCAAATTTAGAAATGACTTTCAAAAGAAAAGGTTAAAATTTCTGCAAAGAACTGTCCATGATATTGATGGGAGCTTTCAGCCTTGTATTAGTGACATACGTGACACAGGCTAAGATGAGTTCATACATGCTAAATTAAATGAAATGACTTTGAAATCTGCTTATATGTAAATGCAGTATGCTAAGCAATTTATTGAATCATTCTTTCATTTCCTCACCCATTTAACAATTTCATTATACAGGAACAGATTTTTGTATTATCATGGATGGCACAGTGGTACATCAGGCTGCATTAGCACCCAGGCATGCATGAAGTTTAAGGAGGGGACCAGACTCCACCAACAGAAGAACTAGGATACTACCATACATCTCCAATAAAGGGTACCTTTTCTTCAAATGTTGTTTGTACAGTAGTGTAAATATATTAATAATCGATGATTATAAAAATTAGATGCATACCACACTGTGCATCTGTCACATTACAAACCATTAAAGGAATGCTGTGCCCAAAAGTGATATTTTTTATATTACTTACCCCATGTAGCTTCTATTGGTGGCCGAGAAAATTTTTTAATGTCATATTTTCATGCAGAATGGAGAGAAATAAATTTATGAGATAACAGAAACCTTTACTGACCAATGCCGTATATTGGCAAACAATGTATAAAACATCCACGGACAAAAGAAAAAAAAATCTCACGCAATATTCACATGTCAGTTATTCAGTCATTTGCTCAAAAAATTCAAAAATGTGTACTTTTCTGCGAAAATAATGTTAAATATATATGTCTAGAATAATCAGGGCACATCATAAACAGGAATTTAAAGCCTCATGGGAATGAGTTTTTAAATTAAAGACAGGATTCTTGACCTACGGAAGGTCAAGAGTTTAGTTTCCTGTTTATGAAGTGTACTGATCTTTCCAGAATTAAATATATAGCATTATTTTAGTCCAAAAGCATGCATTTTACATATTTTGATCATACAGCTGGGTAACTGAAATATGGATTATGTATAACAAGCAATGTGAGATGAGATTTTTTTTTCTTTTTTCCATGGAAGTTTTTCACATTGTTTGCCATTGCACAGCACATTGGCTTCTATTATATCATAAATTTTTTTTCTCTCCTTTCTGCATGAGAACATGAGAATAAAAATTTGTCTCAGTCACCACTACAATCTACTCTGGGTAAGTAACACAGAAAAAAGCATTTTGGGTGGAGTACTCCTTTAAAACAGACAGAAACATTCTGTATTATTTCAATATTGAATTAGTTTACTGTTTTAAATTTTGCTTGAGAGAGGTCACTTCAGCTTGTATATTTTATATACAGTGTCACAAAAGCAGACCACAGACATCAAAAAGCTTTGGGGCAGCCACCCGTATATTGTGCCTTGGCTGAAAATGGGTTGAATTGGTTGTGATATTTACACGTTTGAGTCCAAAACAGAACTGATTGCAAAATGAAAAGATGGTGGCTTTAAAGCCTGAGACAGGAAGTGATATCATTGGAACAAGAACCATAAGTGATGTCTTCTGGACCGGAAATGATGTCATCCATGCTGCCGGGACTTAGTGAGATTTTCCGTCGATGGTCTGCAGAAGATTGAGAAAGAGAGTTAGTGCAGCTTCCCACCCCCTGGTCTGGCATGGTAGTACTATTCTTGAGGCCCTTCAGCTGTCTCCCTATCGCACGTGTGTGACAACAGTTGTTTCGTCTTTAGCATGTCAGATATCCACTCCTGTCAGCAAACCGATCCTTGGTTGTCAGTCTGAGTTATTCAAATGACTGCAGAGTCACATGTGTCTGCCTACGGCTTATGTCTGAATGTGCTGCCTGTACAAACTGTGGGGCAGTAGTCTGAGCAAACCTCTATCACATATTACACATACTGCAGCATGGTCGTGAGTCTAAAAAGAAATGCAATTTTTTTATGAAATATAAAACTCCGACCAAGAGCCCAAGTTTAGTGACCAGTGTCAGATTGTATATTTGCCTCATATTGGGCCAGTTTCATCTCATCCCTAAATACATGCTGCACAACTAAAAGTAAATATGAATGACCACTGCGTTGGACTTTTTCTCCAAGGGATGGTTCATTTCTTTGACCCTATCCTGCCAAGATGGGCTCAGACTCCCGGAGACTGTAAAATAGCTTAAAAAAAAAAGATGCTTTTGCATTGATAAAAATAAACCTACCTAAAAAATTCAGCTCCTTTTGATGCCTTAACATGTCCATGACTCCTGCAGACATGAAACAGAATTCAACTGTCCAGGGCCTACATCAATCACTTCAGTATCAATTACTGCTGTTTGGGGAAATTGAACATTATATTTTCATCCTTGAAAGCAGGCCAAGGTTTGAAGGCAATGTAACTGAAGTGCATTTGCTGCAGACAACAAATACAGATACAGGACCTTCTGCGGATTGTCCGAGTGCTGATACATCTATGTAAAAAGGAACAGGAGCTGGCTTTTCAATTGGCCCTTTGGTTAAAATAATTTTGATTATAATTAGACATTAGCATAATGCAATCTCTAATAACAATTAGAGTAATAAAAATATTTATATCTAATAAAAATTAGATACTGAATATAATTTGTAATACTTCTTAAGTGTGATTCATGGTCAACACAAAGCTACAATTATGCTTAAAAAACAAAGAATTCATATATTTCTATATATTTAAGATGAATAAACACAAATCCCTCACTTGTACCATCTATCTGTAATCAGAGCAGATCCTTCTCTTATATACCTAACAGTGTTTGCAATGAAAGAAACCCCAGGGCACCTAAAAGGAATCTGAAAAAAATGAGAAACAGTTCTATTGAGGTTATTTTTTCCTGCCCTAAACTGATCCCTCACCTTAACAGGAAGGACTGACAACTAAGGTATGATTAAGCAAGTCAGAGATGATATTTATAGACAAACAATGTATGAATAATGCACATAATATACAACAACCCAGATATAGTACACTGAAGTGGGAACTCAGATTATGAAGGAGAGGCACTTCTAATTTGAAAACAATTTTATGCACAGCACTGACTTAATCAATAAGAAATGGTCTGCTTTTAACCACCTCCCAAACAGTAATGCCAATAATTCACTATATAATAAAATGCAACTATGTGTGTGTGTGTGTGTACAGCCCATCTAAGCATTCTGATTGGTCACTTTGGCTTTGGTTTGATTGATCAGTGTGGCATGAGATGAAACAAAGGTGATGTCAATTCCTTATAGTGACATTTATTTTTATTTTAACGAAAAATAGGTTAAAATAAAGCAATTTAATGACAACAAAGTGAATAGCATAATAAGCGACATGGGTCACTAGATACAAAAAAGATATAACTCAAGTCGCCTTTAGTGATGGCAAGTATTTGTAAGAATCTTCTTATATAATAGGCTACCGTGGCTGTCCGTCTGTCTGTCCAGGATTTTAAATTGCCTGTAGCTCACAAACTGTTTGACCTATTGACCTGAAATTTGGTACATATATACTATGTGACCTCTACTATCCGCTTTCAGGGTGATGATTGACCTCCAAGGTCAAAGGTCAACCCAGGAATGTCAAGGTCAAAAATGAAATAACATGTAGCCTGAAATTTGGTACACATATACTACGCTGAAACTCTGCACTACAGCTTTATATTAAAAGCGAAGAGTTCTGGAATTATTACTCTTTTTATTTTTATTTTATTTTACTATAGATTCAAATCTCGGCAGTGGGCAGCAGGTTGGCTGTGCGGCGCCCAAACGCATGGGTGCCGTTCTCATCCCTACCACCTTAGCCGTCACTTCCCCTACCTCTTCATATCTTAAATCATTGTACACATTGTCACAAAACTCACACAGAGTCGTAGAAAGGTTTGGGGCAGCCATCCGTATAACTTGGTTTCCTGGCTGCAAAAGTCGTTTAAATGAATACTGCACTGATGTGCACACAACTGAGTCCAAGACAGAACTGAGGGACTAGGGAATAGGTATAGGTTTTTAAAAGGGAAGACAGGAAGTGAGATCATAGGGATCGGGCTCATGGTCTTCAGCGGTTGGTTCGAATCCGGATGTGACATCACAGGGGCCGGGGCCGGCAAGGTCTTCTTCCATTGGCTCGGTCCTGGAAATGACGTCAAGAGAGCCAGGTGGGATCTCCCGTGAATGGTCTACAGGAAAGGGAGAAAAAGAGTCAGTGCACTCTGCCACATCCCGGCATGCTTCGGAACTGTGCTTACTCAACCTTTAGCTGCCTCCCATGTGCACGTGTGTGACAACATATATGGCCAGTGAAGGTCAAGGTCAAGGGTCAATGGAGTATGGTCAAGTAAAGTGTATTCACTGCACGTTATTGTGCAGTGTGCTGTTACTGTCTAGTAAAGGATAAAACAAATCCAAATTATTTGAACAGAAGAGTTTCCCCAAATTGCAACCTAAAAGGTAATTTGGAAATAATAGATATAAGACTGAACATGGTCCAGTAAACTTATGGCAACACCTGTATTCTGAAGGAAAATAAAGTTTGCATTTGTAAGAGGCAACACGCAATCAAAACGACAACTGTGCAAACAAATTGGGAAGCATGAAAACAAAAAGGGCAGCCCAAAACCCAAACCCAAGCAGAAAAAACAGTCAAAGCTAAACGTACATTGCAATTCAATCTCAGCTATTCAACGAGTGGTGTAGTGGAAGGGAGCATGCAGAACATTAAAAGGTATCTCTTACCTTTTTTAGGTATTTTTATTTACTTTGACAGAAAAGATAACATTTACAATACTCTGAGCTCTCTCTGCCAGAGTATTGTTTAAATACTACAAACATACTTCAGTATTTTTAATTGGTAGTGAAGCTATAACTTGATGCACTTCGCATTGAAAAATGTTTGATGTTAGCATTATTTTTATTGTACTAGTATACACGCTACTGACATTAACATGCGCAATGTGGTATTTGTACAGCTATTATTATTCAATTTTCAAGTTAACACTGTTACAGCATTGTGGACCTAAAATGTTTTGTAATGACACGGAGGTGAGAGAGAAGGAGAAATGGATTCAGTCACTTTAAGCCAGTCTGTTGGGATGTCACCCTAAAAAGTACAGTTAGCTTCTACAACTCATACATGCCACCCCGCTTCGCCTCAGTTCACTCACCCAAGGTTAGAAGCAACCCATATGCCATACTTTCCCTCAGTTCCATGTGTCGACCCAAGGCCAGGGTCCACAGATGATGCTTACTGGAGGGCAATCATCAGAACCAATGAGCTTTAGCTGCCAGAGGATGCACGGTGGAAAGTGCTGTTTTTGCGCATCCTTGAACCCACCACTCACTCTTTTATAGACAACTTTTTTTGATCCTTGCACTTACATTGGAGGAGCGTGTCCCTTTCATATTCGGACCCAGGGGCACTATAGTATTGTCATTTCTGTGTATTATTCTTGGATGAAATAGAAAACTATTTCACTTTGTGAAGTATCCCATCCTGTGGCATTTTGTTACAGCACCACTTCTGATTGTTTAGGTCCCAATTTAAATGTAATTCAGGCACTTGGCTCTATGGTAAACTATCAGTATTTGATAACATAATGTTTACAAAGAGTTTGGGAGTATGTAAGTGAGTATGAAAAGAGCCAAACATTCCTTTTAGTGTATAACAATTTTTTTATTAAATCCCAAAGTGTTTCATGTCTGTCTTCATATTTTAGTCTGGTATGAATGATATTTTCACAGTGGGCAATGGGGGCCTGTCCACCATTGGCGGTAGTCAAAAAAGAGGAGCTGAGCAAGGCACCTCAAAATGAATGTGAGAAGCAGGACTTACAAGAGCACGATTGAGAGAGGAAGCAAGAGATCCTGAAACACGTGAAGATACCGAAGAAAGGCATATGAGGAACACTAAAGTTACACATGGGGCAAGATGTCTTTATTAATTATTCATTTTTATTTTTTATTGTTACTAATTTTATTTGATGAAAACAATTTTCCATACAATCAAGTCTAACTTATACAACAAAGAAAATAACATTATATACAAACGAGTCAAACTCCACCCAAGAGAAAGAGAGGACAGCCAACAGCAAATCTTTAAAAACAAAAAAGAAGGGAAAATATCCTTTACCCTGATATACAGTGATCCCTCGCTATATCGCGCTTCGACTTTCGCGGCTTCACTCCATCGCGGATTTTAAATGTAAGCATATCTAAATATATATAACGGATTTCTCGTCTGGTTCGCGGATTTCTGCGGAAAATGGGTCTTTTAATTTAAAGTACATGCTTCCTCAGTTTGTTCGCCCAGTTGATTTCATACAAGGGACGCTATTGGCGGATGGCTTAGAAGCTATCCAATCAGAGCATGTATTACATATTAACTAAAACTCCTCAATGATATAAGATATGCTTCCCGCGCGGTGCTTGATTGTTTGCTTTTCTCGTTCTCTCTCACTCTCTCTGCCTGACGGAGGGGGTGTGAGCAGAGGGGCTGTTTGCACAGAGGCTGTTTGCCTAGAGGATACGGACGCTCCTCTACAAAATGCCGCTTTATCGCGGTGCATCGGCATACTTAAAAGCACGTATTGATTTTTTGATTGTTTGCTTTTCTTAGCGAGCGCTGTCTCTCTGACATTCTCTGCTCCTGACGGCGCTCCTTTGAAGTGAAGATATGTTTGCATTCTTTTAATTGTGAGAAAAAACTGCCATCTCTGTCTTGTCATTGAGCACAGTTTAAACTTTTGACTAAAGGATGTTATTTCATGTCTAGAGGGCTCTAATAATGTTAACAGTGTAGGAGAGTTTATAAGGGCTTAAAATATATAAAAATAACCATACAAACATATGGTTTTTCTACTTCGCGGATTTTCACCTATCGCGGGGGGGTCTGGAACGCAACCCCCGCGATCGAGGAGGGATTACTGTACAGTAAATGCTTATTTAAAAAAAAATGTAATTAGATCTTCCCATATTTTTAAAAAGTTCTGAACAGATCCTCTAAGTGAGAATTTGAGGCTGAAGCTAGATTGCAGTTTTCACAAGTTGAATCTTGCCCTGGATACCTTTTGGACAACTATAAACAAGATAAATGTGATTGATAAAATTTTTTAAGTTGATTAATTAAATGCTTTGTACATATGGAGCTGTCTTCCACTGTTTTTCTGAGATGTTAAGTGAAATATTCTTTCCCTACTGCACCCTGGGAAAATGAAGGGAGTATTAAAATTGTTTTACATATTATTGAGATGCTATCTGAGTCTTCAGGACTGATCAATATTTATTTTTGTTTTGTCTTGGTAGAGTAATTAATATGTAGCCTTTGTCAGAATGCCTCAAATCTCACAGACTTACCGCTGTTTATAAGGTATTGTACCATATAACTTCTCTCCCCCTTCCCTTCTACATCTATAACCTCAGGCAATTAGGTGTAGTAAAAGACAAGCAGAAGCTAGGTTACAATTTAAACAATGTATTATTGATAATATTCATAAATAATAACAATATGCAAAGTATATTTGAATAGTGGCAACCATACAACCTGATAAATGTTGATGTGTAGTTTCAGGTGGCACACAGTTAGTTACTTAAAATGTCCCTAGTTAAGGCATCATTTGTGGTCAGCTTTCTTCAGAACAGGTCACATGCCTGTCTCAATATGGCTGCTGAGCTGTGCTCTTCATTGTGTTGTCCTTTTCTGTTCATAATGTGAGATGGTCTTTCATTAGTTTGGTAAGAGAAAGAGAGAGAGCTAAAGCAAGCAAATTTATAGGTTTTCTGTCCAACCCCTAGAGCCAGTAGGGCGTCATGGTACTTAAAGGCTTCTGATTCAAGCCAGTTCCAAATAGCCATACTTCAGACCAATGGGGGGACAGAATACCTTCACACCTGCCCCCCAAACCATGTGTTAAGGTAAAGGTTGGCAGTTAGGCAGTCTGACATTCCTGAGGGGGTTGACTAAGAGACTTCAGCAGAGAAATATTTGCCAAACTTGTTTGAGGCACTTCCCCCAACTCTGTCATAAAATTACAAAGAGTCTCATTCCTAAAAGGGGGGAAGGAGTTCTTAAACCTTTGCTGTTATTATCAATAATGTAACACTAATATTACATTGCTTTGTCTAAGTTACAAATATAATTTATTTTTCAACTTGCATGCAAAATTTCCAGTCACAATACTTTTCAAATAGGAATGGGTGAGAGCTGAGGAAAATTAGGTAGAATCCTTTTAGTGAAGCTTTTAATGTGAAAGTAGTGGAAAAACTGAGTTGGTGGGAAGTTAAATTTGAAGCATAGTTGTTCATAAGATGCAAAGACATTATCTATAAACAGTTTTCTAAGTGTTTTAATCCCGGACGTTTTCCAAATATTAAATACTGTGTAGGATTGAAAGGGTAGAAAAAGGTGATTATCATGTAGATGTGCAACAGATAAAAGCTTCTTTGCCATAAAGGGCATCCTACATGGGTTCCATATTCATATTCCATATTCTAAGTGACTGATGAGCAATTAGATTATTAGAATATTGACAATATTTTATATTTACTGGGGCACAAAACAGGGCATATAAAGAAGTACATCAAGATTTTATTTCTTAGGCAGACCAGGCTTGTGTATATTCATTAATTTGTGTCGATGTCCAGGTCTTCATAGCTTGTATATTTGCCGCCCGGTAATAAAATTGAATGTTAGGTAGTGGCATGTCCCTTCTGATTTAGGTCATAGTAGAGTTGCCCTTTGGATGCATGGATGTTTCTAATTCCAAATAAATGAGTTTATAATTGAGTTTAGTTTCTTAAAGAATGATTTGTTAATGTATGTGGGGAAGCTTTGAAATAGAGAAAGAAGCTTGAGAAGGATTTTCTTTTTGACAGTATTGATTCAACTTGCTAACGTGAGATGGAGGCTAGACCATCTGTTCATGTCTTCTTTAATTTTTTCCATGCTGATCGCAAAATATGGTTTAAAAAGATCTTTATATTTACTTGTGATGTTTACCTCTAGGTATTTAAACTGATCTGCTAAAATAAATGGGTAGGTATCCAGTCTAATACTATGTACTATAGAGTAAATTAGAAAAAAGCACACTTTTATTCAGATTAATTTTGAGTCCAGATATCTTTTGAAATTCTGCTAGTGCATTAACGACTTCTGGTATGGAGGTCTGTGTGTTTGATTTATACCATGTCATCTGCATAATGTTATATTTTCTTTTCAAATCCTTCTCTGGTAATCCCCTTTATCTCTGATGAATTTCAAAAGTAAATGGTCAATGGCTCAACGGCGATTGCAAAAAGTAATGGTTATGGGGGCATCCTTGTCGAGTCCCACTTTATAGTTTTAATTAGTTTGTAACAATGGTGTCAATATAAACAGAGGCCTTGGAACTGGTATAAAAGCGTACGGGTATACTGGTGCATGTGTTTGGGCCAAACCCAAATTTGTGCAAATGTTTTTCAATGTATTCTATTAAGTAATATAGATAGTATCTATATAATTTACAACTTATCCAAAATAAAGTTATAGAAGTTAATGTCTGATAAATTAACCCTTAGTCCTAACTAGCACAGGCATATTCAAAACAGACAAACATGCAATATGGTTAAGTTTGTGCACACTTCAAAATTAAGTAAATAGGAGAAATCTCACCGCTTTGCATTATGTTTCTGCATGTGAAGAATAGTTATGCCACCTTGATGAACAGTGCTAAAGATGTTCTTTAATTCATTCCAGACAGATGGCCCCTCATCTAATCAATTTTAACCTAGTTGGCCTGTTACTGTTGCTCCATTCTGCTTCTTTCACCAACCATAAAACCTAACATGCATAAAAAGAGTGTTGTACCTGTTTAATCTACAGAATAAACTGGATACTAACGATGTCTTAATGTTCACCATTGCTTCATGCCACTCTTTCTTCTTTACAGTTACTGTTAGAATTCAGACACAGTTAAACATTCTTGTACATAATTTTTGTAGTCTTTCTTGAATTATCCGGTGCTTTGAATATCAAAGATTCTTTCTGTATATTTACTTTGTCTTATTAGGATATCATTATGATTATATTTTTGCCATATAGCTATTTTGGCCCCATTGTGGGTGCTGCCATCTTTTGTTATTGTTGTGCTGCATAATGTCAATGGCGGAACACTTCAGATGTCATAAAAAGCTCTTGCAAGTGTATTTGATGTGGTTTAGGTTACAGAACTTTGACTAATCTTTTTGACAATGAATTTTGGATTTACACTTTAGGTTTTGGTGAGTGATCTTCTTTCCTTACAGCTTTGGCAACATTTTATGACTTATGTTTCATACCCTGGTTGTTCTGTATAGGACTGTACTGCCTGGTGCCTTCCTAACAATGAAGGCTTTCATTTAAATAATACAAATGTTGATGTAACATTTAGATTAACAGAGAACATAGGACCCTACTGCCAGTTTGAGGACACCTAAGACCATAAATGAGCTGAGGTCAGTTTTGTAAATCGCTTTTTAATTGCAACACTTAAAAAGGTAAATGTAAGGAACAGCATACTTGCAATAATACTTACATAGATGGTTCTGTACAATTGATTTTAAAACTTCCCTGAACAGAACAAAACATTTCCACTTTTTATGTCAGTAACTATATGCTGAACCCCTCCTAAAAGTCTACCCTTAAATGGACAAGCTGGTCCCATGTGGTGCTGCTATCTGTTGGTCAGGAGGTCTTATGGCAGCCTTCCATGACCCCAACCTGTCTCTTTGGGTTTAGGTAAATGGTCAATATATCTCAGAATCGTTTCCAAAAATAAGATGTCCTCAGGGAGTCTTTTTAAACTCCGCTTCAGTGCCACCTGTCACTCTCTTGCATAATGCTATATATATTATATACAACTGCTAATTCTACATAACCACAGGGTGGCAGAAACAAATTATTATTTTTATCTTATGAATACTCAAAAGCCCTTTAAAATGGGGCCTCTGGTCTCATCAGAACTATGCACACATATGCCTCCTAGAACATGGAAAGTCAGCTTAGTATATTAATGCTCTAACTAGAAATGGTTCACCTCAAGTCAAAGTAATATTAAGGAAGTGTATACATTACATATAAAGACAAATAACCATTCATGTTCAATTCCATATTTTTTTTCACTGAAAACTGCCATTAGTATATGGTGGGTGTTCATGGTGGAATCAATAATAAAATATGGACATCCTTCAAATATTCTACATCTCTTTGACAGCCTGTGCAATTTTCTATGCTGTGGTTTGCTGGGCTGGTGACATCACTTTAGGAGATGCCCACTGAATCAATAGTCTAAATCAAAATATAGGCTCAGTTATGGGATGTACTCTGGACCTCCATTATGAGCAATGCTGCACATCCTCTCTCTGACACAGTAACACTGAGTAATAAATTGTTCAGCAGAAGTGTGTCAAGAAACGCTACTGGGGCTCCTTTACACCAACAGCAATACGTCTGCATAATGTCTCACTGTGACTGTAACTGTCAAGTAAGATGTTTTACTTTCTTTACAAATTTTTGCTTTTTAGTAATTGTGGTGTGTGTTTAGACTATACAGTATATAAATATGTGTATATATATTTATTTAAGCAACTTTGATAAAAAGGAAAACAAAGAAAGTTCTATCTATCTATCTATCTATCTATCTATCTATCTATCTATCTATCTATCTATCTATCTATCTATCTATCTA